>OZ020621.1:6515500-6969649 GCA_963971575.1 Liopterus haemorrhoidalis | reverse complement strand
GTCTCAAAAGAAATTTTATATTTATTTAGCTTACTGTGTGAACGCAACGTATCCGAGGGGCGCGGGGGTTATGTCAATCGGTAGCCTGGCTCTTGGAAATCCAGTCGCTATGGAGCGTTTCTCGGGAGCAGACCGCGCGTTATGCGTGCGAGAGTTTTACAAAAACGGTGATTCGGCGACTGTAGCGCGTAGAAAATTCTGCAGTATTCGAGGTTTTCGCCACTTAAATGATGCGCCAAGCATTCCTCTCATTCGACATTGGGTTAAAAAGTTTGAAGAGACTGGTACAACGCTGGATAAATCAAAATCCGGGCGACGTAGGTCATCAAGAACGGTAGAAAACCGAATGTTAATCAGTCTGTTCGTGACGACCCGAACCTTTCAATTCGGAAGCGCGCAAGTGCTTTAAATGTGCATAGATCATCATTACATCGCATTATGCACAAAGACCTAAAGCTGCACCCCTACAAAATTCAATTGGTGCAAGAATTAAAGCCCCAAGATGCCAGTCAGAGGCAATTTTCTCAGGCAAATTGATCTCCCGGAGAGGTGACATAAATTGGCCTCCACGCAGTCCAGATTTAACCCTTATGGACTTTTTCCTATGGGGTTATCTTAAGTCTAAAGTTTACGCCAATAAACCGACTTCACTGGCGCATTTGAAAGAAAAATATCCGTCACGAAATGGCAGCCGTCCCTGAGTCCACCTGCCGAGACATCATAAGTAATCTGTTCGATTAAATGAGTGCCGAGAACGCGAGGGTCTACATTTAGACGATATTATTTTTAAGAAATAAATCCCCAAAAAGTGTATTTTAATAATTAATAAACATTTTTTCTATATACGGCTTACTTTTTTTTTAATCGATCCACTAAATATAAAATTTCTTTTGAGACACCTTGTATAACGGGTAAAAATTACTGAAAACTATACATATATCCATCTACTGTTCGATAACAAAATTAAATAGGAGGTATGTTACTGAAGTTTTGCGTATAACGAGGAAAACAACGAAGTTTGTTAAATTAAATACATATATTGTTTTCCTTCACCTTCATGTTCAATGCAATTTTGCACCTGGTGAAACCAATCTTGGGCCCATCCTTCAGTTAAGTTGGGGACTGCAAAGTGAATGAGCCATTTCTTCCATCCCTGAAGCGGTCAGAAACTCGGTAGTCCTAGCTGTGGTCGTGCATTGTCATGGTATAGAAGGATTCTCCCTTTTGGTAGTTTTTGGCGTACTTTTTGTAACACATCCAACAAATAAATTGTGGTATTCCATTAAACAGTGACTGTACGACAATGTTCCAGTGAAACAGTGAGAATAAGACTCATTACATTGAAAGAATTAAACAACCATTTTCTTGTCAGTGCTCCGTGTATGTTTAACTTTGACTGGTTTGTCTTCATCTGGGAAGATCCGACTGCCATTTAATTTCTGGTTCATAGCAGTAAATCCATATTTTGTCAGCTGATTAGTACCAGGTCAAAAACTGTCGTGCGCAGCTTTTGAATAGCCTCTGTTAAATTTAATGAGCATTTTTTTGTTCCACTCCAAACAAGGCGCTTTTGTACCTCAGTTGTACCTCATTGGTGTGGAATCCACCGATGTCTGTACCTTATTGGTGTGGTATCCACCGATTTCAAAGCTTCCTGACAGCCAGACGTTCTTATAGGATTATCATAAATATGCCCAAGGATGTCTCAATATCCTTGTAACCACAGCGATTATTGACCTCCAATATATTCCGGATAGCGTCGATAGTTTTCAGATGGGGTAAAGATGGTTTTTTGTCGTCAAAATATCCAGAAAAACGTTCTTCGATGCAATAAAACATTATATAAAAATCGCGAAGACTTTTGTTTTCACTACGAATGTAAAAATAAATTAAGTGATAGATACTTGCATAACATTCACACTTTTGAGTGAATACTAGAGTAGTGGTGCCATAATTGTCAGACTACCGATGGGAACCCCCCCCCCAAACTTTTATCGACTATCATACCTTTATTATAAAAAATTGCAACTTTTAAAAAATTAACTAAAAAAAAATTGGGAAAAAAAAACAATTAAAGAAGAGATTGATAATAGGTATTCCAAGAGCAACGTTGGAATCAATGGTGAATCATTTTGGAAAACTCAGTTCGACTGGAAAAATTTGATGTTTTTTTTTGTGTATGCGTCTGTACCAAATCTTTAATAATATAATATAAATTAACGGGCGATTCAATTTAATAAAACCAAATAGAACCTTACCTTCCATTCTTCTCTTGCCTTCACTCTGCCCCTTCCCTGACTTCGGTGACTTCATTATCATCGCTCTTCTTTGCCCAATCATACTTTTCCGATGTTTTCGTATTTTGGAGCAGCTCTTTTTCCCCTTTTATATAATTATAGAATTCAATGGATGACATTTTATAATTTAAAACACATTGAATTAAGCTTTTCACAGTGTCAATAGGAAGCGAATTGCGCTCATCTGACCATGTTTATGTATGTACATTATAAGCTAAATCGACCGAAACAAATGATTCTTGGACAGGGACACTGGGACACAGACCTCAAAACCGGGACATGTCCCGGTGTACCGGGACGTATGACAGCCCTATACTAGAGGTGTGTTCGTTCGTCCCTGATTGGGACAGCATACAAAATGTAAAATTAGGACAGATAAAAGGAAACGTTAAATCAGGGGATTCTTCCTACAGGATTACACGCAGGGAAGAAATTGCAGTCACACGCCATATAGGTCACTGTTGGTAAATCCATGGACACCTATTTGTAGGACGTGTAACAGTGATAGCCGCGGGTTGCTGACCCTTGGCCTAGTACTATCAGCAATGGCAAACGTCAAAATTAACGGTGTCCGCATTAATATTGGACCATTTCAAAATAATTTCAAAGATATTAGTTTTATTTAATTTATTTTCAAATACGTATTCTAATTACTGTTGAATCTTCGTCTCAAATCGTCTCTTCTCTCTAAGACGTCCTCCATCCATTTCCATCCTTGCCCTGATTCACACAACGTGCCTTCTCTTGTTCCTTCTTTAAATTTCATTTCTCCACAATTATTCATTATATGCTCCAAGGTCTCTCTTTCCTCTCCACACATCCCGCACATTCTTTGTTCATCCGTTCTCCAGTACTATTTTTCTATTTCCTCAATTCCACAAATTCCAAAAAATTTAACTAACTAACTAGCTAAAAATTCGTCTATACCAGACATGATTTGTACATTTTATTCCTATTATAAGTTCATTGACCTTAAATTTTATAAAATCATATTAAAAATTACCCCTAAAATAAACACAACACCTTATGCATTAACACGTTTCATAATTACCTAATAAACCGTATGCCGTAATACAAAGTAAAAATAACAATAGCTGGACATCTTCGCTAGTGATAGGCGGTGCTGTGTGTTCGACGCAGAGCGCGCACGACTCCCAGTGTATAGCGTCGCGGGGCGTCCACCCCGCACATTGTTAATTGCATGGGGGTCACAGCATGTGCCAGGGCGTGGGCAAATATTGGGGTAAGCGATAATCTGGTTCACTAATTCAGTTGCTCTATCGGGATTAAGTAAATATTAGATTTATAATGAAATCGGCTATTTATTACACGCGAAAACGATATTTAAAACGGTATCTACATGCTGACATGTTGTTAATAATTTATTTCACTTTAAGATTTATGGCACAGACATATGTTTGAGGCAGATTTAAGATGGTGGGATTAGATTTATATGGATGATTTGGATAGTAATTATATAATAGCAATTGGGCTAGTTTAAAGACATTCCACAGCATAAAATTCATAAGTATAAAATTTCATTCTCAATTTGGTTAAAATTTTAGTATTAAAATTTTTATTTAAATAAAGTAAAAAGTTCACTATTTTTAACCAAAACACCGTGTAAATTTTCATTTATTTTTATGAAATATTACTTTTTCAGTGTTAAAATTAACACTAAATTTAACAAAAAAATATGTGTAAATAATTAACACGAAAAACGAACGACTTCATGATACACTAAAAGTGCATTTTTAGGGTTTTGTAGGTATGACCAAAAAACCCTTATACCGTCATTTTGTCGTCTGTCTGTCTGTCTGTCTGTCTGTCTGTCTGTTCGGTAAAAATTGTAGCCAAACGGCTAAACCTAGAGAGTTGAAATTTGGCATGCTTATACAACTCTTTGACCCGCACATAGGAAAACTACTAAAACATCTAAAAAACATATCCCCCTAAAAATATAAACAAATATGTGCTCATCGAAAAAAAAAATATTTTTTTTTAATTCTGAGTAGGGTATCAAATGAAAGCCCTTAGTACGTGGATTAACGATAAAATTTTTATTTTTGTAAAATAAATTATTTTGAAGCGATTTTTGCCAAAATTGTGCAAATTTTTTTTTGTCCCACACCCTGTAGCCCAGATGGTTTAAACTAAAGATCTGAAAAAATTCTAAGTAATGTACATTGGTGTGAACCGGAATAGTTCAACAGGAATTTTTGATCAGATTAAGTTTTTGGAAAAAAACGCATTTTTTGTGATTTTTGGCTAATAATCTACACAAATTATAGCTTTGTAACACGCTACACTGGAACGTGTATGCTGGTGTAGTGGTTTTTGACGCTGGTATTTCACCCAAGTAACTCAATCCGAAAGGGATCGAACCCTGCGAGAAGAGACAATATTATTTTTTGTTTTTTTGTTTAATTTTTATATTGTTTAAATTATTTTTTCAAAATTCTAGTTATATTTTGGCAAATGTTGCATTTAATTTTTAAAAGCGTAAATTTAATAGCCAGTGGAAATTGTTTAAATTATAATTTAATTCTGTTTCAATGTACACGAAATCAGAGGGGCGGAACTTATAACAACCAATGGAAGCCATAGGCGAAATTTTTAAAATTCTTAATGAACCTTGCTATATAAAAAAAAAAATACTGCACATATTTAGAAACCTAAATAATGGTATTAGGTGTTCGAATTAAAATTAACAAAAAAAAATATTTTAATATAAAATTTGTTTTCGCATCCAAAATAATCATCATTCACTTACTAAATACCTGCAAAACCCTGAAATGTGTGAAAATTCACACTTCACATCAATTTTTTTAGTATATCATTAAAGGATGGTTTCCAACTGAAGTAGACGTGGAATTCTACGTCTACGTGAATATATAAGTAATAGGAAAATGCATGCTACGGTTCCAATCAGACGTAGATGGACGACGTATGTGAACGTAGAAACGTTCACATAGAATATTCATATTTTTATATTTCACGTCTACATTTTTACGTCCGGCCAATAGGAAAGAATCATAGAAAATGACAAAACATAATGAGATCAATATGTCGTACAGTCTGTTTCAAACGCTTAGGCGGAACTAAATGGGAATTTCGTTCTTTTAGGTTGTCACGACAAGGGACCTTGCTTGGGTTATTTCATTTTTCACGTTGCAATGTCAAAATTTAAAATTACAACAATGAAACCATGGAAACGAATGACCTATGTCAAAATTAAATTATTTTTTTAATGTATTTTAATGACAAAAAAATTAATAAATGGGAAATTTGTATTAAGAATGACACAAAAAATCAAAATATAAAGAAAATGACAATTTAAAATGATATTAACCTTAACAAAAAATGTGTATTGTAAGTATGATTTAAAAAGCTTAAACAAAACGGTCGAAAAGCACGATTTAAACGATGAAAGTAACTAGATTGCAAAATTTAGTTCCGCTTAACCGTTTGGAACAGACTGTACGTAGATAGATAAAACCTCTCAACATTTGTTGGGTTCACGGTATTGGAATAAAGGAAATAAATAATTACCATTGTTAGATTATTGTTTAAAAATGAATATACATTGTTTAATATATAATAGATAAACTAATTGTGGAAACTTTTCGACGTACAGGGACGCAGCTTGTGAACTGTACACGGGCGACGCAACAAATGGGCGGAATTTGGGGTCGATTCTATAGAACCGTACTAGTAGGGGGCTTATGAAAGCTTACGCACGGGCGACATTTGGTTCGATTCTAGAAAAGCCGGTCTTATGTATGTTTGCACACAGGCGGCTGACACTAACATGGCGGCCCTGGTTGCAAAATTGGTTTAAACTACCATCGTTCTTTAGATATTTTTTGTTTACGACGTTGTTTGCGAATAATTAGCATAACAGTAACAATAAAAATTGCTAGCATTGCTAAACCATCGTCCATATTAATTGACAAATACATGTTATTCGACACTTTTTAAGACACTTCTTTTACTAAGAGTTTAACTTAAAGGGTATTGACACAATATTTTAAGTTTATTGGAAACCAAAGGAAAAAAATCTACGTTTTTTGTTCTACGTTTTATTTCTACGTTCTATCTCTACGTCAATTAGAAACCATCCTTAAGTTCCTTTAACAATACTTTTTTTAGAGTGTATTTTGCTCGATTTGTGAGAACGTTCGTCTCAATAAAAACCTTTTTGCGCTGGTACCGACGTGTTGTATTTTATTTATAAACTAGCTGTCGTACGCATACTCTGTATTTCGTACGGTTTTTGTTGTGTCCATTTTTGTTATAACGTAAATGATAAAAGTTTGATTGCTATTTCAAGTAGAACAGTAAATAATCGTTTTTTTACTCAAAATCACTCTTATATATTTTTTGATGTAAAGTAAATAATAAATGAGATGCGTCGTTTATAAGTAGCGCTCCTCATAGCTCTCCAAATATTTATCTTATTAAAAACTTTAGCAGAATTTGAGTAAATATTTAACTTATAAGTCTTGAACCGGAAAGAAATGTTCCTTCATTCCAAACAAATTTTCTTTTAACTAAATAGGTAGTGAGATATTTCAACTTTATAGCTAACACTAAAGTCATTATATTATACAAAGTAGCGCAAGCCTTTGAAAAAGCCGACAGACCCGAGGGTTTGATTGGCAACACTGGTTCCCCTATTAAGCAAACTATATCAGGAATTTTTACGTTCTTAAGTTTGCGTCTGCGCTGTCACATCTCTCTTTCTCGCTTTAATTTAATAACCTCCTGTGTCAGCAGTTTGAATATCTAAGGTTAAGTTTCATTTAAATTTATATATTATATCCATTTTATTTAATAAAAATAAAAAAAATAATTGAAATTGTACCACAATTTTGTTATAGTGCATCTTTGATTAAAAAAATTGTGATTACAATGTTAAAAATAAAATTATTGGTAGTACTAGTTTCTTATTTTTGTATTGTTGGAATCACTGAACATCATTTGTGTTGGCGACATTTTTAGCCCCAGCATGGCCGCCGTTGCGCTACTTTGTATGATATAGTGACTTTAGGTAACACTACACTCCCCTCAAAATATTTTTTTATTAAAAACTGTGTTGAATTGAAAATATATGGTTCATCATTTTAAACACATTTTCACACATATATTTTTGATGTAAAGTAAATAATTTTTTTAACTTTAATTTATCACTCCTGTTTTTCATACAAAGCTTACTGAATTTTTTTAAAATTTTTTTTATAGCCTTTGACAATTATTATTTTCGAAAATTCCATGCCTGTACGGGATTTGAACCCGAGACCTTAGAAAATAGAGCACATGTGTTATCACTACACTACGCCGGTCGGCAACATTAATATTAAAAATAAAAATTTATTTAAATTTCAGTTGCATTTTTGTCAATATTTTTATTCTGTAAGGATATTAAGCTAATACATCGTTGAATTCAGAGAAAAATACGCTATCGAATAGGTATAAAAAATATGAATAATTCTATTTGAAAAAAAGGCTGCGTTAGGCGCAAATAGTCTTTGTTAATGTGCGCAAAAAAATTAACTAACTAACTAACTCTATTTGAAAAAATATCACTTTGTACTCTAACTTGAGAACCACTGGTTTAAAAAAATATTTTTTTCCATAAGTAGACGCCCCTCTTGGTCTCCTATAAGTTTGTTTCAGAGTATTTTTTTGTAACTATAATAATAAAGATAATATTGTACCAAATTTCTTGATAATATATATGGCAGTTTTTGTATAAATCTCAGGCAGACAGACAAAGATTGATTTTTTGCAAATATTACCAAAAGCCCAAAGTTTATCCAAAGAATCCAATGGTAGTATTAAAATTTTCTGAAACAAACCAAAAATACAGGAAATCAAGGACAATTTTTATTTTAAATGGGAACGTATTTCGTTTTATAGCTCATGTTCAAACGTGAACAATATCAGGCTGAAACCTAAACAGACAGCAAGCTTGTTAAGAATGTTAGCTTGGTTGCCGCTTTTAAAGGAGCATTTACTTTTCTAATGCAATCGAATACCAACTTTCGAACAATTTTTTGGAAATGTATGCTCAGTGTTTATAAAATGAATTTATTACATGATTTTACTTAGTCGAGCCCAAATAAAATATTTGTAGCACGGGAATTTTGCGTTCATTTGTTAAAAACACGTCACAATTTATTTGTACAATGCTTCTAAGTAAACAAAAGTTCCACAAAATATTTGAACTAATTTGAAAAATTTATAATAAAATAAGTTTGAGGTCCACCAGTGCAGTGGTTTATTGGAGCCGGCTCGCGCAAACCGATTATTAAAAATATTTCTAGCCAGTAATAAACACACTATTTTTTTAAAATATTTATTTGGTCATAGAAACTATGACCATTAACCAGGATACGTGTTTTAATTCAATTATACATTTGTTTTAAACCTTAAAACTACAAATACAAATAGCCATGTCATCACCGAGATTCGAAGTCTAAAGCTGCATTCAGAGCTCTTTAAATTAATAGACTCTAGACTATACGCTGTGCATATGTTTTAATGCATTGTTTTAACGTTCGACGTAGCGTTTACTGCTCTTGGAAATTAGTGAGTTAAGTCTATTTAAACCAACTACTGTGGCTTCGTATAATGTTTATTATCTATTATCGTTTTTATAATTCTGCTGTCCTAGATTTTTACTAACTAAACCTAACCTAATTACCTAAATTAATCATATTTACTATTCGTATTTGTAATTTTGAGGGAGATTTGTTGTAATCGGCGCGATGACATTATATTAGGTTATGTAAAGGCATACAATATGTACGGACTTTCCGACAGACTGAGATAGCCGATGTGTGTTTATATGGCTGTCTCATTAAAATAACTCACTAGTTATAAGTTTAGAAAACTATTCACAATCGACAATCTACAACATATTAAATTTAGAGGTCTGAATGGTTGATCGCGTTACCATATGAACTTGTTAGTGACCATCAACAGAGTATAACCTATACTCTATAGTCTATTAATTTAAGAGCTCTGAATGCAGCTTTACAGTTAACACGCCATTATTTTAACCATTACATCATGGCAACCGGCTACTCATTGTTAAAAATTACATAAAATAATAATTAAGTATTGAAACCAAAGGTATTCATTATTTCTTTATAACACAGTATTTTACATTGAACCCATGTAAGAATATTGATTTGATCGTGATTTTGCTCCGAAGTATGTCGAATATTGCGCCTAGGATTTTTCATCCGCGAATGCCTTTATTAGTATCACCTCCTTTGATTGTTTTCTACTTTTTTTTGTTACCCGGTTGTTAGTTATTTACTAAGAAACTACTGAGTATACCCACCTGTTCATTTTACTACTACAGCGCTGTGATAACAACAAAAATTTGGGATAAATATGGGACAAAATACCAGGGGTGGACTTTCGCCTAAGCAGACTAGGCAACTGCTTAGGATCCGTATTTTTTTAAGGCCTATGTTTTATTGTACATTTTTTCCTCAATATTCAAAAAGATGCATATGGACTAAAAAAATTAAAAAAATACGCCATAACTCAAGAAACATAGACCATACGAAGGGTTTTTTCCCTTTATAGGTTAACTAGGACAAATACGTTTTTGAACATGTTTATGGGTAGCAAAAAGTCGATATCTCATTGGGCCTAAGAGATATTGAGGAATCCGTAAAAAAGCATTTCACCCCTTTGGAAGAACTCCCTCAGTTTATGCAGACCTCTACCAAATAATGCATAAAGAAAAAATACAGATGGCTTTACCTAACATAGAAGCAATCCTACGACTACTTCTTAGTTTAAAGGTCACTAACTGCTTTGAAAAGAGCTCTTTTTAAAACTTAAAAGAATTAAAAATGAATTAAGGAGCTCAATGTCTGAAGACAGATTATCCGCACTGAGCTTTCTGAGCATTGAAAGTGATAAACTTAGAAATATTGAAAAAAATCAGCTGTGACCACCACAGGACCGACCGCCATCACAAAGTACTTGTATAAAATACATTCTAGCAGCAGAGTAGAAATAACTTAGCCCTAATATTTTCTAACAGATATTATTTATCTTGTCCATGGAAACGTTACATATAAGTATGAAATAATAGATACTAGAAAAAAAAATTGAAATTTTTTTCGTTTTATCAAAATTGTCTCAAATAAAAGTTATTAGTTAATGCATTTATAGAAACTTTTGTTAAACTTTTGTTTACTTCAAAAGTTTATCAAGTCGTGCCATTGATGTCAAAAGCTTAAATATGCAGTTTTATAAAAATCCTTTTAGCCGAATTTGCTGTGCACGTGTACACAGACAGACAGACGGACGGACGGACGGACGGACAGACAGACGGACAGACGGACAGACAGACCGACAGACATCATGCTAAAAATAGTCAAAACGTTAAGTAGGAACCTCAATTCGTGGAGATCCATCGAAATCTCGAAATGTCAAAATCGGTATGATCACAATACCTCCCTTATATATGTTGGTGGTCGGTAAAAAGAGTTAGTCTATTGAAGGGGCCTAAAAATTTGAGTAGACTGGGACCTCGCGTTGAAAGTATTTGATTACAGCATCTGTTTATTTTTATTTTTAATATTTTATTATAATTCATAATATGAAAAATAATCAATCTGAGCATTAGGCGCCAAATGGCACATGGTGAGGGCAGTGAAAGGCGACAGTTCAGCAGCGGCTCGCCGTCCCCAAACACACTACAATATTCATGAGGCCGAGCCGGGCCGAGGCCGGTGATGGGCTGGCAAGGGGTGCGCCGCGGTCGCAGCCCCTCAGATGTTTGTGTACGCTAATGAAGAGCGATGATTTGATCTGTATCGCTTTTAATACAGATTTATTGCGGTTCCTTACTTTTTGAATGCCACTACACGAATGCCCTACTACAAAATTGTTACGCAAAACATGCGTATACAGTTTGAATTGTTAATAATAATAAAAATAATATTTATTTCATGCTAGACATCTTACGACGTTTACATTTGTCAGTACATATATGATAAATTCAATGAACAAAATTAGAAAAGTATTTGAAAACATTGAAAAATGAAAATACAATATTAAATATGATAGAAAAGAGAGAATATATATATATATATATATATATATATATATATATATATATATATATATATATATATATATATATATAGTTGCAAGGAAGTATAACGAGCTACTTCATTGAAATACAAAATAATAAATAATAGCAGGGTATTAGCTCTGATTTGAAAACTTGAGTTGTTAAAATTCAATACAACATTTATTTCTTTAATATCCTATATTTCGGCAGTTTTATTCCATGCTTTCATTCAGGGATTTCTATAAACAATTTTAAATTGTAAGTTACAAATGTAAGTACATAGATTTAATAAATAATTAACAATTTTAAATTTTGAAAAACATTTAAATTTAGTAAACATATATGTGGTAAATTTTGAAAAGTAATTCTCTAATAATATTTGTAAGTACCTTTTCAAAATTTACCACATATATGTTTACTAAATTTAAATGTTTTTAAAATTTTAAAATTGTTAATTATTTATTAAGTTTTCAAATCAGAGCTAACACCCTGCTATTATTTATTATTTTGTATATATATATATATATATATATATATATATATATATATATATATATATATATATATATATATATATAATTAACAAAGGTAGAGCAAAAAAAACAACAGCTTACATGTTAGATGTAGGAACTGAAATTAATTTTGAAAAAATCGTCTGAATTGTAGAGACAATTCTCAATAAGAATTTTTTTTATTTTGGACTTAAATAATCTAATTGACAAATTTTTTAAAGAAACTGGTAAGTAGTTAAAGAAAGTGGCTGCCAAAAAAATACCATTCCTAGATTTAGACAATCTAAATCTTGGTAGTCTGATGTTGCCAGCAGAACGAATATTGTAAACATGTCTAGAGGATACGGTTACATATTTGTTCGAGTTTTCTTTAACGTATACCAGACAAGCATAAACAAAAAGACCATAAAAAGACAAAATGCTACATTTCCTAAAGAGCTCTCGGCAGTGGTGCCTGTTAGGAACATTATTCAGGATTCTTACAGCACGTTTTTGGAGTAAGAAAATTCTGTTGACAGACGAACTTAAACCCCAGTGAATTATGCCGTAAGTTAAACGCGACTGAAAAGCAGCAAAATAGAACATACGCAGCATAACAAAAGACACAGACGTTTTCAGCCTGATGAACGCATAGATAACCTTTTTAAGAACTTTTGCCAAATAGTCAATGTGATCATGCCAGCTAAGTTGACTATCGATATAAATCCCAAGAAATTTTAACAAGAAGATACCGTTGATCGGATCAAGTAAAGTTTAACTTTCATTGTGAGAACACTAATAAACAATCTACAAAGAGAAATAAGTTAATAAAAGGTCAAGAGCGAATTAGCTTATCAACCTGTATTCTATTTTTTATTTCGTAAAACATATTTTATAAACAGTTCTATAGCAGTGTAATAACAGTTAATATATTTATTATTTCCTTTTCTAGTAGCATTGTAGATTTAATAAACTGAGTACTGTAGGGCAAGGGAGAAGTTGGCACGTGGCTAATGTGCCTATTGGGTATCGATATGTGGTGGTGTGATATATGCTGAACAGCCTTTTCCCCTTCATATTTGTACACTATTTATTATTCTTGTCAATCTGTTCTCTAAATCACCAACAAATCTACAGTATTTTAAAACAAATTTATCAAACAGCTTTTACAAAAATTCTTTATCAATTTACTCTTCTAGGCTTCTTTGTATTTATTTACTCATGATTTCAAATAAACGGGAGACATAATTATAACATTAAGTTAACTAATCTAATTTTTGATTTAGCGTGAGTTTATTGCTACCCTTGAAGTGGTCTTTGTTTTAATGTTCTTATCCAGTATCGTTTCCAGGTTAATGTTATCTGTCTGGGCAAATAAATTTATAACATCAATTTCTGTTTAAACGCTATTTTACTTGGTAAATAGTATCTGACGGAACGTTACTGAGCATATAGTGTTCAGTTTAATAATTTGTTATTTGAGTTTATTTCGTTAACATGATAAATTTTGTGAAATCTTCAGGAGTGTTGGATACCTTTAATATATTTGACGGAGAAGGTTTCAAAATTATGACACAAAAAATTCTTGAGATTATAAATTCACGACCTGCGCCCATCTCTAAGAGAAACCCCTCGTTTGAAATACATGGTGCAATCTAGTGACAAACGGAATATAGCAGTACGAACACCTATAGGACGTACCACACTAGTACGCAATAAAGGCAAAACCAGACTCCAGACGCTGTTGCCTAATTTTGTCAATAACTATCTCTGCGCTATTTGTGGTAAAATGTTCGTATCCAGAATTGACTTCTTAAGTCGTAGAATCCACTCTCGTTGCAATTTGTGAAATATTTTTCTTTTTGTAGCGAAGTGCTGACGTCGATTCCAAGCGTTCCGTTATATATAAGATTTCTTTATTAATAAAGGCTATATCTGTTTTCTTTTTTATTGTTATTATTATTATTTTTTCGGCCTCATAATGTCGTTTCTATACGTTTCAGATAATTTTGAGCCAATATCTGCAAAAAAAAATAATATTTTTTGTCTGTCTGTCTGTCCGAGATTCATGGTAAAACGGCTGGACATAAGTAAATTGTTTATAATAAGAACACAAATCTTTTTTGTTTAATGAATTTTTTGAGTAGGATGAATATTTGGCGAGTTGCTGAGGGACATCCTAAAACTGAAATCTAGATCTCTTTTTATTTTTGGTTTGACAGCAAAATCATACATATTTCTTATTATATTGTTCATAATGAGAAAGCAAATCTTTTATTTCTCAAACTAAACTTTTGAAAAATCTCCCTTATTATTGAATTAACAGCAAAAATATATATAAAAAATATTGTTCATAATAAGAAAACATATCTTTTATTTTTATGTATTTTTTCATTTAGATGAATATTTGGCCTATATCACCCTAAAGCTAAACTTTTAAAAAATCTCCCTTATTATGGAAAAAAAACCTTTTCAATTGAATGAATATTTGGGGTCTTTTTCTTTAAAATCCTGATATATCTCACTTATTATTTACTTAACATCAAAAATGTACATGGGGAAACATTTTTGTTTTCTTTTCAATGCAGTTTTTAATAAAAAGATTATTTAGGGGGCTAGGGGAGTGTTACTTATACGCTAAAAATATCTCATTTATCATTTACTTAACAGCAAAAATGTATACAGAAAAAAAAAACCATTTATCTCTGGTCATTGCAGTTTTTAATAAGAAATATATTTCGGGAGCTGTGATGACAGCTACCTATAAATCAAGTATCTCACTTATTATTTATTTAACAGCAATAATATATGCAAAACAGTAGTTAGAATTTAGAATTTATTGATTTTAAGGACACTACAGACCGAAGTCCCATTTGTGACCATACATAAAACACATATAAAACAAGTATAGTACAAAATATAACCAAATATGAACATTACATGTTTGAGAAAAGTAGATAAACAAAAGCAACAAAAACAGAGGAAATGAAAAATAAAATTTTAAATATTACAATATACGCACATTGCAGAAATTTACATTACATGCAGTTACAATAATAAATCAGATTAAAACCTACTAATTATCTAAGCTGCACAATAAGTTGTGAACCGTTTTTTTAAATGAAGTGAAACTCATACCAATTTCAACTTTGTGTTTATGTAGAGCTGTATTAAAAAGTGTCGTCATTCTTTTTAAGGGGCCCATTTTATAAGTTTCTATGCGTGCATGTTTTTCTGAAAACAAAACTTTCTGCCTTATTCCACAAACTGGTTTCCTTATATTTATTTGCGATAAGATATCGGGACAAGTCATGGTACCATTCCATATTTTATGCAATGTAAACAAAGTTTGAAAGTCGCGCCTAATTCTTAAGGATTCAACAGAATATTTATTTCTGAGTGAATTAGATGATTCGAATTCCGGGTAGGTACTTTTAATTCTGTCTTCTACTTGAAATTGAAATATCTCCCTTATCATTTTCGGAACAGCAAAAATGTACCTTACAAAAAACCGTACGGAGTACGGGCAGGGCCGGATTTCCCTATAGGCTAAGTAGGCTTAAGCCTAGGGCCTCCTAAGTCCAGAGGGCCTTAATATTAAAAAATAGGCATATGTACTAAAAAAATATATATATATGCTATTACTCAAGAAACAATACATTAAGAAACAGACCATACGAAGGGTTTTATAATTCACCCTGAATCTACTTTTTCCCTTTATAGGTTAACTAGGGCAAATACGTTTTTGAACATGTTTATGGGAAGCAAAAAGTCGATATCTCATTGGGCCTAAGAGATATTGAGGAATCCGTAAAAAAAGCATTTCACCCCTTTAGAAGAACTCCCTCAGTCTTATGCAGACCTCTACCACATAATGCATAAAGAAAAATTACAAATGGCTTTACCTCACATAGAAACAGTCCTACAACTACTTCATAGTTTAATGGTCGCTGACTGCTTTGAATAGAGGCCTTTTTTAAAACTTAAAAGAATAAAAAATGAATTAAGGAGCACAATGTCTTAAGACAGGTTATCTGCTCTGAGCATTCTGAGCATTGAAAGTGATAAACTCAGAAATATTAAAAAAATTTATGTGAAGTGTGAATTTTCACACATTTCAGGGTTTTGCAGGTATTTAATAACTGAATGATGATTATTTGGGATGCCAAAACAAATTTTATGTCAAAATATTTTTTTATGAATTTTAATTCGAATGCCTAATACCATTATTTAAGTTTCTAAATATGTGCAGTATTTTTTTTGACATAGTAAGGTTCATTAAGATTTTGAAAATTGCGCCTATGGCTTCTATTGGTTGCTTAAATCATTAGCCCCGCCCTCTGATTTCGTATACATCAAACAGAATTAAATTACAATTTCAACACTTCCCACTGGTTATTAAATTTACGCTTTTAAAAATTAAATGCAACATTTACCAAAATATAACTAGAATTTTGACAAAATAATTAAAATTGACAGGATTTGAACTCTAGTTTGCAAGTTACCTGTTTGAAAAATTAGAAAACCAATGATTAAACGCACATCGCTATGAGCGCTGACGTATCAACTTGGTTACATAGCGAATTAAATATTTAACATATTTTGGTTAAAAACACAAAAAATGCATTATTTTCCGAAAACATAATCTGATCAAAAATTCCTGTTGTACTATTCCGGTTCACACCAATATACATTACTTAGAATTTTTTCAGATTTTTAGTTTAAACCATCTGGGCTACAGGGTGTGGGACAAAATTTTTTTTGCACAATTTTGACAAAAATCGCATCAAAATAATTTATTTTGCAAAAATAAAATTTTGATCGTTAATCCACGTACTAAGGGCTTTCATTTGATACCCTACTCAGAATTTTAAAAAAATATTTTATTTTTCGTTGAGCACATTTTTGTTTATATTTTTAGGGAGATATGTTTTTTAGATGTTTTAGTATTTTTCCTATGTGCGGGTCAAAAAGTTGTACAAGCATGCCAAATTTCAACTCTCTAGGTTTAGCCGTTTGGCTACAATTTTTACCGAACAGACAGACAGACAGACAGACAGACAGACAGACGACAAAATGACGGTATAAGGGTTTTTTGGTCATACCTACAAAACCCTAAAAAAGAGGTGGTCTATTGAACGGGCCTAAAAATTTGAGTAGCCTAGGGCCTCGCGTTGTTTAAATCCGGCCCTGAGTACGGGAACTCCAGCCAGTATTTATATATTTTACAGCGATGGGTCTTAGACAGGTACATCTCCAGTTAGTTATAATATAAAACTTTACCCTGCATAAAACGATGCAAACCCAAAGTGCAACATAGTAAATGCAAAATCTCTGTACGTGTTAGACTGCAAGATATTCATAGCGAGCATGGTGTTGATTGTCTGGGGGTGCAAATGTACTGAGATTGTGCCCGGTATGGTGTAATGCAACACAAGGCGCTAAGCCCGGCGACACGACCGGTCATAGATCAGACGGAGGGTTCCCCACCATTAGAGGATTAATGAACACCAGCCCGCAGGAAAATTAACTCCCTAGGAGGCTTTGCAACAGGCAATAACGTTAACATATTAACCATTTGTTAAAATAGCAATATCGTAACTGTATTCGCCGCGAACCGTACGTTCCCCACGCTTTACTTTTCATTACATTCGAATTCTCTGATCGTAAAACAAAATTTATTTATAATACGGTAACGTAAATGCTCGTTTTATATGGTTCTTAATAAAGAAGGTTCGGTAGTGAATATGCCTTTATTGTTTGCTGGATTATGCGGTAAGTTTACTTGTGACATACTCCCGATCTCCGACACCGTATAAGGGTTAATTGTTGATTTGTGCACATTTATAGGATTAAATGATTATTTTAACTGCCTTTTATATTTAACAATGTCACATATTTTCTAAATTTGTGTTACATTTTTGAGATATATTTAGTAAATTATGAACAATAATTAATGAATAAATACTCGAAAAAAATTACTTATGAAATATGGCTCATGTTATTTAAATAATTAAATTTATAAATAATTTTTGTAATATATATGTCCATCAGATAAAAAATGCATTATGTTTCCAATTGTAAATACATAAAGCTGTTCAGTAGGGGCACTACCTTTTAAAATTTGGAGGGAGGGCAGGAAATATTTGAGGAGGGCATTATGAAACTAGATGAAAATATAAGTGATGTCCTAAAAAAGGTCCTCATTTCTAAAATACAATTAATGATAACCTAAAAAGAAAAAGGTCGTAAAAAATGACCTAAAAAAAGTCTTCTAAAAATCCAAGGTCCTTAATGCGCGCCTAGAACAAACTGGAGGCTAAAGCAATTTTAGGGCCCCTCTGGACCCTGCTGGCGGCCATTGAAGCTGTTCATATTGCAATAAGTGCAAAAAATCAGCTGCGGCCACCACAGGACCGACCGCCATCACAAACTACTTGTTTAATTTATGCTGCTTTATCAAAGAATGTCTCAAATAAAAGTTGTTAGTTATGGCTTTTATGGCAACTTTTGTTAAATAAATTTTTTAGAAATATTCCTTTGTTGTGAAATATTCGCAAAAATCTTAAAACCGGCACGAGGAAACTCCCATTTCTACTAACCGAATTTGCTCTGCACGTGTACACGGACTGACAGACACACGGACGGACGGACGGACGGCCGACAGACAGACAGACAAACAAACAGACAGGCAGGCAGACGGACGGACGAACCCATATAAAACCTGACTAGCAAAAAAAGGACTTCGGGGAACTTATACAAAAAAAGGGATTTCAAGAAACAATATGAACACAAAAACAAATAGATTTCAGGAATCTTTATGAGCAAAGACAAGAAGTATTTCGGGAAAGTTGTGCAAAAAGGGATAGAAACTTGAGGGTATAAGATGGGATTTCGAGAAACCTAATGAGCATAAAAATGATTTTCTGAAAACCTTACGAGCAAAAAAATAGGATTTCAGGAAACTTTAGGAAAAAAAGGGATTTCGGGAAACATTATTAGCAAACAAAGGATTTCTGAAAATTTGAGTAAAAAAAAGCAGGATTTCGAGAAAACTTGACAGCAAAAAAAAAATGGATTTCGGAAAAACTTATGAGCAAAGAATGAAGAATTTCGGGAAACTTGAGCAGAAAAAGGTATTTCGATAAACTTGACGAGCCAAAATTGGATTTCAAGAATCGTGACGAGCAAAAAAAGGGATTCCAAGAAACCTTACGAGCAAGAAAAAATTGGTTTTCGGGACCCTTATGATAAAAAAAAAAGATTTTTGGAAGCCTTTTGAGGAAAAAAATGAGAATTCCATGAAAAAAGGATTATAAACAGATGTTCGTATTATAAACAACATGGATATTCCTTTGATGCATCTTTATGCTCATGCAGTGCATTATGTTAAGAGTATTATAAATCATGTCACACTAACCACGTGATTTTCATATAGAGTAACTAAATAATGGAAAAAGTAATTATTGATTATTTTTGTCTAAATATTTGTGGTTTGAAATTGTAGAGAAAATAATGGGATGGTGGAATAGAATAATTAATAGTTAGAATAGTTTTCGTTGTGATTAAATTTTGGTAGCGGTGTTACAATTTAAACAGTTATTTACACCGGTATTGTACTATTAATATAATTTTTTTAATTTTCATATTTTCCAAGTATAATACATACAAGTGCAAGGTACATAATTTTTTGAAATAAAGTACAAATCTGAAAAAGGTTCATAAAAACAGAAAAACATTAGTATTCATTATTTTGTAGACAAAGGCTCAAGAATAAAACTAAGATAAATTTTGCCAAAAATGTTTTTTCTGAAACATTCTATTTAAAATATTAAAGCAAATTAATGTAGGTATTTTTCATATATTGAAAAATACTTTACTTTATATATATTTTTAATGTTAACTAAATAATAAATGAGATTTTTTTTATAGGTAGGTCTTCCCCATAACTCCCCAAATATATATCTTAATTTGGTTTTACACAGTTCAATTAATTGATCAACAAATTGATCAAGTTTTTTGTCAATTAATTGAAAAATTTATTGGTAACCTTGGAAACAAAAGCACTATTTTACACACATCAATTTATTTATCAATTTTTTTGAAAACTTTTACATTACTGTAAAATATGTTGACATTTATCAGAATAAAAATATTGAAAAAATCTTCACAAAGTTACAAGCTGTAAACATAAACAAAATAAATAACCTAGATGATGGTAAATTAGAACGTTCGAGGTTATGTCAAATTTGAAAACGAAACACAAAATATATATTTGGAGGTTATGCTACAACTTAACAGTTAGCAATATCTTAAGAGATAAAAATATACCTAGAAGTCCCTAAAAAATGGATGAAAAATTGATGAAAAATAGAACTTCTATTTTTTTTTTGGAAGTTCTATTTTCAAAATAAATTGATCAATTTTTTTGTCAAGTAATTGATCAAATAATTGACGAAATTTGTACACTTTACACACATCAATTAATTGAATGTCAACTTTTTCAATTAATTGATTAATTAATTGAATCGTGTAAAACCCACTTTACTAAAAACTGTATTGGACATAGAGGAATAGTTTCTTTTCTCATATTCATTTTTGTGGTTAACACTGCCGATAACGCCAGAGATATTCTTATTATAAACAATATTTGTCATATACGTTTTTGCTTTTAAGTCCATAATAAGGGAGATATTTAAAAAGTTTAGCTTTAAGGTGTCCCGTAACATCTTAATGTAAAACTGCATAAAAATAAAAGGTTTGTTTTCTTATTATAAATTATATTTGTCATATATGTTTTTGCTGTTTAGTTAATAATAAGGGAGATATATGTAGATTTTAGTTTAAGGGTGCCCCCCCCCCAGTAATTCGCCAAATATTCATCTAATTGAAGAAATGTATTGAATAAAAAATATTTGTTTACTTATAATAAACAATTATTATTATAAATATTTTTCTGTTAAGTCAATAATAAGGGAGATATTTTGAGTTTCTTAATAAACAGAATTAACCCCGACATACCACTCTAGAATAAAAAATCAGCTGTGACCACCACAGGACCAACCACCAGCACAAAGTACTTGTATAAAAGACATTCTGTCTTATTTATCATGACCATGCAAACCTTACATATAAATACGAAAAAATAGATACTTCAAAATTTTTTCATTTTATCAAAAAATGTCTCTAATAAAAGTTGTTAGTTATTACTTCTATAGCAACTTTTGTTAAATAAATTTTTTCGAAATATTTTTCTGTTATGAATTCTTCAAAAATCTTAAAATCGACACGAGTAAACTCCCATTTTTAGTCAACCGATTTTTACCAAAAGTTGATTAACTCGTGCCATTGATGTCAAAAGCTTAAATATAAAGTTGCATAAAAAATCCTTTTAGCCGAATTTGCTCTGCACTTGTACACAGACCGACAGACAGACGGACGGACGGACGGGCAGACAGACAGACAGACAGAGAGACCGACAGACATTATGCTAAAAATAGTCAAAACGTTATGTAGGGCCCTCAATTCGTGGAGATCCATCAAAATCTCGAAATGTCAAAATCGGTATAATCACATATGTTGGCGGTCGCTAAAAATTTGAGATGCCATCATACTAAATTACGTGAAAATATGTCCAGCTGTTTTTGCGTGAAACTCGGAATATTTTATTTATTTATTTATTATGGCATAATTCCTAGTTTTCAGAGATTTTCAGGTCGTGACAAGCGCTTTCTAGTATAACGGCAACTTGTTACGGTATCCGAGACCTCCGGCTTTCCATGCCGCCTGAAGCACGCCCAATATTCCCGAATATTAATTCAGAAATGCAGGTACTCATTTAAGAGAAGGCAAAGCGAGCCTACGGTTGCAACGGTCAATATATATATTTTTTAAATCTTTTGCCCGTACCGAGGATCGATCACATGATCCCATACAAAGCGGCTGAGCTGAACACTATGCTACTGCAATCTCGGACTACAAATATGTAAATAGACAGACGGGAAAAATAGAGCGAAAGACAGACGAAATTTGATTTTTTGCGGTAACTGTTTAATCATCTGAAATTTAGAGAAACCAAATATGGGACTGAAAAAATAAAAAATGTAAATATGGCCTCCAGTTTTATTATTATAGACACAATTTTAGAAAATATTTTATCATGGTTTTGAAAGGTAATACTACCAGTTACATTTTAGTACCATCTACTTCATTATCAGGAAATAAAATAAATAAAATTGTATAACAAAATACCGATTCAAAAACGTCAACAATTTCAACATTCAATATGTTACGGTTTAGATTTTTATAGATTTTGCAAAAAAACTCATTAAAACAGTGCAGATAAATCATCAACTTTCCAATGATAATATAATTCAATTCATTCATATAACTTAGTTTCGATTAAATAATCTAAAAACGTAAATAAATACATCGATTTTCGCTGTGAAAGTGACCGGTTACTCATTAACTTTCAGAAAATAGTAATAATTGATTTTATAAGTGTCACTGAATCATAATTTTTATAGACAGTTTGTCACTCAGATTTATGTTGTTAGGATATTATATAGGAATGGCATGTTTATTTTCTGATGAAATTTTGTTGTTTATTTCTATTTTAATTATGTGGAAATGGTAATTAATCATCTTAATTAATTAAATTAATAAATTAAAACAAAACATTGGCTAGAAAACAAACAACAAACAACAGGTATATACAAGGTGTCTCAAAAGAAATTTTATATTTAGTGGATCGATTAAAAAAAAAGTAAGCCGTATATAGAAAAAATGTTTATTAATTATTAAAATACACTTTTTGGGGATTTATTTCTTAAAAATAATATCGTCTAAATGTAGACCCTCGCGTTCTCGGCACTTATTTAATCGAACAGTAAAATTACTTATGACGTCTCGGCAGGTGGACTCAGGGATGGCTGCCATTTCGTGACGGATATTTTCTTCCAAATGCGCCAGTGAAGTCGGTTTATTGGCGTAAGCTTTAGATTTAAGATAACCCCATAGGAAAAAGTCCATAGGGGTTAAATCTGGACTGCGTGGAGGCCAATTTATGTCACCTCTTCGGGAGATCAATTTGCCTGAGAAAATTTCACGAACACGTGGCAGAGACATATTGGACGTGTGTGAAGTTGCTCCGTCCTATTGGAACCATGTTCTTTGGTTATAGCCAGGTTATAGCCTTCGAAAACTATGTCTTTGAGATACCAACTTCAGAGTGGAAAAAATATTTCAAAAATTGGTTTGAACGCATTCAAAATTATATAAATCTTAAAGGCAAATATTTGGAAAAGCAATAAAACAGTTTGTTCCAACAAAAAAATTTCTTTCTTAGTTTTTGTAAAAACTAAAAAGGTAGTTCTCATTATAATCTATCTATCTATTTATCTATAAAAGCATAATTCACTTTGAACTTTTTTAAGAAAATATGGATACTTAATATGTTTCGTGTATGCGTTTTATGCGAAGCAACTGTCGAAAATTTGAGAAACACTGCTATACAATCTGTAAAATTAATAATAATAAAAGATGTAAAGACCAATTAACATAGTAAGATACTTGTGTAAGTACTTGTATGAATGAGACCAAATTTCAACGCAATGAAAGAGATAGTATACAAACCCAGATCTACAATGAAATAATCGAATCAAGTGCTATAAAATAAACAAAATTATAACACATTTTAGTGCAATAAAATTTTCACTCAAAACCAGATCTCACTTCCATATAATAACATAGTTTATGAAACTAATAGTGTAGTTAAAACACAACTAATTTGCATACTGTGCAATCATAACATTTTTATAAACTCAACCCAGCCCGAGCTGTGCAGACAAGGAATAAAAAACACATGGAAAAAAACTGATGCATTTAATATGCAAACAAAATTACGCCAAACAATCCTTTTGCTTTCGTTATTATAAAGTTTTATTAATAGATGGCATTCTTGTAAAACTAGAAACGTTCATTATTATTTTTCATAAAATTAGATGAAGAATTTTTTACTACAAGAAATAATAGCAATGTTTGTTATATATGATTACAGAATGACCATTCATCCAAAGCATTTAGAGCAGTGGTTCCCAAACATTTTCGGTTCCCGACGCCTTGAATATATCATAATTTTTCCGCGGTACCCCAAGTCAAACATTGGTCTAACTCTAACTAAAGCAGTTGGCGAAATATTGGACTGTTTTCGTGGCGCGCCTGTAGCCCAGCCACGGCGCGCCAGGAAGCCGTGGAGCATTGTTTGGGATTCACTGATTTAGAGAATTCAAATGACAAAACAGGACATCTAAATTAGAGATGGGTATTTTATGAATGTTCAGTACGCAGACCGAAGTGAGCCAGCTCATCAAATTTAAAAGAACCAGCTCACAACTCACTGCATAGTTTCAGGGATTCGGTTGGACTTTTGCGGGATAGTGAACTGTGATCTGTGATCGAAGTAAGCTAGATCGGTGTTCATGTTGAGATACGCGAGGGTTCGACCAATGGTGTATTATGCTCATAGCAGCTCTTAATAATCATTTTTACAGGATGTCTGTTTGAAACGCCGCACCTGTACATTAAATCAGCTTTACAAGGATATCAAAATATCATACTTTAATTTTAACTATTTCAAAATGGCGACCATTTATTTACAAAATAATAAATAACATAAATCGTACAACATTAAACATAGCAAGCTTTGTAAATGATTTTGTTACATAAATAAACCCAATAAACCCTACAAATTTTCTTGCCTGTTACTACGAGTTTGATATTAAAGGTGATAACATCAAATCTTTTGTAATTATGGCTTACGTACGTTATTCAAATGAAGAAATGACAGATATGGTTCATTCGGGGAATGCCAAATAAATTCTGTGAGGGCCCATCAACTCTACCCAGAAAGGTATCCTGAAGGTAAAGGCTAGAATAAAAATGAATAGTAAAAGACTTAAAACATGGGGTAAGAACAGCCATCAAGGAAATTCAAGAGTATATCGCTCTAAATGTAATGGAAGAGTTTTTATTACGAATGAGAAAATGTGTGGCGGTCAAATTGAAGATTTGTAAATTTTCTTTAGTTTATTAATAACTTTAGTCACATTTTATTTTATTGTTTTTCCTAGTTACATATTTATATATCTTTTTATAATTTAGTTTCTACGATTTTTATGTTATTTATTATTTTGTAAATAAATGGTCGCCAATTTGAAATGGTTAAAATTAAAGTATAATATTTTGATATCTTTATAAAGCTAATTTAATGTACTTTCAAGAAAAAAAAATTAAGGTACCAATTCCGTATGCTAGATAAAAAATTTAAACAATTTCCGCTGAAACCGGAAGTGATGCAGAATTCTTATAGTAACCTTTAGATGGGCCTTTTTGTGTAGTTTGACTTTTCTTCTGAAGATTTTGTTGTATCTCTTAAAATAAAGGAGATATTCGAGGTGCGGCGTTTCAAACAAACAGCCTGTATATTGAAATTTATTTATATGGATGAAAATAAAGCTTGTGAACCTGATGGTATCCCTGAAATATTCCTTAAGAAGTGTAGCCACACCATAGGACCAGCACTATCCTCTTTATTCATATTATCTCTCCAGAAATATTGGAAATATGCATACATCACGCCTATTCATAAATCTGGCCTAAAGTCTTCAGTAGTAAACTATAGGCCAGTTTCTATTATTTCATGCATTGCGAAAGTTTTGGAGTCCATTGTTACCGAAACTATATTCATAACTTAGCAGCAGATTATCGTCCTTCAGCAACACGGCTTTTTTAAAAGACGCTACACCGTCACCAACTTATTTTGTTATAAAGATTATATCTCAACATGCTTATAAGAAGGATCTGAAGATCATGCTGTATATATCGGATTTTGCAAAACTTTCGATCAAGTAGACCATCGAATTTTGTTAGCAAAATTAAAAGCTTACGGCATCAGCGGTAATCTTCTCCTGGCTCGAGTCTTATCTCTCTGGTTGAAAACAATTTGTTAAAATCTGTCAGTCAGTTTGAAAAAGAGTCATCTCCGAGAGGCAGCCCGTTTTCAAACTGAACCGGTGAAGAGTATATTGCCCTGGTGAATATGAAAATTTTATTGAATCCTCTACAAACACACAGAAATTCCAAGTGAAACATTTAACGTATCAAGACGTAGCTGCTTTTAAAATTTGGTGGCCAGAATTAAAAAAAAAAAGGAAGTACTGAATTCGTTTTCATGAGTAAAGAGCCAGGAGTGGTTGTTGCCAAACCTTATATCGATAGTCTTGTGCAACACCGTTTCCTTCTAAAGAAAGCAGGCATCAAGATCACTCAGCTATTCTTTCCATCATCTAAAAGCAACCCTGCTTATCAAGGAAAACTTCCTATTAATATAAAAAAATGCAAGACATCAGAAAACTGTATCAGTACATTCCTAGCAGCGTTGCCAGATTATTATTTTACCAAATCGAGATTTTTACCAAATAAATTTAAAAAAATAACTACTAAGCGGACTAAGGCGCAAAAAGCGGGACAACCTAATAAAATGTACAGTTAAATATTTCTAAATACTGATACTAAACAATATTTTTTTCAGAAACTCGCCTATTTGTATTTGACTGACGATTTTTCTTTACAAAGAGTTTCTTTTTGGTTCTTAATATATTGATAAAATTTAGCACATGAGTATTACATGTTGAATTGAGCAAGTAATTCTGATTTTATCAACTAAATAGAACACCTGTTTATTGCTTCTGACCATTTTAAATCATCTGACAAAATACTCGTTCCGGATAGCAATTAGATGTTGGTATGCTTATAATAAATGAAATTAATTTGTAAATATTTTTAGTTTTTTTTTCCAGGGATAGCTTAAATAACTGATGCCATTTTTGTGCAGCTAAGTCTTTCGAATTTTTCGCAATCATGTTAATAAATGGTTTTAGCAAGTTGAATTCTTCATAAATCAGGTCCATATCTACTTCATCAAGTACCAATGTGCCAAGTTCCGCGCAAATTCCCGTACAGCTCGCCAGCATTACGTATAGACGCATCCATCGCATTGTTTTGACCTAATCTCAACAATTAATTTCTTTTTGAATAATTCGTGAATTTAATCGTCCCGCGCGGGACAATCTATTCTTGTTCATAAAGCGGGATGTCCCGCAAAAATCGGGACGTTTGGCAACGCTGATTCCTAGCGATAAGAAAGTTTTCTGGGATGAAATCTACGAATGGCCGACAACAACAGGCGAAGAACAGCCAGAAGAGTTTTAGATATCTATTTTACTATTTTTACTTTTGTAATTACATTTTTTAATTTTAATTATCTTTACTTTTTACTCTTTTACTATTCCAAAATTATGAAAATAAAGTTAAAAAAATAAACGTTGACTTTGAGAAATCTTTCAAAAACGATTCACATATATATTTTTGTTGCCTTATAAACATAAAAAATACTGCGTTACCCTAAATAATAATGTATGGAAGTTAAATAGTATTTTATTTCTCCTGAAAATTTACAAAAAATGGACAGGACCCCTTTTCAAAATGACCGATTTAGTTGTAGTGGTTCGTATTTTTGCCCTTTCATGATGCTGTCTAAGATACTGCAATTTCTTTTCTGAATGGGAAGAATAAGTTCTAATTTATTATTTTATTTTATAATGAAAAACGTGTGCAAAAATTGTTTATGCCAAAAAACTTCGAATAAGTGATAAATTTGTGTAATTCTACTTTAATTTAATTTTATAAAGACATAAATTATAAGTGAGTCACCTGCTATCACTTACTGACATACTTTACAACTAATAAAAACATTTGATTTAACAGCAATGTTGAATGCCTTTAGGAGCAAATGAAATGACAAGTGTCTTAATTATATAATGTATCTGACCATGTTTGCTTGTGGTTATAAAAATATTTCATTATTGCAGCGCGATTTTAATGCGTAACAATCTATAATAACATAAATTTTATTTTAAATAAATAAAAATATTTCTTGTGACAGTTATTCTCTTATGACCATAAAAATAAAGTGATAACGCCTGTGAAAAATTATCTAGGTCACATTCGAGCAATTTTACGAAATGCTCACACTTTCAAGTTCCCAGGCTATAATTAGTGACAATAAATTAATCTAAATTGCCTATAGCCGGTAAAATATTAATTGTCATATTATATTGATTGTATCTCTACACGTAGGGCGCTAGGTATGTTTTGAGATACAGGATTACGTTTTAAACTTTTTCAAAGTACTTCCCATCACGTTCAATACACTTCTACGAGTCCTGTCCACTTTCAGTTGGCGCAGCTATGAAATTTTCAGTTTCTTTAGAAATTATTAAATAATAAGTAAAAGTAAATGCTGCTTTGTACATTTTTTGACAATATAATCATATTAGAAGCAAAGGGGTCAAAATTTATTCCGTAATATTTAATTTGTGATTATAAAAATAATATTCGTAAAATAAACGTATTTTTTGAGTTCATGTATTCTTGTACTGTATATAAAATAACTGGGCTTTTGCGGTAGCTATGCGTAGTAGGCGTTGGAAAACAAAGTTTGTTTGTTGACTGTGATGTATTAAAAGTGTTAATTCTAAATAATTTTAAAACATGGGCAGAGGCAAAGCTATTGATAAAAAAAATCGGTTAATCACTGTGAACTTAGCAAAAACAGGAAAAACCAATTCCGAAATCGGAAAATTATTAGGTTTGTCAAGATACAGTATTAGAAATATTGTAAAATTGTACAAAACAAGTGGTTCAGTTGCCCCAAAGCCCCAGTACGTGAAGAAAACTACACTGACGGACAATGACAAATATGCATTGAAAAGAATTATTAAGGATAACAGACGTGCTAACTACAGTCAATTGAGGGTACTGTGGAGCGATGTTGTTGGAAGACGTGTTTCAAGGTCTACATGTCATAAGGAAGCTAAAAAATTAGGATTTGGAACCTATAAGGTAATATTTTTTTAATCGGACTCAAATATATATTTACAGAAATTTATAAAACTTTCTTAGGCTAAGGAAAAACTATTGTTGACGTCTAAGCAAAAGAAAAGCAGGTTAAAATGGGCAAGAGAACATAAAATATGGAATTGTGAAAAGTGGAACAGCGTGCAATGGAGCGATGAGTCTAGGTTTGAAGTCTGTGTAGTGGATAACCGGAGCAGAGTTATTCGACAGAAACATGAAGCATATCATCCCGATTGCTTGAAAAGGAAGGTGAAATTTCCAGCATCTGTCATGATATGGGGTTCAATGTCTGCAAGAGGTGTAAGAAAACTTCACTGTATCGATGGCATTGTTAACGCAGCCAAATATTTAAGTATTTTAGAGGAGTCTCTGTTGCCAACTATGGAATATGCATTTATCTCTGGGGAGGATTTTATTTATCAACAAGATGGAGCCGCTTGCCAGGCGTCAAAAAAATCTTTGAAATGGTCCCGTGATCATTCTATTCCACTTTTAGAATGGGTTTCAAGTAGCCCAGACTTATACCCCATCGAGACACTTTGGCACGAAATGAAAAAACGATTGCGTATAACACCGGCTAGAACAATTCCAGAATTAAGACTAAAGCTTCAAGAAATATGGGATAATTTTACTCCTCGACAATGCCAAGACCTTGTAGATACTATGCCTAGAAGAATTAATGCCGTTATAAAAATGAAAGGTGACGTTACCCAGTGGTAACTTCTGAAATATGTAGGTTTCCAAGTTAATGGCTTTCCAATGGAAATATTATTTTTTTCTTACTAATTTACTTTAATAGTTGTAAATATTAATCGTAAATCTCTAAAATGTTTAATTGAAAATAAAATATTACCTAGATTTCATAAGCTATTCGCATTCTGTTAATTGAACACCAATAAGTAAAAATTTTGTAGCTGGGCCAACTGATAGTGGACAGGGCTCGTATAGCTGCATCATCTGGTCATGTTTTAGGCTGTTTCATTAAAATCGGTTCAGTAGTTCCAAAATTATAATGAAATTTGTGCGCGCGGATGAAACGAAATTAATTTAACGCATTTTTTTTTTTTAATTATCAGTGATAACATAAGTGTCGTAAGCGGCAAGGCTGGTACACGATTTTCACACTTAAGAATTGAGTGTGTTTTTAAAATCTGTTTAGTAGTTCCAAAGATATAATTATATTTATGCGCGAGGGCAATACAAATTCCATTTTCGGTTTATATTTAACGCAATTTCTTGAAATTATCAATGACAACATATATTTCTTCAAATGCAAACTTGTTACACGAAGTATACACTGATCAAAATAGAAAAATAAATTCGGCCCAGTAGTTCAAAAGTTGCGCCAATTTCTATTGAGAAAATAATCTTAGAAGACAGTTTGAATCTGTCTCCAGTACTTATATAACTGTCAACACGGTTGTAGATGCACAAGTTTCTGTTCACTGTCTATTCGATTTCCTGATTTTTCTTAACCTCCTGGTAATCAAGACAATAGTTCTTTCTCACCATCCGAACCAATAGAATCGTTTAATTTTTATGGACTTTTAAATTGAACCATATTCTTTCTCTGACGGGCGTTGGCCAAATAAATCCTCCCCAAGTATAGCCGTTATAACCTTAAAGTATTTTCTTAAAAGAAAATTCTTGCATTAAAATTCTAGCAAAATAAAAACTAATGTTGTTTTTAATTTTCTATAATTATTTCTTAATTAAAAATCTCTCCAACAAAGCAGAATTGTAAGTGTAATCGTACAATAATTTCAAATAACCAATACAGTTCTTAAGAAAATGCAAATATCCAAACTAATATCTACAATAAAAATTTATATCTCATGAAAATCAACTGGCGAAAAAGTAAGTGGTAATGTCTCTGCAATCGCCTTCTTAAATGAGTATGAAGAGAGTCGTTTTCTCCGTCGAATGTTCGACATTTTTTAAAGTAGACGCCGAACGTCGCAGCCTGAACGAGCCGTTATTTTTTACAGCGAGGGTGATCGCTGTTTACGATCTGACGCTCGCTGGAAATGTAATCGAAACCCATAACCCATAATCTCGGATCTCCATCAGCTTCCATGAATATCGGCACGCTTACAACACCCATTCAACGCCAAGTTATAGCGGAACGTTCTGTTTCACGACAATTTGCATGGATATATCAAATGACCTCTTTCTAAAAGGGTTTTATTAAATTTTTTATTGGAGATCTATTTATTATTTATGGATATTTTTTAAAATGGGGAGTTAATGTTCAGATTTTCAGGTATGAATTCTTCTTCTTCATTATGACATTATTTAAAATCTATTGTCATGCGAGCAGGGGCGCGGATACCATTGTTTATTAAAAAAATCAGCTGTGGCCACCACAGGACCGACCGCCATCATAAAGTACTTTATAAAATACATTCTAGCAGCAGAGTAGAAATAACATGGCCTAATATTTTCTAACAGAGATATTATTTACCATGACCATGGAAACGTTACATATAAGTATGAAAAAGTTAGATACTTGAAAAAATTTTTTTCGTTTTATCAAAAAATGTCTCAAATAAAAGTTGTTAGTTATTGCTTTTATAGCAACTTTTGTTAAATAAATTTTTTCTAAATATTTTTCTGTTGTTAAATATTCGCAAAAATCTTAAAATCGACACGAGTAAACTCTCATTTTAGTCAACCGATTTTTACCAAAAGTTGATCAATTTGTGCCATTGATGTCAAGAGCTTAAATATGAAGTTTCTTACAAATCTTTTCACTCGAATTTGCTCTGCACGTGTACATAGAGAGACAGACAGACAGACCGACAGACAAAATGCAGTGCAGAGAAAATTCGGCTTAAAGGATTCTTACGAAACTTCATATTTAAGATTTTGACATCAATGGCACGAGTTGATCAACTTTTGGTAAAAATCGGTTAACTAAAAATGGGAGTTTACTCGTGTCGGTTTTAAGATTTTTGCGAATATTTCACAACAGAGAAATATTTCGAAAAAATGTATTCAACAAAAGTTGCTATAAAAGCAATAACTAACAACTTTTATTTGAGACATATTTTGATAAAGCAGCATAAATTAAACAAGTACTTTGTGATGGCGGTCGGTCCTGTGGTGGCCACAGCTGATCTTTTTCATAAGTGTTCGTTTTTACCGACCGCCAACATATATAAGGGAGGTATTGTGATCATACCAATTTTGACGTTTCGAGATTTCGATGGATCTCCACGAATTGAGATCCCTACATAACGTTTTGAGTATTTTTAGCATGATGTCTGTCGGTCTGCCTGTCCGTCTGTCTGTCTGTCCGTCTGTCTGTCCGTCTGTCCGTCTGTACGTCTGTCCGTCTGTCTGTGTACACGTGCAGAGCAAATTCGGCTGAAAGGATTTTTATGAAACTTCATATTTAAGCTTCTGCCATCAATGGCACGCGTTGATCAACTTTTGGTAAAAATCGGTTGATTAAAAATGGGAGTTTACTCGTGTCGATTTTAAGATTTTTGCAAATATTTCACAACAGAAAAATATCTCGAAAAAATTTATTAAACAAAAGTTGTTATAAAAGCAATAACTAATAACTTTTATTTGAGACGTTTTTTGATAAAACGAAAAATTTCGAATAATATCTGTAAAATTTTCGAAATTTTTTGCTGATATTTTACATTGTCGTCGACTGGCATAATGCTTGGTTCGTAAAGTTTATTTTGTATCCACTTTCTGTGCATCTGAATTTTTTCATATCATGCAACCGCCTCGAAACTGTTTGTTGACCAAGTTCTACCTGTTCCGTTAGTTTCTCCTGCATCTGCGATGGCACAATTCTTCAATAAAGGATTTCAATCTTTGCTGCTTTCCAGAGAGCTTTAAAATATCGAAACCAATATTTGCAAATATTGTGAAGAATGAATAACAACAAAATGAATTGATTACTATGTTTTAGCGCCGTCCAAAAACGTTATAATGGACCTGTTTCGATTTAACTACTTTCGCTTTTGTTTATTAATATTTGATAATTACTTTGTTTGAAGTAGTCATATTTATATGATTTTTATTTACAGTTCTGTTAAGTACTGTTAAAGTTAATGAACGCTAATTAATGATTCTTAAATAGTTAATTTAACAGCTGTGTTTGCATTTTTGTGCATAACATAAATTTATTTCACTTTTCAATTTACATATAAACTTTTATGTTTATTAAAGTAACATAATTACATTAATTTATAACTGTAATAGAAACAAACTTAATTAACAACAAGATAGATTGATGAACATTTTATATATCATTTTTTTAATTAGAATTATTCGTTTCTGCCCGAGAAATAGATTACTTGCTCTGTCTCAAAACAGTTATCACTTTTTTTTTCAGCTGTTGTAACTTTAAAACTAGATATAAGTTAGTAGCGTTGTTGAAAACAAATTCAATCTAATTGTGACTAAATCGAGTTTTAACTCGTATACGAGCACATATTTATATCATTTAGGCCCAGTATTTCGAACCATAGATAAAATTGACTATCTATGGGATAAGTTGTTATCAAGGGAATAAACGATTTTTTGCGTATTTCCAATTATTTATCTACAGATTAACTAAGTTATCTATAGGATAAGTTATTCACAACGTGTAGGTACTGATAAATATTATCCATTGGATAAAAATGACAGATCTTGACAGATAGGTGTCAAAAAACATTTTATGGATAAACATATATACATAATATAAGCATATATACGTAAAATATATATTATAACCGGTACTATGTACATGTTACACATACCTACACTTTATATACATATTACATACACCTGTTTCCATTATATGTACTATTTTATTGTGAAATTACCTATATCAAAATAAATTCAAAATAATTTAGTAATCTACTTTAATTTATACTGAAATAAAAAAATATTGTCGATTATTTTTCGATAATTTATATTTATTTTTAAAGAAAGAAATCATGGATGCTGATTTAGAAGATTTGCAAGCAGACGATGCTGAAGAAATTGTAGAGTATTTAGAACGTCCATACATAGTTCGTGTTAGACCAAATCATATGAACCATTGGGATGAGAAATAACCGGTCGTATTTAATTTTCAGTGTTTCTGCATTTCTATTCTGTATGCAGGATGCATTAAACAATACAATTTTTTATCCCAGGCCCCTTATTTATCTTTTAGATTTACAGCGTCAGTAGCTTTATTTTCTATAACATATTTACATTTTAACACAAGATTTACAAGTTGCCTTGTTTCGGAAATATTATAATTTGCGCTTCTTGGGCGTTTATCACACATTTTTCTGAACAAAATTTTGACAGTTGTCATTTATTTTGACAGTTGTATCTATCCCTCTTTTATTCGTGCGAGTTGCGTATATGTCTCTCTTTGTTTATGATAACGCTACTATTAGCAACATAAAAAAACATTCGAAAATATTATTATCAATCAGAATAGCTATCTACGGGATAACTAGAGTTGGAAATACAGAAAGCAATTTATCCTAGCGACTATCAAATGGATAATATTATCCCATTGATAGTTATTCTTATATATAACAGTAAGGTGGAAATACCGGGCCTTATAAAAATATTAAACAAAAGTGGCCCTAGATACAACCTTGAGGTACAAAAGAAGTTATTTTTCTGACGTCAGATTTGTAGCTATTAACACATTTAGTTCGGTCTACGAGGTACATTTGAAACCAATATAACAGAATACCATGTACGTCTATTCTATTTAACTATTTTGAGGAAAAAGGTTTATAAACTATAGATTATTTAAATTAAAACTTAAAACCTTTGCTTCATACAGAAGTAAAATAACTGGTAGCCAAGCAAACAGTCAGTGGGATTGGTAAAACCCTAGCCTCTGTTTTGTCATGTGTAATTTCAACAGGTTTTAAACAAGTACTTATTTATTCACGAGTAATTAAACAAGATATGTTAACATACTTGTACCTGACGCATTACTTGCATTATTTGTGTGATGTCACCACCTGACAGTACACCGCATACCTGTCACTTTACTACTAAAATAATATCACAGTATTTCTTCTGCCAAACTTGAAAAGTATTTCAAGTAATATAAAGTTTTTATTTGGACGAATGGAGTTAGAATCCAGATATATAGATTTAGATTTTCATTAACAATACAACAGAAAAATATAATTTTATAAAAAAACATAACATGGTATATTTATGAATGGTATCTTGCTATTACGCCGACCGGCGTAGCGTAGTGGTAACACATGTGCTTTACATTGCTAAGGTCTCGGGTTCGAATCCCGTTCAGGCATGCAGTAATTTTCAAAAATAATAATTCTCCTGGATAATTGCCAAAGCAGAAAAGGCCATTAAAATAAAAAATAATAAATAAATAAATTGTTGTTAAAAAGCGAATATTTTAAAAATAAATCCCAATAGTTTGGTAAACTAATAAAACTGCTAAGGTTAGAAAAATATATGCTGCCAAATAATCATATTTTCAACACAAGATGCTGTTTGGAAAACCAAACTTACCCCTTCCCCTGCATGAGCAACTGGGATTGAATTAATCTAAAATTTGATTAGCCCTTTAACTTAGTAATTAAAGAGGAACAAGATCAAAAATAGTATAGTAGTTCCAAAAGGAATTGGCCAGTCTCACTTATTGATTCCAATAATGACTGACAGTATAACCATTGTACATGCTGAGTTTATGGTTCTGTTAATAGTTGCCAGGACCGTAATAATTATTTAAAATAAACGTGTTTTCTTATATGCTATTTAGAATGAACTGTATATACTCACATGACAATCCTTCACATTTTTATCAGGCGTAGGACTGGCTATATTTGAATTATAAATATAGGCATGTTTAAAAATCGTTTTATTTTAGTCTTTATAGTCTATATTAAATACTTCAAATTTGAAACTATCTATTTTCTTGAAAACTCGTAAATCGGGTCGTTTTCGTTGCTAATTTTTGCTACGAACAATGATACGTTGAATTGTTCTGTATGGAACACTAGTTAATTCCGCAGTTCTATGTATAGGTTTGTCATTACCTTCCGAAACTAACTTTTTATAAACGTTCAGTATCAGTACTTTGCAATCTTCTGACAAATGACATTTTTTTTTAGCAGCCACGTCACATTGTCGCATTCCACGTTAACGTCCACATTTTCGCACTCGAAATCACCTTGCAATGATTCATTATTTTCACTACAGAAATTAGTAATTTCTTCAAAATCAAATGGTCGATAAAGAGCCATGTTGTTAATGTATGCACGCTATGAATGTTGACAATTAACTAACAGCCAAGTATAACAACCCCTAAAATTTAGAAACAATAGGATTATAAATTTGGAAAATATCCTTAATGGTTTTTCAGAAACTTCAATTGAACTAGTGTTACATAATAAATGTGTGAAATTTATGTGAAGTGTGAATTTTCACACATTTCAGGGTTTTGCAGGTATTTAGTAAGTGAATGATGATTATTTTGGATGCGAAAACAAATTTTATATTAAATTTTTTTTTTTGTTAATTTTAATTCGAACGCCTAATACCATTATTTAGGTTTCTAAATATGTGCAGTATTTTTTTTTTTATATAGAAAGGTTCATTAAGAATTTTAAAAATTGCGCCTATGGCTCCCATTGGTTGTTATAAGTTCCGCCCCTCTGATTTCGTGTACATTGAAACAGAATTAAATTATAATTTAAACAATTTCCACTGGCTATTAAATTTACGCTTTTAAAAATTAAATGCAACATTTGCCAAAATATAACTAGAATTTTGAAAAAATAATTTAAACAATATAAAAATTAAAAAAAAAAAAAAACAAAAAATAATATAGTCTCTTCTCACAGGATTCGATCCCTTTCGGATCGGGTTACTTGGTTGAAAAATCAGCTTGCTTTGCTTTCAAAAATTCTTTATTGTTTAAATGTTTACAATAATTAATAATATTTACATTACACCTCCTATCACAATTGGACATATGTGCAGGTATTTTATATTTTCAAATAGTGTAAAAAGATGTTTTTGCTTATAATAAAGCAGTAGCAGAGTGTTTCATAATTTTAATCATGGTTTAGGGGCAAACGATACGTTTGTTCCCTTTAAAAGGATTGAAAAATCAGCGTCTAATACCACTAGACCAGCATACATGTTACAGTGTGGCGTGTTACAAAGCTATAGAACTTGTGTACATTATTAGCCAAAAATCACAAAAAATGCGTTTTTTTCCAAAAAGCTAATCTGATCAAAAATTCCTGTTGAACTATTCCGGTTCACACCAATGTACATTACTTAGAATTTTTTCAGATTTTTAGTTTAAACCATCTGGGCTACAGGGTGTGGGACAAAAAAAAAATTTGCACAATTTTGGCAAAAATAGCTTCAAAATAATTTATTTTGCAATAATAAAAATTTGATCGTTAATCCACGTACCAAGGGCTTTCATTTGATACCCTACTCAGAATTATAAAAAAATATTTTTTTTTTCGATGAGCACATATTTGTTTATATTTTTAGGGGGATATGTTTTTTAGATGTTTTAGTATTTTTCCTATGTGCGGGTCAAAGAGTTGTATAAGCATGCCAAATTTCAACTCTCTAGGTTTAGCCGTTTGGCTACAATTTTTACCGAACAGACAGACAGACAGACAGACGACAAAATGACGGTATAAGGGTTTTTTGGTCATACCTACAAAACCCTAAAAATGAAAATAAATAAATAAATAAATAAATAAATAAAATAATAATATAATAAATCACAAATTAAAACAATTACATACCTAGGTTAAAAAGTCACAAAATAAAATAAATTAGTCAGATAAATAAAATTTAACGTCCACATAATGTGAGAGGTCATTGAACTTAAAGAAAAAATAATCCGTGAACTAATCAAGTTTGAATAAGAAAAATGATACGATAAAATCAAACAACTAGTGCAATCTATTAGAATAAAAGAAAAAATTGGTTAGAACTGTTTAAAAATATTGCAATAGATAGCATTATAGATTCATTAACTTTATATTGTAAAACAAACTGTATCATAAATTATAGCTACATTTCTATTTTAGCTCTGATGAAGATTTCATATTAAATCGAAACGTTAGCGAAGTTAAAATATTGCTTTAAGGGGGGGGGGGTAGGGTCTGATAACCACATTTTAAGCATATTATTGTGAATTTTTTTGAAATCTATGGTTAAATGTATTCATTTTCAAACTAAGTACATATATATATAGTATGTTTTGAAGAAGATACAAAAAAAATTTGAAGGCAAAATATGGCGAAATGAGCCAGCTGTGGCAAATCTTCTCAGACTCCGGGAAAAAAATTAGATTTTGCGGTGACCAGCATAACTCGTCACTGGATCATCTGAAATAAAAAATCCAAAAAGATTTTGTTAGTTTATGAGTTTGCCGCGGTAACGACGTTGAGATATATTTTTTTCATGGTTGTTTTTTTATTTAACAATCACAAATATACTCATTTTTAGGTTTTTTTTAGGGGGAATTAATTTTTTTTGTCTTCTAAGTAACGCTAAAAACTGAAAAATCATTTTAAAAATAAAAACTCAACGTCATTACCTCGGCAAACTCATAAACAAACAAAATCTTTTTGGATTTTTGATTTCAGATGATCTAGTGACGAGTTATGCTGGTCACCGCAAAATCTAATTTTTTTCCCGGAGTCTGAGAAGATTTGCCACAGCTGGCTCATTTCGCCATATTTTGCCTTCAAAATTTTTTTGTATCTTCTTCAAAACATACTTTATATATGTACTTAGTTTGAAAATGAATAAATTTAACCATAGATTTGAAAAAAAAATCACAAAAATATGCTTAAAATGTGGTTATTAGACCCTACCCCCCCATAATTTTAGTTTCTGACCAGTCCGAATCCCATTACTTCCTCATCATATTATATTTTACGGACGTAACCATCTAATTTAAGTAAATATTAACTAACTAAAAGTTTACTAAATATTGCTTTTACAAATAAATTAATTCTAGTTATTTTATAATTGAAAGGTTTAATAAAATTTGTAACAACGTGCAATGTTTAACGTCGATATGGTAGGAAAGAGAAGTAAATGTAAATACACCGAAACATATTCAATATTGACAATCACGTCATTGGTAGCATCTAGAAAGCGAGCAGTGTTTAGTAACAAGGAGCAAACATATTCAATATCCAAGGAATCAAGTATCAAGAAAGACGCGTGCGCAATCTTCACAATAATGGCGTCCTCTCCCCTTTGTTTTAGAAAGTTAAATTAAAAATTCCAAGGGATGGTTACCGTGCCGACAGGTACAGTCAGTGGCGTAGCGCGGGTTTCAGCCGCCCGGGGCGGATGCCAATTTCGCCGCCCCCTTATTTAGGTATTTAAATCTAAAAGGCTCCAAAATTTACAGAATTTGCCGCCCCAAAAAAGAGCCGCCACCACCGCCTCCGCTGTGCTACACCACTGAGATTACATACAATTTTTCGAGTTTCGAGAAAGTTCAATAATTTAACAATCACAACACGCACTTAAAGAAAATCATGAATTGTAGTAAGTTAATTTAGTCCATGTGAATTAGACGACTGATGTTGGAGGTATTATTATTATTATTATTATTATTATTATTATATTGAACTCTATTCTTTATATGAAAGAATCGATTCTCGCTGAATATTCGTTGTGAACAATCCGAGCACAAAATAAAACGCGGGGAATTACCGCAAGGTAACCATGTTAGACATACGGAGTGATTATTTATTGGCGAGACGACGGCACTGGAAGTTTTAATAATTTGCCGTTTCATACACATCGTAGCAGGCGATTATGCGCGCATGCGCATCATGGTTATTATATCTCTTCAAGGTTATTATAGTCATAGTATTCACCAGTATTTCTGCTAGGAGGCACGTAAAATTAAAAACACTCTGTATATGTCTGACATGGCGTATGTAGAACTTCTTAGTGTCAGACACATATGGCCGACGTGGCGATTAACGTGTTAAAGAAAGGGTATTCCCCGGTTCCGTCACAGATTAAATAATAAAAAGTTCCGTGCTCATTTTAATTGCTCCGAATTGTAGGTGCGACAAAAATATGAAAAGAAATGGTTCATATTTTTAGTTCAGATTACAAGATATTATTTATTGAGGATTTTTGCCGCCTCAAAAAAGTGCCGCCCGGGGCGGACCGCACCCCCCGCCCCCACAACGCTACGCCACTGGGTACAGTGCAAACAAACGGTTTTCGCGAGCCAGTGTTAAATTTTGTCCTCGTATGGTCCCGTAGCACGTCGAGGTCGAGTCACTTTATTGTCTGTGTGTAAATCTCAGTAGGCCGAGGGTGGCTAGCGCTCCCTGGCGGTCGGGTGCTAATGGCACTGGATTATTTAACAGCCATACGTCTCGGGCACGTCAGTCGGGCGCGATGGATAACCGCTGTTGTCCCGCGGGAACGCCGCATCGATTAGAACCCGGCAGACAAATGGCTAGAGTTAGCTGTCATGACACACACACACACATAAACATCAGGGGTATTATTCTAAAACTCAGTACTCTCTCACACATATATAAACACCAACACCATTATACTAAAACACTATACTCGTATACATACACCACTCAAAAACACTTCGGTGAATAGTGCAAATATATGGAAGTTTTGACACTACTGTGATTTGTATTATGTGGTATTTTATCATAAGATTTTGCTACCGAATGCAGAACTTGGTTAACGATTTTAATTCGGGACCTTTGCAAGATCAAGGCATTTGCATTTCCTAGTGGCGACTTTAAACGGCAGTTTATTTTGGGACTTCATGTGGACTATGTTTCGGCACTCAACAGAGTCATTTTAACATTCTTCAGACTGAATTCTTCTATTAGTACACCGATATATTATTAAGCAAAGAAACGATGTGGTTCAAGACTGTGTAATTTGGGTATTACACTTTTATACATGCAATAACCAAATACTATATTTAATCGACAATTATGTTTTAATTCTTCTTCAAGTGCCATCTTCACTTCGAAGGTTGGCCACAAACATAGCAATCTTAACCTTGGATGCTACCGTCCTGAAAAGATCTATGCTTGACATTCCGAACCAGTCTTTCAAGTTCGGCATCTAGGACATTCGTTGCTCTCTTGCTGATCTGTTGCAATTTTTCCTTCCATTATTAACTATAATAATCGGTATTTGTTATTACGTATTTCGTATCCCAGATATTCCAACTTCCTCTTTTTTTAAATATTAATTTATTTGCTTCGGCTATTAGCACTTGAATACAATTACATTTTTAGAATAATAATATTATATACATGTATGTAAATTACAATTATAGGTAGTAAGTATTAAAAAATTGGGAGTGTTTAAACATTCAGTAAATAAAGAGATAGGTGAACAGATATTATGTGGGGTGGGAGATGTTGATGTCTCTAAGGAATTGAAGTCTGATTTTCTGAAGTCTTGGTTGGAGCCAGTGCTTGTTTTAGTGATGTCGGTATATTATTTTTAATTCTTTCAGAATTATATTTTGAACAGGAGATTATGATGTGATCCACTGTTAGGCGTACTTGGCAGTCAGTACAAGTGCTGGGGTCAGATTTATGAAATATGTACTTATGGCTAAGCAAGGTGTGTCCATGTTGCAGTCTTGTCAATATTGTTTGGTCCTTTCTGTTTTGTCTAAATTCCCACAACTTGGCCTCTTCTTTGATAGTTCTAAGGTGGTTGTTTTGGAAGTTCCTCCATTCTTCTGTCCATTTTGCAAAAATGTTCTTTTTCAGTTGCGACTTTGTATCTACAAGATGCATCTGCACTTGCAATATCTATTCTGTTGTTGATTCTTTCGCTGCCTTATCTGCCTTATATGGGATGGGATCCAGATTATTATTATTTTTGCCCATATTAATTATATCGTGGATGTTGTCTTTGATTCTGATGATGATGGGGTTTCGAGGGTACAGTTGTTGAAGGCTTTGGATGATGCTCATAGAATCGCTGAAAATTGGGTAATTTGTGTGCCTCTAGCTGTTGGATCGGATGAATTCGGTAGCTTCTAGTATAGTGTAGGCTTCTGCTTCCTCTTTTTAATTTGGACATTAATTGTTTTAAATAGTAAGTAAGACACTTAGTTATATTCCACAAAATATTTTATTAGAACTTGATATATATTTCGGCTTGTTAGGCCATCTTCAGAAGAATGAATGTTACATGAGATGTTGGCAATTTTATCTAAATATACAGGATTAACTATTACTAACAAATTGGTGTGAGAAGGGATTTGGAAATACCATTGACCATAGTTTTAAGTATGGGCGATTCCAACAGATCCAGTTATTCGTTGATAAGATTATGTCCTTCTCGCTGTGTATATTTAATCTCAAATGCCTCTAAGAAGTACATGTGTCTTCCGCTTTTATTTTCAAAATGTAAAATTTCTAAATTTTCTTCCTTACAATGGTGATCGTTTTCTTTAGATGTTTGGTTTGTAGATTTGTTCCTTGGTAAGTATTTCTTCGTTATTCGTTCTGCTGGCCCACGAAATGCGCAATATTCTTGTGTAAAGCCACATTCCGAAAGCATCTATTCTCTTACTTAACTCATTAGTTCTAGGCATCTACACCATTACACTAATTGAAGCTTTAATTCGATTGGTGTTGTGAGGTATTAGAAGTTTCTTTATTTTACCAAAAGATGACCTTCCTTGCTCTATTCTGATTCTAATTTCATGGGAGTCCTCTTCAGTATGATGCAGTACACATCCCAAATACTTATATGCTACAACTATGTGGTTTTTGATAAAGACTAAGTAACTTTTGCAAGATTTCAAAAAAAAAAAATCATTACAAGAAAAGGAAAATTTAACGAACCAAAACGCCACTTTCGTAGCTGTCCTGTGCTTCTCCTAGCGTATATTTCATTCTATGGAATGCCGGTTTTAAACTTGTTTGTGCTATTCATTACATTTTGTATTCAGGGTGATTTTTTTCTATTGACTGGTATTTTGCCCATTGCACCATATGTTTTTTTTTTTTTAATTTAGAATTTATTGGTCTTCACCATATTTAATTGTGGTATTTTTCAGGTTTGGTTTCAAAACAGACGAGCAAAATGGAAGAAGCGAAAGAAGACAACAAACGTATTCAGAACACCAGGTGCTTTGTTACCGTCGCACGGTTTACCGCCTTTTGGAGCCATGGGAGACGGTCTCTGCGGCTCCGGGATGTTTGGAACTAGCGACTCACGTTGGGGAGTTGCTACCATGACACCGGGTAAGCGATACATTTTCCCTACAACTAAATTTCCTACAGCATTGTAATTTCGAAATAATGATACTGTATAAAGTACATTTACGATAAGAATGATATGACGTCACTTTTGGTTAATTTAATTGCCAAAATCTAAGTGAAATATACCCAAATTTTTTACATTACTCAGTTGTTACATTTGCCATATATAGATTGGTATCCCTTTCCGACGTTGTCACATTTCAAACAGCATTTTGTCGTATTTGTTTGACGTTAAAACGAGTGAAGTTATGCTTATGTTTTATTTTGAACTGTATAAAACATTATTATAATAAAAATACTGAAAGCTCTTAGTAGCCGCGCCCAAAGATGAGCGAGTTAATGGCCTTTAAAAGATCTGAAATGTGTAAAAGTTATAAGTATTATTTTTTTTTTATATCTGTAATCTTTTCATTTGAATATTTTTTCGAAATAAAAAATATTAACGTTTTAGTGAGTTGCTCCAGCATTAGAAGTCAGCATTTCTAAAATTAATAAAATTGCTGTACAACAATCTAGATGTAAAGTAGTCAGTCGCCCGAAAAATAAACGGACATGTACTAAATCTGTTTATTATGTTAAAAATGTTATTTATGAGATGTACTACTTTAAATCTTTACCTAGCCACTAACAAATATATTTGCTTTTAGCGGAGCATGTTGTTAAAGAGAATGAAATATTAAATTACACGAAAGTATTTATGATATTTAATATTATATTACACACTTAATATAATTTAAGCCATAAATATTACGACAAATCGGTTGTAAAGAACAGCTCTGCATCATAATTCATATTAACTTCTTTCCTCCATAGGAACTATAGGTTTTCAATCTCTTTTTATAAATTGTTCTATATAACCTAATTTTTTGACAATTGGCGATGTGGAAACACATCAAGTTTTTCATCTGTGACGTCATCTCATTTTTATCGTGAATGGACTTTAGAAGTATATTTTTTTCTTTTCTATTTAAACTTTAGTTAAGGTGCAAACCCCAATCAAAAAGTCGGTTAAAAAAGAAAATTTTTGTAGAAATTAAACAATCTTTTGGCGCACACTGAACACCGATGGATCTTTGTACAAATTAAACAAGTAGATATTTTACCAATGTGATTATAAAATAACAAGATTTGTAGATTAAGATTCTTTCCAGGTTTTATTTTCTGTTCTTCTGGAACCTCAGTTAAGACGTAACCCCTAGTTAGGGTCTAACATTCAGCAATCAAGTTATCTTATAGAAATTATGTAATTTGTGATTCCCCTATTGTAATTTAATTCGGCAATAACGATGTTAAAAAAGAAAGAACTTTACTTTTTTAACCGAAGTCAATAAATCCCAATCTGTATTATCAGGCATGTTTTAATGCATTATGTAATTAGGTCTCGGACAGCTGGGCCAAGGTGGAGTATCCATGGGTGGTTTCGGACAGAGTATAGGGCAGCTGAACCAGAGTGTTGGTTCTAGTTTGAATTCTACGCTTCCTATTTCCTCGGCGGGGGGCAGCACTGTCTATCAGGCCCATTACGGCCTTAACTCATTAGGTAAGTGTTCCTTTCAAATAACTATATTTAATAAAATATTCTTTATTTTACGAAGTATTTTATATCTGGTACAAGGATGTACCAGCAGTCCTATTTAACCGAGTGTGTATGAGGGTCTTTACCAGGTCTACAAGTATGAAATGCGGATTTTTTTCAAACTTGCCGCGCAATCATAGTGTATAGTTCAAAGTTTCAACACATATGGCGTTTTGATAAGTTATCATTAAGTGTCAAATGCGTATAGGTTATAATTTGAAAAATGATCATATAGTTTGGTTTTACCGTGTTAAAAATGTCAAATTTTGTGCCAAATAAAAAGCATTCGCGGACAGTACTACTGTTTTGTTTTCATTTGAAAAAAACTGCTGCTGAATCATACCGACTGCTTCGAGAAGCTTATGGTGAATATGCTCCATCGCAAGATACGTATGAACGATGGTTTCGGCGTTTCAAAAGTGGTGACTTTGACCTTACAGACAAAGAACATGGAAACCCTCCAAAAAAATATGAAGATACAAAATTGGAAACATTGCTACAGGAAGACGATAGTCAATCACAAAAACAACTAGCATAGCAGTTAGGCGTTAGTCAACAAGCTGTTTCCAATCGCCTACGAGAGATGGGTAAGATCCAGAAAGTCGGCAGATGGGTTCCACATGCATTGAATGAGAGGCAGATGGAATAACGCAAAAACACTTGTGAAATTTTGCTTGCACGATACAAAAGAAAGTCTTTTTTGCATAGTATCATTACTGGCGATGAAAAATGGATTTATTTTGAAAATCCCAAACGCAAAAAATCATGGGTGAACCCAGGCTCACCATCCACATCAACTGCAAGACCGAATCGCTTTGGCAAAAAGACAATGCTCTGTACTTGGTGGGACCAAAAGGGTGTGGTCTATTATGAATTGTTAAAACCTGGTGAAACAGTTAATACCCAACGCTACCAACAACAACTGATCGAATTGAACCATTCGCTGCTCATAAAACGACCAGAATAAGAAAGAAGACAGCACAAGGTAATCTTTCTTCACGATAACGCTCCATCACATAAGGCAAAAGCAGTTTGCAACACATTGGAGGCACTCAAGTGGGAAGTGCTACCCCATGCCGCTTACTCACCAGACTTGGCCCCTTCAGATTACCACTTGTTCGCATCGATGGGTCACGCACTTGCCGAGCAGCACTTTTGTTCATATGAAAATGTGAAAGAATGGCTAGATGAATGGTTTGCGGGGAAAGGGGAAGAGTTCTACTGGCGAGGTATTCACAGAATGCCTGAAAGATGGGAAAAATGTATAACTTCTAATGGAGCATACTTTGAATAAATAAACTTTTACTGTTCTTTTGAGTTTAATGTGTTTTATTAAAAAAAAAAAATCCGCATTTCATACTTGTAGACCTGGTAAACTACAAAAGATATAACTCGATGAACTTATCGCTATAACTAGTACATTTGCAAGGCACTCCATTTGTTTATTACTAGCACATTTTTAAAAATATAATTGTAGGCTTGCTAGACGACTCCTTTTTGTTCATATTGTAATAGATGAAAGAAAGTGTTACTGTTTAAATTGTACTGAACTGTTGAGTGGGTGAACAAATGTGTCTCCATCCGAACATATGTAACTCACACCTTTGTTAGTTCACGAGTTTTCCGTGTGAACCTGTTTTGACATTCGATTCATGTAAACGTTGTTAAAAGTAACAAGTCGGTGTTGAGGTGGTAACGCGGGGAGAGAGACGAGCCCGTCTCCCATCCAGGTAGTGGCACTGGCAGCAAAACATGCAATTAGCAGTGATTAGAGCGACCCTCATTACCGCTACCGAAATACGCACTAATTGTTTCTGAACACATGCCTTAACTCGAGATTGTTTGTTGGAGTCATACTTTCACGGCGCGTGTGTGCAATGCATAGCTACGAGGACACCTCAACTAGCTTACAATGAGGGAAAAGAAAGGAAACTAGCAAAAGATGCATGCACAATATATGCATGAAATTATATTCTTCAATTTATTTAATTCGACCTCTGCCACACATTTAACGCTTCATACGCTTGTTATAGTTTGTTTCTTTGGTTTAAGTTAGGGTGACCATTCGTCCCGCATTTTGCGGGACTGTCCCGCATTTTAACATTTTGTCCCATATTAAGATGCGTCCCACAAAAGTCCCGCATTTTAACATTTAGTCCCGCATTGTCCCGCATTTTGGATTCGGGAGGTGAGGACCTTTTTTTTGCGCTTCACTTGGATTTGGGAGGTGAAGACCTTTTTTTTTGCTCTTTGCTTGGATTTTGGGAGATGAGGACCTTTTTTTTGCTCTTCACTTGGATTTGGGAGGTGAAGACCTTTTTTTTGCTCTTTACTTGGATTTTGGGAGATGAGGACCTTATTTTGCTCTTCACTTGGATTTGGGAGGTGAAGACCTTTTTTTTGCTCTTTACTTGGATTTTGGGAGATGAGAACCTTTTTTTTTGCTCTTCACTTGGATTTGGGAGGTGAGGACCTTTTTTTTTGCTCTTCACTTGGATTTGGGAGGTGAGGACCTTTTTTTTGCTCTTCACTTGGATTTGGGAGGTGAAGACCTTTTTTTTTGCTCTTCGCTTGGATTTTGGGAGATGAGGACCTTTTTTTTTTGCTCTTCACTTGGATTTGGGAGGTGAAGACCTTTTTTTTGCTCTTTACTTGGATTTTGGTAGATGAGGACCTATTTTTTTGCTCTTCACTTGGATTTGGGAGATGAGGACCTTTTTTTACTCCGTCCTGCATTGCCTTCTTAAGGAAATGGTCACCCTAGTTTAAACGGAACTATATTTTGAAATCTAGTAATCTAGTAAGTCTCCGGTCTAACTAAGAAAAACATTTTTTTTTTAAATTCGACTTTCATCAACTTACTCTCCTTCAAGAGTGATACATTCATTCCAACGCTCATCTTACTTTTCGATGCCTTCTTTGTGGAACGATTTGTCTTTGCCCTCAAAATAGGCCTCAGTTTCGGCAATCACTTCTTCATTTGAGTCAAATTTCTTTCGATGTAGCATCTTTTTGAGGTCTGCAAAAAGCCAGTAGTCGCTGGGGGCCAGATGTGGAGAGTACGGTGGGTGAGGAAGCAATTCGAAGCGTAATTCATTCAATTTAACCATCGTGTTCATTGACTTGTGACACGGGGCGTTGTCTTGGTGAAAGAGCACTGTTTTCTTTTGCATGTGAAGCTGTTTTTTTTCTTGATTACTACACTCAATGGATCCAATAATGCCATGCAGTATTCGCTATTGATAGTTTTACCTTTCTCAAGATAGTCGATATACAAAATACCATGTGCGTCCCAAATACGGATGCCATAACCTTGCTAGCTGACTTTTGAGTTTTAGGTCGCTTTGAACGACTTTCACCGACTGCTGTCCACTTAACTGACGATCTTTTTGATTCAGGTGTGTAGTAGTGGTTCCATGTTTCATCCATTGTCACATACCGACGCAATAAATCCTTTTTATTTTTCTTGCACAGCTCCAAACAGCGCTCTGATGCGTCGACGCGTTGTTGTTTTTGGTCCGGTGTAAGCGAACGCGGCACCCACTTCGAAAGCCATTGACGAATGCTCAAATTTTCGTGTAAAATTGTAAACACACTACCTTCTGGTATCTGTAAGGTGTTAGCTATTTCACGCAACTTCACTTTACGGTCTTTCAAAACTATTGTGGACATTTTTTATGTTTTCTGGAACAACTGCCGATTTTGGGCGACCAGAGCGTTCAGCATCACCGGTGTTTGTACGACCGCGTTTAAATTCAGCATACCAATCAGTAATAGTTGGTTTTCCTGGTGCAGAGTCTCTACAACGCTTATCAAGCCACTGTTTGGCTTCAACAGTATTTTTTTCGATCAAAAAACAATGTTTAATCAACACACGAAATTCTTTTTTATCCATTCTTTTGAAAATTACAAAACTGGAGTCACTAAAACCACTGTAACCTATAAACTAATAGTCAGAATGTCATGAAATTTTCACACGTATCGTTTGAAGGTTGGTACTATCCAGAAATCATATGGATCTATCAACAGTGTTGCCATATATATTTCAGACCGGAGACTTATTGAGTGAAGTGTTAACGATTGAGTGAGGTTTTTGACAATTTTATTCAACAAATTCCTGTTTTAATTATTTAAAAGTGAGCTGGTGACAACTTAAGAAAATTAAAATTTCGTTTAGTTCTATTTAAACAATAGACATTACAACGGTTAAACATAAATCTCGTGATAAAGTGTGAAGCTTGCGCAAAAATTAGTAGTGGAGAATCTAAACGATGACATTCTTTCGCAGACATATATCGACAGTCAAGTGCATAAACACATTATTGTATATCAATTTGGCGGCAGAACGTCTCTTGGCAGCGAACGTATTATTACGTAGTACGTGAGGCGTTATTATTATTTACAATATGTACTACTTGAAAGAACGTGAGTTTGGAAAGAAGCGCAGGCGCACGAGATAAGAGAGTTTTGGCCAATAGACAAGTAAACATAATGATAGTCAAGTGCAATTCTTACAAAGCAAGCTGAAATATTTCTACAGTATATTTCTACAGTTTTGATATCTAACTGTGATTGATGGTATTTAAGTCTGTAGACCTAACTAATAAACATAATGCACAATGGTAATTGATACTTGAGTTTTTTACTGTTCTCTACAACTGTCACTATCTATTATAGTATTCTCTCTATGCGCACCATAAAGACCCCAATTTCACGAGTTTTATTCGCGTATACCCTCTGATTTTTAAGATATATGTACAGTCTACCTTCTGCTGATTTTACAACTGCAGCATTGGATAGATTGACTTACTAATAGACGTAACTATTGAAGGGTTGGACAAGAAGTAACCGCTGATCTTGCTTACAAACCAGAGTCCAAGTGTTTCTGTTCATCCTACACATTCACTTTGCATAATTCATTAATTCAGTGACAACTACTTGGGTTCCGTAAATGGTTTATTGTCTTTGTCAACATAGAATCGAAGAGATGCGGTCATAATACTAACCACTGATGACCAGTGGGGTCTCATGAGTACCTGAATACATAAAATGGACCATGAAACGCCACCTTAAGATATTCATGACGAGAAACAAGTCTTGTCCATCATCGCTTGCTGTTAGACTGTCTCTAAAAAGCAGGCATTGAGAACGGAACGAAAGCGAAAAAAAAAATACTTTGGTATTAAACGAAATTTTTTAAAGAATTGAAACGAAATTTATAATATTTAATTCAGGTTTAACTAAACATTCTTTAGTTCGAGTAATAAAGACGATAAGAGCAGGAACGAATTAAGACCTTAATCAACCTATTTCTATTTATAATTTTTTTTTAAATTTATTTTTTGTTTTTTTTTCTTTTCTTTTCTTTAATGGACTTGAGATTGGCTACTGAGGCAATTAGCCAAGACAGTTCTTATTATTTTTTTTGAAAATTCCAAGCCTGAACGGAATTCGAATCCGAGACCTTTGATACTTTTCTGGGTTAAAATATAAAATTTCTTTATTTTAAATCTTTTTTCCAATTCCTGTTAAATTTTTTGTTAATTGTAGCCTGCTTTCGAGGCCTTAAAATAGTCTTAGGCCTTAAGCACATAAGAACATTAGGCACTAAAATAGCCTAATGTATTTGGCGGTCCTGGATGAAGGAATTCATAAAACAAATCTTTTTGACAAATACCCATTTTATCCTTTTATCAGAAATTGTAAACTAAAGAGACAGTTACGGATTAAAAAATAACATAACATTTAGTCTTCGTTTCTTTTTGCAAATTTTGCTTAGAATTAGCAAGAAGCGGCCCAGCGAGCGCTTACCTTGCAAGAATATCGGACTGCATGTCGCTGAACCCTATGACTTTGGACGACCGACGGTTTAACATAGAATAAGTAAAGACAAGGATAGCGATGGACACACCGCTAGACATGGCTTATACGAGGTGTGTAAATTAAGTAACCGAACTGGCAACATAGCGTTTGATCTGGCAACATTTAAGACGCGGAACTTGGAGGGACGGCAGGTGAACATGTAATACACCTTCAGTACGAGTTTGAACTCACTAGAGTAATTTAGTTGTCCGTAGCGATTTTTTTCGTGAAACAGTTTTCTAGTGCGTTCGAAAAATGAGTGACATTCATTTCGTGCAACGGTTTGCCATCAGGTTTTGCTTCAGACTTGGGCACAGTGCAACGGAAACTTTTGCAAAACTTCAGCAGGCGTACGGAGACAGTGTTTTGTCAAGAACCCAGGTTTTTTGGTGGTTTAAAGCATTTTCAGAAGGAAGAGAGTCGACTGAAGATAAATCACACAGCGGAATGCGCCATGTCATACAGCAGTTACAATAAATGAGTTTTTGGCCAATAAAAACATTCCTGTGGCTCGTCAGCCTCCTTATTCGCCTGACTTGAGTCCTTGTTTCCTCTTCCCAAGATTGAAAAATCATCTCAAGGAACGTCATTTTGGGCCACTCGAAAACATTCAAACGTCCGGAACTGACCAGCTGAAAGTTATTCCAGTATCCGAGTTCCAGCACTGCTATGAGGATTGGAAGAACCGTCTCCAGCGCTTTGTGGCTTCCCAAGGAAGTTATTTTGAGGGAGACAATATTGAATTGTAATTCTATTTGAAAAAAAAAAAATAATAATAAATAAAAAATCAGTCTGGTTACTTAATTTACAAACCTCGTATATGTAGACAAACGACAGTATACTAGCGTCGGCAAATCAATGCAGTTACGGCACACGACGTAACAAACGACTGTATTGACTGGAACAATGTAATTGTTTGTTACGTCATGTGACGTAATTGCACTGATTCGCCGACGCTAGTATAATTGTAACGATGTAACTTCGACAAAAGCGAGAGCCGAAACTAGTCAGTAAAATTACAGATTCTTAATTCTTAATTAAGAAATCTTCTGGTTCCTGGACTGATACGTAATTGTCTTGATCATTAAGTCATTACAGCTACAAATTACATTGAAAAATAAAGTTGATACTTCGGGTTATCACTTTTAATTCTTTTTGCTTAAATTCCAAAGTACAAGAATTACAATTTTCTTTCTTTGCAGTTATTTTCATAGTTTCGAATTGTTGATCTAATTTTAATATTTCTTCTAGGTGATACGATGATGTCCTACTGCAACAATGGCAGCGGCGGCGGTGGTGGAAATAGCGGCGCCGGTGGATCACCCCCTCCCCAGATCCCATGCTCGAGTGCCGGTACACCACCAGTGGCCTCCGGGGCATCTCCTAACGACCCGGAGGATGACATATGGCGGGGACATAGTATAGCAGCACTTAGACGGCGAGCCTCCGAACTAAATGCCGCCATACCTTCATATCTTCAGATTAACTACGACACTCACAATAATGCTTCAGTGTACTGAATCAATCGCGTTAAGTTCGCTGAAGTAACAACATGTATACGTTTCCCGGTTATACGTTGTCAGGAGGTTTGATACCTGGTGCGGTATCTTCACCGTGGTAAAAGACTTCTGACATTCCCAGTGTGGCAGATGAAAGGGATTTTTTCTAGTCCCCCCAAACGTGGCCTGGACGCCGTCTGATTGTTTTGTCACATAGGTCATTCAAGTCACGAAGAATTACAGAGGGTAAAGGTACAAAATGTGATTGGTCATATGAAAAGTATTGCAACTATCACAATTTTTTTTATAATCTTCGCAATTTAATGGCATTTCTTTCTTTTTGAGCGTATTTATACATATTATTGCGGGATCCTCTTTTATTTAACACTACGTGTAGCTCCAGAGCTTACCAATTTCTTATACAAAACTAACAATATGGTCAGATTGTTAGTGGTGTACTGGCCTGCCGGGATACAGGGCAATTTTTCGGTAGGCCGGAGTAATGTACTGTTCCGTTACTAGCACAGAGGCAATCGAAACGCAATCCGCGATACACCACCTTCAGATGGTTGCGTTTTGATTGCCCCTAGTCTAGGGTGACCATTTTCTTGGAGAAGGCAATGCGGGACGGAGCAAAAAAAGGTCGTCACTTCCGAAATATAAGTGAAGAGCATACAAAAAAAGGTCCTCACCTACCAAATATAAGTAAAGAGCAAAAAAAGGTCTTCACCTCCCAAATATAAGTATAGAGCAAAATTCGGCCCTGGGGACACCAAATCAAAATGCGGAACGTGCCGCGAAATGCGGGACGAATGGTCACCCTACCCTAGTCTCGTAAGCGTAAAGTGCCACTATTAGGTGGTATGATGGGTCATAAGTGATGAGTCACCTCAATGGTTTTTTTTTAATGGGATTCGCTGCACACGACACCTGAAGATGGGTTGCGTTTCGGTTGCCCCTGGTCTAGAAACGGAGTAGTTATACTACTGGCCGGTTCAAATAGGACCGATTTTTGGATCAACGGGGCCGGGCCTTGTTCCAATGGGGCAGGCTCTTGACCCTATGGGACCCACTTATTCCAATTTTTCAGGGCCGTAAAATTTTGCCAATCCGTTACTGAATCTGAAAAATCTGAAACTAAAAGTAGTAACAATCGTTTACAATCCCGAATTATTATTTATCTAATAGAAAAGTTTTAATGATAAAAAAAAAAATTGTTGTAAAAATGTCCAATAACTTAATAATAAATTAGGTCGTCAAGGATGAAATTGGTAGAAAAAAATGCAAAGTTGGTTGATAACTTACAAATATAAGGAATTATTTTATTCATCAAAGTATGCACCCATATTGGAATTTTACACTTTTGCCATTTTAACGGCAGGTTGTTCAGGCCGGTATAAAACCCTGGCGGACGAGAGTCAATGAATTCCTGGAAAGCCAGTTTTACAGAATTGTCGGAATGAAACTGTATTCCTATTAAAAAGTTGTCCAAATTGCGGAAGAAGTGGTAGTCAGTGGGGGCTAGGCCTGGTGAGTATGGAGGATGTTGAAGAAGTTCCAACTCCAATTCCTGTAGTTTTGCCACAGTTATTTATGCAGTCGATCTGTTGACCAATCTAGGCTGTTTTTCTTTAAGTTTTTGCATCATTTCGTCCAATTGGTTGCAGTATATTTCTGGTGTGATCGATGAGCCAGTTTTTTTTTTTTTTGTTTGGTTTTTTAAGTACCTGTAGTAAATTTGGCGAACCAATTTGATATTGTCTGTTGCGTAGTAACACTAGAGCCAAATACACTATTAATATTTCGCGCGGTCTGCGATGCCGTAGTTCCACGTAAGAACTCATACTTCATAATAGTGCGACCATACCATTTTCAACAAAATTAATTTAAAAAAAAAGTTTTTGGTACTTTTTACAGCATACAATGATTTCCTTAAACAGGCGAGATGTATGACTTCCGAACAAAAAAATAAAATAAAAACAGAATGGTAAAATATTAAGCCAATGTCGAATAATAAGCTGTTAAAGTTGGCAATATTATTAACTACAAATTTCATCCTGGACGATCTGATACATACATAACCCTAGCATAAAAATCACAATAATTTTTTTGTTCTGTTTCTTACAAACATATATTCAAAGCAATAAGACCTTTTGTGAAGTCCTATGGATATGTCCATGCGTTATGTTATGCATCTATTATAAACAAGGCTTAAGCCTGGTTTATAATAGATATGCTATGGATACTTGAGCATAAAAATTACACTACACTCTTTGTTCTCTTTATCACAAACAAATGTTGTGAAGGGTCAAACCCATTGTTCAATCCTTATGCGTTATGTTATGGAGTTATTATAAACAAGACTTAAAGCCTGATTTATAATAGTTATGCTGTGGATACATAAGAATAAAAATCACACTACTGTCTTTGTTATAATTAATACAAACAGTTGTTTGGAAGGGTCAAACCCGCCGGTCGATATAGCGTAGTGGTCAGCTCATTTGACTGCTAACTATGGGGGATCAGGTTCGAATCCCAGTGTTGGCATGGATGCGTATTTGTCATAAAATTACTAAAGTATCCAAAATAAAAATAAAAGATATACTGGTTAGTGGCCATTAGTAGCTAAGCCCAAAAAATTAAATAAAAAAAGCGTTAAACCCATTGTTCCATACGTATGCGCTATGTTATGGAGTAGTTATAAACCAGTCTTTAACTCTTTACTGCATGAATTTTTATTTTTGGCTGAAATAATTCATGAGCATTAGGAATTGGTTCGTATTGATAGATAAATTAATTAAAAAAATATATTTAAAATATTAATTATTATTTTAATGAAAAAATAATAATTTAGGGTTTGTGCCATACATGGAACATTATGATTCTACATTATATTACAAAAGAAAATGATTCCGTATTATTTGCTCGTTAATTGCTAGGGGTTCTTCATTGGGGATTAAAAGCAGTCGCCCTCGAATTTTTGAAAGGAAAGGTCGTATCTTCTAGTTGTCCTTTCTCAATAAATTCAGAGTTATCGTTGAAGTGCAAATTCCGCTTGATATCCTCAAATCTATTGCAGCCCATTACTTGAGCTACTGCAGGATCCATTGCTGTGTATGTGGCATATATGAACATTCATGAAGTAATGTTCTGATTCAGTTTTAAAAGTAAAATAAAAAATAAAAATCGGAATGTTCCATATATGACACACCATGCGGTAAAGGGTTAAGCCTCGTTTATAAAGTGGGAAACAGAATGCACCGAGTTCTACGACGCGTTAACGGCGTACGTACGGCGATATCTGTCAGAAGAAAGTTAAAACCAAGCTGTCGTACGCAAGTGCACAGAATGAACAACGTCCTCCGGCGTTCGAACGCCGTTGATACTGAATGTACGTCAACTTCCAACTTTTGACGCCATTGAACGTTGACGCAGAACACCTAACCTCAGTTTTTACTGAATGGTAAAGTGTTTGTATGTATAAATAACTTTCATACAACATAAATAACATCACACACAAGTCTTCATCATCCATTATACTTTTAATAAAAGAAAACGCACGTATAAACACAGATATAGGTTGTCAAGTGACACTTGACGGCGTTAAAAATTATTGCATTGTGTGCAGGCGAAAATTCGCCGCAAATGACGCCGCGCTGACGGCGTAGCGCGCTGTGCATTCTGTTCCAGGCTTAATAGTTCCATAGTACATAGTTCCATGAGATAATTAATGACTATCGTTTTTCTGTTTATTACAAACAGATGTTCGTATTAAAGAACAAAGAAAGTCATTCATTATCTTATGGATCACTTATGCTATGGACCTATTATGCAACGTTGCCAGTTGGTTTTGTTTTAATTTGTGATATAGGCAATACTTTTCCCGTGGCGAATCTCACTAATCTCCCATCTGTGAATCTCGTGACTTGGTGACCTCCGTGTTATCTGTCGTACAGTATACGATGTAATATATACATATATTTGAATAGTAATAGTGTACAAAATGTAGCTACGTCGCAATGAAACTGGACGATGAAAGTGCGTGCCAGAAGAGTTGAATGAACTGTCTCAAAGTTGCAATATTGTTTAGTGTGATGTGTACTATTACAAAAAAATCAATGTCCTATGATTAAAAATATTAGTTTATAGCATAGGAATGACTGCACAATAAAATCAGTCTGAGTACATTTGTTATTAAATTTATGTTTTCATTTACTCATAGTATTGTATTTGATATTTTTTAATATCGTCTTACAAAACACGTTTTTGCAAAAACTTGTTCCATTATTGTAAAGAAAGTGTAATAAGTTTAGTGTAAAATAAATATTTTTTTCGTTTATGGATATTTGATTTTTATTTAAAAGCAATGAAGAATTCTGCTGAGCGCACCCAGGGGACTTTACGAGCTTCAGCCTCCATTAAACAAACTAACGCAGGAGTTAAACAGAGTGACCCGGAACACTTCGAGCTTGCTTCCCGAACCCACCTATAGTGCATACCTCGTGAGGAGGATGTGCCGTGGGAGTGTGAAGAGGTACTGAGCAATGACCACATGCTTACCTGTAGGTGATTCTTGTACTATGAAGGATCTAATTTCGGCCGATAACTGTCAAGCGATAAAAACACTAACGTATTGGCAAGGTGTATAGTGACGTTATTTACACGAAAAGTAAGTAAGTAATTATTATCAACCGCTTTTAGAGTTGAAAGAAGAGTACGAAAGGGGAATACAATACCTCTAAAGTTAATCACTGTTGTATTATGCGGATGGTACTTCACACATGCTTCATAATGCAGATGCAACTTTACTAGCTTTCGATGGTAAAAGTGACTTGGAAATAATGAGTCAATGGTGCTACGAAAATAAACTCATTTTAAATACAAAAAAAAGTCATGCTCTGCTCTTCCATGGACACAAAAATGAACCTATTACCAGCCCATATATCCACTTACAAGGACAAAAAATTATTCAGTGTTCCGAGTCAACAAAATTTTTAGGTATAATGATAAGTGATAATCTGAGTTGGAAAAATCATGTTAGATATATGCTACTTAATCTTAGCAAATCTTGTTTTATATTAAAAAAACTTAAAGATATGGTTTCTTCTGATATACTTAGAACTGCTTACTTTGGAACTTTTCACGCAACAATGAGCTATGGCATTTTGTGTTGGGGATGCTCCTCTGAATCCTCAAAGGTTTTTGTACTTCAGAAACGTGCTATTCGCATAATAGCTGGTGCCTCCTTTAGATCATCTTGCAGATCCCTTTTTCCTGTTTTGTCCATATTAACTCTTTCATCTGTTTATATATTAGAAGCCGTAATGTTTGTTAAAAATAATCCGCATCTTTTCGCTACCAATTCTGACTTTCATTTTTATAATACCCGCAGTAAACACTCAATTGTATGTCCCTCTCATAGCTCTGCACTGTACAGTAAAAGTCCTCACTACATGGCTTTAACATTATTGAACTGTGTACCACCTGCATTAAAGTCTATAACGTCCAGTAGAGCATTTAAATTTAAATTTATAAATTTTTTACAATCCAACTGTTTTAATAGCATACAGAAATATTTACACCATAAGGGCTAATATTAAATTATGTAATCTCCTAACTGTACTATTTGTTAAAGTTATTTGTATTGTTTAACTCATGTGGTTTCAATTTATATTATATGTGTCATCTTGACTAAACCCCAACATTTCTGTAATGTGTTATTGGTTGAATAAATTTGTTATTATTATTATTACATATACGTTTAAGCAATCCACAAAATTGATCAGATTGATCTAGTGACGTTATAAGATTAGCCAGATTGCTCAGATTTTGCTAACATTTTCGTAAGCAGTATTAAATTTGAGTTTAAGTAGTGACATTTGGTGGTGGTGGCGCTAAAAGAAACTATCAAAATTTTGTTACTACTACTGCCACGTTTTTCTAAAATATATCAAATTATTGCCAATAATAGAATGGGCTAAAAGATTTTTTTTAAAGAACTTGAAATTATGTATGGTGCAAGCAATATTAGACAAAATGGTAAAAATCAAAGAAAACATATTTCAAAATAAAGTTATATTCCCCAACAACACACACAGCACTTGTTTAATCCATTTTATTTGGCTATGTTTACATTAGTTTCAAATTGGCTCTGAGATTCAAATTTATTCGCGCTTAACCCCCAACACAAAATCAATCCCAGTAAATCTACTAGATGATAGGATTATATAGAAATGCTATGAGCGCTCTGGTAGATCACTCGTATGGACTAGAAATAAGCTATTATGTACGATACGACTGACTTTTAACGGAACTGGAGCATTTAGATCGCTCGAATTAATTGACTGACTAAACATAAACGACTAATATGTTTTCAAAGATTTGTTCTGGGAAAGTAAAGGAGTTCTAATAGACGGTGTAAGACTAAACCACTTAAGGTTTGCTGGTGATATCGACTTCGTATCAGATCACATCGAAGATGTTGCCAAAATGCTAAAAGATCTAAGTCAGGGGTTGGTAACCTTTTTTACGTCGTAGGCCGCATTCAGTAAAATTTTTTTTTGCGGGTTCTTTGTGAAATTTCTGAATTACACGTATTTAAATTGGCATACATACGTTTAGTGTGTAAGAAGCCTAAAGCAGTGCAGCAGTAATGTGTTAGCTGCGCGGGATAAGAAAAGTAAACATTAAAATTTCTTATTGGTGGGCATAAAATCGTTAAACGAAGCATCGAAAATAATTGTTCTAAAGATAAACACCCAAAAGACGAAAATAATCACAAATTACGTCCTTAGTAGGAGACTAAAGCCTCATTTATAATAGAACCATAGCGCATGTGCATGACACAAGCATAAATATGTATTTTTCGTGTACAGTAATACACCATTGATTTGCCTTATGCATATCTATATGTATAACACATCCTTTATGTTATGGATCTTAAGGAGACTTAAGACAACTTCGTAATAGACCAGATGTATGCATACAAATACTTGGGCAATGAAATAAAAATAGGCCGAGATAATCAAACATACGAGATCTCAAGAAAAATTTCACAAGGATGAGTAGTATTTGAGAAGCTCCAGGACAATTTCAATGGCAACATCCTATTGAAATTGAAAAGGAAAATTCGCAACAAAGCCAACCTAACTGACATCCTTGTAAAAATAGCTACAGTTAAATGGAAATGGGCAGGACATCTTGCCAGAACAGAACACAGATGCTGAACTAAACATGTCCTCCAGTGGAGACTTTGGACAGATAAACGGAGCAGAGGAATGTCTTCTATTCACTGGACTGCTGATGTTAAACGCAAGGTCACAAATTGGATGCAAAAGACCGGACAAGATGGGAAATGCAAAGGGAGGCCTATTATCTAGCTAAGGATTGCAGCGATTGAATGATGATGATTATTATCATCAGCCGTAAACACAGAGTAGTTTTAAAGCACAACTACAAACTCTGCGCGTAATAGTAACAAATTGATGAAAATGATTCTACAAACAGATCTATCATGACGAAGACTTTACATCTTGCCCAAAAGCGCCACGTATGTTAATCTCAATATAGTAAACTTAAATCAAACTGGTAAAGTTCGCCAGTAAGATCATTCAGAAACACGTTACAAATTACTAGGTCGTTAAAATATTGATAGAAACATATATGTCCGGTTGCATAAAACTCTTGATACTAGATGTAAGCTAAAGCTCATTAAAACGCATGCGTTGCTAGGCAACTTTGTGTTTTACATCGCGTTGTAGTTTACATCTAGTATTAAGACTATTATACAACCGGGCATCAGTGTTGAGAACAATTAATAGAATGTAAACTTAGATAAACACTTTGGGCCGATTTCTGAAAGCTTAACCGAGCTTAATCTTTTGGTTAAACTTGGTTATAATATATCAATCCCATAAGTAACCATAGCAACAATTTTTTATAGTTAATTAAGCTTTCAGAAACCGGCCTTTTCAGTTTTTTCTTTTAATTTGTGCTTTTTGTGCAAAATTAGTATTTAATAACAAAGGAATCCTTAAACAGAAACAGAGTCGATAGAAAGTTAACTGAAATATATACAATACACCCTCTATGGACTGATCTAAAAAGTGTGGGAAAATTCATAATTCACAAAAGTTGGAGCAAGAACTCGTAGATGGCAGCACAACCCACTTTATATACTCGCGCCATCTAGGAGAACTGATGCTTAGTTCAGCCATTTTCATATCAATGGCGCCACTATATTCCTTTATAAATTATGAAAATAAATCGTTTCTTTTCGAATAATTAATAGTTAAAACTTTCATGCGTTAATTTATTTGAACTATCGAATGTTAAAAGTTGCTAACTTAGCATATGTGAACGTATTTGTAAACCTTTAAAAGTGGTGAAAAGGAATTTAATGCACATCACAAAGTTTCCAGTTGGATAAATTTTGTGCATGTGCCGATGGTAGACCGTGAGTTGAGCATCGAAGATGTCCATTCCAAGCAATATGTCATTGTGCTTGACTGGATACGAATTCTTATTCAAGTATTGTTATTGAAGTATTTGATAATGGAACGCAAGCGAATAACGGTAAAACAGAAATTCCTTATGCCATTGATGAAATATGATTTTATTGCGATAATAGCGATTCGACGATCGGTTTTATTACCTTTCTGTTGAACACAGCCCTTCGCTGATTTATTGGTCGTATTTTTATGTTATTTGAAAAGTGTTATTGAGTCACGTGACCTGGTATCCAGTTAAAAGATATTTGGATTGACGTCATGGTGTTTCAAGAAAAAAAATGCGATAGATTTATTGGCTTTATTGTAAAGTAGTAAAAGATGGCAACACATAAATAAAATATTTTTATACACATGCTATCGAGTAGGTAACGAAACAAGTTTTTGTGTGTTTGTATATTTAAAAAAATCATATCGTAGAAATAAAAAACATAAGGATTCATTGCTTGCGATATCAATATCTTCCTCGTCTTCGACGTCAATTCCTGTCGAAGGTTGGAATCTGTTTGGTTTTTTGATACAACAGCCCGGAATAGATTTATAAATTGTGCTCCCAAGCAAATTTCTGAAATTCTTGAGCCATTAAGTTCTGCTAAGACCGACGCTTTCTTTGACCTTAGGATCTTTGAGTAATAATTTTCTGCTTCATAGAGAAGTATAGAAAATATATCGCATCTTATCAGTGGTGGTCCGAGGAGACCCGGGCTTGCTTGGAGAAAATTTTAAATTTTAGATAATATTAAGTGCGGTGCCGTAGTAGGCCCTGCGGGGGCCCTGGGGCACACAGAGTTTGGGGCCCTTTTACAAAGTCCAAAAAAAATGTGAATGAAAACATCAGTATGTACTTTTATATAGTGACTTTATTGGTTATTACGATTAGCTTTATACAAATTAAATATAAGTGAAGTGATTACTATTTTGAGAATTGGACTTACGTTAAAGATGATAGTTTTTTCCGGCATTTCTGTTGTTCAAAATCTTCTATTATGTCCTCAAAGTCTAATTTTTCAAGGATATCACTTTCTATGTCCATGATTGACAAATTAGTAAGTCGTTCTTGTAACATAGTCGTTCGTAATTCATTTTTATTCTTTTTAGCCGTGGAAAGCGCTCATTTTCCACTACAATTGGTGACCATTAAGCAAAGGAATATCCTTGTAGCAATTTCCACATTCGGGAAAATTTCTTCTAATTTATCTGCTTTTATTAGAGTATGTAAGGCTTAGATACTCAAGTCCGCCGATTTGCAAGGTTTTTTAATAAAAGTAGTAAAATTGCACTAAAAATTGAGGTCCTCTTTTTTCCGTGTAAACGACGACCTTGGCATTTTGAGGCCCCCATCAAGCCGGGGGCCTTCGGTTCGTTCTCAATGTGCCCTTATAGAAAAGACGGAACTGGAAACAAGACAATACTTCTTTCTCACTATCCGAACCAATATCATCGCTTAGTTTTTAAGACCTTCCAGATTGAACCAAACATTTTCTCTGGAGAACATCGGTTAAGTGAATTCTACTCAAGTATATCTGATTCACCAATCAACATCGTAGTATTATCCTTTCGAAGATGCCGAGTAGTTTTTCTGTTTTCTTCATCAGTAAATATGATATATATTTTCTACTTAAAGCGTTTAAAGATTTCTAACTTATTCTTTATGGGTTCTATTTTTCGACCAAACAAAATATGGTTTATTAATGACAAATTAGATTTTATGAACGACAGATAAAAAAAAAGGGATGGCTAAGTATCCAAGTACTGACAAAATATTTGTATAAAGAAGAATTCAAAGAAATATATTTTAGCGTTTGAGTGATGGAAACGCAAAATGTCGCGTTTGTTTGATCCTGTCCAGCATTTATGAGCCTACGGGGTCCCATGCACGATCAAACAATTTGCACAACTAGCCCTATAGCACAACAGCGTGTTATGCAAACCCGCTAACTTCTCTTGGTCATACACTATACAACTATTTGGGTAAACTTCAGTTTAGTTATGAGATTTACTGTGTAAAGATGTCCTCAGAAGCCACTGGTTTAACAATTGTAATTTCTTGTGCTACGGAAACGAAAAAATCTTCAAAACGAAAAAGGATTAACTAGTTTAGATGGAATGTATTACTGTTTGTATTATTATTACTACTAATTACTGAATATAGTCTATAAATTCTTGCTCAAACTTTATATTAACATTAGTTGAAGCTATTTGTTCAAAAGAACGGCATTTGGAAACTCAGCGGAATCACTGCACTGAACCGCGGTTTTTTGGCAAACACTGTCATACACGTTTCAACCTGTAGCACAAATAATTCCAAACACGTCTGATTCAGTTAAAACTGTAACATTTTAACCCGTAACCTATAACATACAATCAAATTGTTTGCACAACGACCTTTATTGCGCAAATTGTTTGATCGTGTATGGAAGTGTTCTTCAACCTTTTTGCCCCCGCGGACAGGTGAAAATAGGATAAATATTTCGTGGACGGGCTGAAAACTAAGACACAAATAAAAACCAATATAGATATAGTGCGTTCAAAGGTGAGTTTGCAGTGTAGCTCTTATGGCAAATGGGAGCGGTGTTTCCAAATGTTGTAAAGTGTCAAAGGTGTCAATTATATAGGTATATGTTATACAGTTATATGATTAATATTTTTAGTGCGTCATCTGCTGCTGCTGCTTCTTTGTTAGAAAATTTAATATACGTGGCTGCAGAGTTGTTTTTGAGAGAAGAAGTGCTGCGTTAATCTGCATCCATTCGATTTCTCTGTTTGGTTTTTAATATTGACATGGCTGAAAAAATATTTTCGCACAAAAAGGACGTCGAAAAAAATTACTAAACATTTGATAGCTTTATAACTGAAAGATGGATATTCTTTTTCTAGCGATTTCCAAAATTGAGACATTGATTGTATTTAGCATGAGATTATTGATCCAGAAATTAAGTCTCAAGAACGATGTAAAATGCCTTGGGTTGGGATGGGGTCCGCAAAATAAAATGTTGTTCAAGAGCGGGTCCTCGGACTACATAAGTTTAAGAACCCCTGCTCTAGGTAACTATCTGACAGATAAGGTTGTGTGATACTTTCTGTGCTGAATAAATGTCATCCCGTCTTTCAATACAAATTTATCTATCGGATAGTTATCTAACGGATAATGAGACTGACGTATTGAATAGACTGATTGGTATTGTCATTTATTCAGCAGATGAAGTTCCAAATAATGTTATCTATCAGATAGTTACCTAGAGATTTACCTGAAGGTGGAAAGAACATGCCTAAGTGGTTTAATTTTAATTTATAAAGCATACAAACAAATTTGTGAAAGATACAGTTAAGTTTAAATATTTATATTCTTCCTCGCAGTTCCCCTTTGTAATAATTTTTAAGATGTCCAACTTCGATGTTTCCACTGCTTGATTTCATAAAAAATTTACCCATATTACCTTCCTTGTTTTAAGGGTCAAGTATCCCCAAAGTCACGTTTCTGAATCTGGTCACCCCACTCACACTTCACGTCACCGATAGCGCCAGCGGCGTCTTCACGAGCGACGCTCACCGACGCTCTACTCTAGTGAGCTGTTTCACTGCGTCGAATTATTAGGACTTGTTAAAATTGAAACGCGCTGCGTTCATTAAAACTGCTCGATCGTAAACATTCCACCTTGCTCGAAACGATTTGAATTTTAAATCCTCTTACCGGCGCAATCATTTGCACTGGTACCCCTGATTTTATGTTACTATTCTCTGAGTTGTATATTTTTCAATACAGATTTTTAGAAAATTACACAGTAACAAAAATACACGTATAGGTACTGTGGTTGTACGTCTTTTATTATAGAGGACAGTTCTTTATTTTAGAGTGCTGTTCTTTAGATTTATTTATTTCTCAAAAACACACATTTGTCCTTTATTATTTGTTTTGTCATTCAAAGTACAAAAATTGCCGACCGGCGTAGCGTATTGGTAACACATGTGCTCTGCGTTGCGAAGGTCTCGGGGTCGAATCCCGTTCAGGCATGGAAATTTTCTCAAATTGTCCTAAAAAAAATGTCCTGGCTAATTGCCACAGCAGCAAAGGCAATTAAATTTAAAAAAAAAAGTACAAAAATTGAATTTTAGAATCATTGGGGAATCGCGTTCGTAAAAGTTAAGGAATTTGAATGGATCCTACTGCGAGAAATTTCTTTGTCGACAATTGGTGAGGAAAACGTTGTCTTTCTTTCAAGTAGAATTTAAATATTAATGTTGATTAATTATTTAATGAAATTTGCTTTATTCAAAATTATATTACGAGGGTTACCTTTTATGTTTTTATAAACGACCACTAGATGGCAATATTGAAATGTGTCATTACTATATTCGTAAAATTAGACATTTGTTATTGTGAAATCAATGGCAGCTCATAAACTGACCGACTATTTTGTTGACAGTGAACGTTAAAAAAAAAATGTGAAAAAATTGATAATACTCGTGAAGGTTTTTGTTAGATGATTTTTTACGACAATGCATAAATTCGCTTCGTTCAACTTTTGGTAATGAAGCACAACTAAAAAAGATTGTTTACAATTGGTTGCAGAATTTCGTCGTGGTCGTGCGTCCGTCAGTGATGAATTTCGTGAAGGTCGACCAAAATCGGTTGTGATTCAAAAAAACATCGATACTGTGCGCAAAATGATTGAAGAAGATCGGCATGTGACTTACCGTGAGATAGAGGAAAGAAGGAAAAACTTTTTTTGGAACAAACTGTTTTATTGCTTTTTAAAATATTCGCCTTTCAGATTTATACACTTTTTCATGCGTTCAAACCAATTCTCAAATTTTTTCCACTCTGAAGTTGGTATATCCCAAAATATGGTTTTCGAAGACTTCAACAGCTTCTTAAGGTGATGCAAATCGCTGTCAACGCATTTTTACACAGCCCGTATTCACCTGATACGGGCAATCAGACGATAATTCGATGTTTTTCTCCTTCAAATAATCAATTGTTTGACGTGCAGTGTGGGAATTTTGCTTTGTCGTGATGAAGAATGATGCAACGTTTTTGGTTGTTTTTCCTGATTTTGTCGATGACTTCTGGCAAACAAATTGTTGTATACCATTCATCGTTAATTGTTCTCCGATCTTCTAAAGGAATGCAAAATCGAATGTATTGCAGTCTGCGATATGCCAAAGGATGCCTCTATCTCATGGTAACATGCTGATCTTCGGTCGTTTTTCAAAAAACGACCAGACAATCTCGAGCCGTCCTGTTCCACACTGTCATGTCTACTCTGAATGTGTTTGGGATGGTTTTTTTCATTTCCGTATATTTTTTTATAAGAATATACTTTCGTAAAATATTGACAACGTACTCTAGACTGAGGATGACTGGATTTACCAGTCGAAACGTCTCTTAATATTTTATTAATAAACTTTTGACGAGTATTCAAGAATTTTTATTTCCTCCTACATTTTTCGTCATGAACAACAATCTAAATATATATATATATATATATATAAGAGGAAATAAAAATTCTTGAATACTCGTCAAAAGTTTATTATAAAATATTAAGAGACGTTTCGACTGGTAAATCCAGTCATCCTCAGTCTAGAGTACATTGTCAATATTTTAAAAAAAGTAGTATATTCTTATAAAAAAATATACGGAAATGAAATTGAAAAAACCATCCCAAACACATACAAAAAAGTTGGACACTGGTCTAAGATATGTGTCATAATTTAAACGAAATTAATTTTAATATACGCTGGAATAAGCATTTCTCCATTATCGGTCATTCTTCTGTCATTAATCATTCATGCTGTTAATATGTTGTATGTTTTAGCATCAGTAAACAGAGCGAAAGTGTAATATTTGGGTTAGTGGGTATTTGGCAGTTGTCAGTTGGCAGAGTGCATCATTTCGCCCCACGGTGTTGTTAGAACGGAAGACAGCACAATGCAACTTACATTATTATAGAACAGGATAGAACAGGTCTGGTTTAAATTATACCGCCCGTTCAATTTATAATGTATAATTGGAGTATGTCAGACAGCTTACATGTCGCATTAGCCATTTCGGCAGCCCCGGAAACTAGTTTCAAAATAGTTTGTCAAAATGTGTTAGCTGAATTCCCAGGACGCGCATTGTGGCCGTCCCAAATGCTTCTCATCCTAAAGGTAAACAGAAAGATTGTAACGCGGGTTAAATAATAACAGAGCCACTTGCAGATCTGAATTATACAAACGAAGTTGTTTCACCTGGGGCGAGAGTAGAGCTCGTTAATAATGAACATAGGGTACATCTATCCGGTAGAGGCAACCGACAGCAGGCTTAGCGATACCGCTAGCTCTGTTCGTACACACACACTAGCATCAATCTGTTTCAACGGGCGCGGGACAACGGGCTATAGGATTCTCTACCCGTCACCGTCAACATCACATTCGTCGATACCTGAGGGTTACCTGACGGATTCAAGGGCAAGACCCGGATAACGATTTTACCTCCCTGGTGTGTCATTGTCAAACCATCAATATCCCCCTAGCTTTGGATTTCTGTCCTCACAAAATTCTTCTCTCTCCAATAATAAATAACTTCTTTCATTAACATTTAAATTATTTTATTTCCAATTCGACGAGTGGAAAATAAATGGGTGGCAGTACACTTTCATGCCAGTACACTCTTCGAAACATCATGAATCCGTTTTGTATATTTCTCATTCTCTTCTTGAGCACTGTCAGTCATCAATAACAGGGTCGTTCATGGGTTGTTGGATGCCCAATTGCAAAATAATGTCGACGCACTTATAATTAAATATTATTTAATTAAGGGCCGAGAGTTCCAGTGCCTAATAAACTCCCTAATAGTTTATTAGCAACATAATTTTTTGTTTTTGTATTGGTATTTCTTATGAACATAGTAACATGGTGCAAGAGGGATAGAGCTATATGTAAATTTATAGAGCTAAAGTGAGATGAAATTTTGACACTGAATATTTTGACATTAAATATTTTGACAATAAATAGTTTGACTTTACATTCAATGACATTACGTATATTTTTTGTGTTACTGTTAGAATGACAATTAAATGGCGTTCAACAAATTTTATCACAGAAAAAGAGGACAATATAGATAGAAGCGGAGATAATAAAAATAGCAATTTATAATATAAAAGTGACTGAAAATAAGAAGACAGCCATATTTTGCTTTATTTTAGATTCTTTAAACAATATGAATTAAACTTTTTTAGCCACACATCTTTATTATTATGCCAATAATTGCGTCTGTCTTCTTATTTTCTATCATTTTTATATAAATAGTAATGCTTAAAGTATTGTTTGTAATGTGTTGTAATCGTAATTGAAATAAATACATATATATAAAAGACAATGTTTATTTAAAAATATATATTTATATATTGTTCTTTATATATCACATTTACAATAAATGCCCAAAATATTCTAAAAACGGTTGTCCATAATTTATAAATTCATCCAAACAGATCGTCGATTTCGTCAAAATACAACTAAAATGTATATAAAACACTAAAATCACCATTATAGAAATGTTTAAAAACTACACATTCGTATATTCTTTTAAAATTATACTGTTTTTCAATTAAAATTGAAATATTAACACATTTTGCGAACTTGTTTTTGGTTATATGTCACTTTATTAAGCACTTCATGTTGCCTATAAGTTATTAGAACCAGTGGCGAAGGAAACCTCCGCTAGACTTGCCCTCCCATAAAAAAAATATAAAAAAAAAATTTAAATTAAAAAAAAAAAATTTAAATATTTAGATAAATCTTCAAAAATACATCAAATTATGTTCTATACAAATTTTTGTCCAAGGCTTGGTTTACTAGTTACGAATTAATTATCATGACCATGGAAACGTTACATATAAGTATGAAAAAAATGAAAAATTTTAAACAATTTTACAAAAAAAAAATTCGAAATTTTTCGTTTTATCAAAAAACGTCTCAAATAAAAGTTATTAGTTATTGCATTTATAGTAACTTTTGTTCAATAAATTTTTTCGAAATATTTTTCTGTTGCTAAATGTTCGCAAAAATCTTAAAATCGACACGAGTAAACTCCCATTTCTAGTCAACCGATCTTCATAAAAAACAATAGGGTGCTTCCCATTTAATAGGATAATTTTTTAGTACCAGAACGAATTCTCTAAGTTGAACCGTTCATGAGTTATCGTGTATACACACAGACACACACACACACACACACAGACACACATACACAGACACACACAGACACACACACACACATACGGACGGCACTTCGAAAATATGTTTTTTGGATTCCCTGGACCATGAAACTTGGTCATCAGTCAAAATTTCGACATCGAAAATTTTCGCGATTACAATACTTGCCCCTTATATATTAAGGTCGGGCAAGTAAAAATAAGCCTATTTATTAGCAACCTAATAACTATTTCGGGGTGGAATTCTCGGAAAGCCGATCGGCGTAGCGTAGTGGAATACATATGCTTTGCGTTGCGAAGGTCTCGGGTTCGAATCCCGTTCAGGCATGGAAATTTTCTCAAATAAAAATTGTCCTGGCTAATTACCACAGCAGCAAAGGCCATTAAATTAACCTCTTCTTGCATTTTGGCACATATGTGTACATTTTAAAAACCAAGATCTAATTAAAAATTAACTAATATATTTATTGCTCGATGGCCACACATGATGCCATTTTGCATATTAGTTCATATATCTTAAGCTTGAGGGTGCTGCAGGGGTGTTTCAATGCCTAGGGGAAAGGAGAAACACGAGTAAGTGGCGCCTGCAGGAATTGGACATTATCCAGAGAAAAAAGTATATAAAAATCCACCACGGTGCCATGAAAAAAATTGTTCAAAACGTACAAGATATGCATGTAAGAAGTGCAAAGAGCCTTTGTGCCCAGAATGCATGGAAAATTTCCATGCCTAGAAGATATTCGTATTGATATTCGCTCTATGGCCATATATGTGTACGTTTGGATTTTACATCAAATATTGGTCAAAAATAAGTTAAATTTAAATTTTTTGTATTTTTTATATTTTCTTTAATAAAAACTAGTGTGTTTAGATTTTTTTAATATTTTTTAAATTTTGAAAAAAATATTCGTGCAAGAAGAGGTTAAAAAAAAAAAAAAAAACTCGGAAAAAAAATTATGTTGCTAATAAACTTATTGGACAGTTTATTAGCAACTGGAACTCTCGGCCCTATGATTATGATTTATCATGCTTACTTTTATATCTGTATATACAAAATTTTAATATTGATCATGCAAAAAAATAACTATAATTTTCATAAAATAAAATGAAGATCTTTATAAATAAACGGTTTTATTTAATACGAGCTGGAGTACTCATATTTCGTTTGGTTTTGTAATGTTCATTTTTGCTGTAACGTAAATTATAAGCGAGATTCCAATTTTAAATAGAATTAATCGTTTCTTTATTCTAAATTAGTTTTTTGTATATATTTTTGATATTAAGTAAATAATAAGTGAGATACTTCGTTTATTGGCAGCCCTCATCCATTGTTGCCAACTTAGTAGATTTTCTACTAAATCTGGTAAAATTATTAAAAATGTTGATCTAGTGACTGAAATTTGAATCTAATAGATTCAGGTTTTTCCAAATGTTTAGGCGGAAGTAAATGGGAATTTCCTTGGACATGGGAACTTAGAATTTTAACATCTTAACATCTTTAAAATTATAATAAATAGGTTATTATTATTATTAAATAAAATTTAAAATGTTAAAATTTAAAAATTCATAAAGAGAAATTTTTCTTGGGAGGCCTTGCCCATTTATCCTTATATACAAGTCTCGCTTGTTATCAATACCGCATAGTGTCGATACTTTTTCCTGATACCGACACAAAGTATCGATACCTGCGATCGATGTTTACATTTCTAGTTATTTACTAATTAATGAAATATAATTCTCTTTGTGTCAAGAGATCAGTTTTTGAGGGCTGTGGTCTAGCAGTAAATATAGGTACAATAATTTAGATTTTAATTAATTTAAAACTTAATCTCCCGGAAGCCAGTGACTGAAACCAACTGATCGAAGTATTATGGGTTTCTGTCTTGCTATAAAACGGTCAATATAAAGTAAAGCGTCCATATAACGCGCGCACCATGACATCCGTTCGTCTTCCAATATAAAACCGCAAAGAGTACTAGTCACCAACCACTAACGGTAAAATGTCTATAGATGCAATTTCTTGGGGGTCAAGCTTGATGTTTTATCGAGTGCGACGCGCTCGATCGTGACATGAATACACCATCTTACGGCGCGTCGATTTATAATCGAATAATCCATTTTCTTGGACTCTAGACGTTTGTTACATACATAATCTACTACAAGTTCCCTAATGACTGTTACAGATATCTAACGTAACTTTTTACGAAGAAAGCGATATATAAATCATATAATAAGGTAACTGAACAGGAGCGGGTAGTGAAAGTTTAATGTAGGGGTAAGACCAGACGTTCCTTTTTGGTCGGGACAGTCCCGGATTTGAATAACACTGGTCAACAGGAATTTTGAGTCTGGGTTCTGCATCTCTGATTTTTATTTCTTCCACATTATTAATTAAAGAAAAAATAGTTTTACCCGAAAAAGTTTGCCTTTGTAGCTATCAGAATGAAATTACGGATTTTAAGAAAATTTCCCTTTTTTCAGACCTTTATTGTATGTAAAAATAATACAAACTTTTGTTATGAATTTGAATCAGTTTTATTTACAAGAAAACCATTCGAATCAAACAACTACTATAACAGAATATATAAAAAAGTTTAGAAATGATTATTTTTCGTATTTCTTCTGTGATTGTATGGACTTTCTCGTATTAGCCCCCAAATATAGTCCCCCATCATACTCTCATTGTATTGCCCCTGATAACGACGTTCATCACGTCTTGATGAAAACGTTCACCTTGTTCTTCCTAATAGGCTCCCATGTTATCTTTAAATTGGTCCAAGTACGCATGTAACATATGCACTCTAAGGGACATTTTGCAACCCATGAGTTTAAAGTTATCAAGCATAGTTGCAATAAGCTCTTTGTAATTGTCTGTTCTGTTGTTTCCGAGAAAACCATGAACCACTGCTTTCAGGCTTTCCTTTCATGAGTATTGAGTATCTGTGAAAATTCGTCACTGGCCATTATTTTCTTTATTTGTGGTCCAACAAAAATAAAGGTAGCAAGGATATTTAGTATAACCGGCTATGCAAGGCGGTCGGAATCTCATGCATTCATTCTGACTGGCGTCTTTTTATAAACAGTTCTACAAAAAGTTTAAAAGCTGTCCTTATTCACAATGGAAATAAATTTCCATCTGTTCCTTTGGCTCATTCCGTAATGCTCAAAGAAAATTACGAAAGTATGAAAATGGTTCTTGAGAGTTTAAAGTATGATGAGTATACCTGGCCAGTGATAGGGGATTTTAAGATTGTTGGATTTCTGATGGGATGCATTCCCATCGGAAATCCAACCATTCTCTTGTTTTGATAAATTCGCCGCAAATATAGCAGGATGAGTCTACCTCGTGTTTACAACTTTTTGACGCCATTTTTTGGATCTGCCGCCACACAAAATGCGTTATACCGCTGCAATGTGCTTGCGCATACCGACTAAGAACCACGGAAGTGAAATGCCACTTGCTTTCCACCCGCTCGTCCCCATCCTTACTTAATATAACGCACTTCTCCATATATGGTCATAAAAATAAATAAATATATGTTGATCGATGTAAAATGTACAAAAGCAAAGTTTTTCAAAAATAAACGAAGATTTTAGTTATTTTTCGATATAAAGAAACAGAAAATAGTCATTAAAATAAAGACTCAAAAAAAAAATATTTTTTTTTGTTGACCTGTGTAATTTGCCTTAGGATCCCGATAGATATCCTTTGTACCCCGGTTTCAAAGTTTTGGAAAAAATGAATTGGATAAAGAATTTTTTAGAAGAAATATGAATGGGATGAATTTAATACTGATTAAATTAAATAAATGGAAGTAAAAAACCAAAAAAAAAAAAATTTTATTTTCGAAAATTCACCTACGGCTAATCTTGTTTTGATTTTGATAAATTTGTACGGATTACTCACATCCGGTTTCGGAAAGCTTAGTTAACTATAACCAAATGATTAGTAAATGGTTGCTATGGTTACTTATGGGAGTGTTATATTGTGATCGAGTTTAACCAAATGGTCTCTTGAGGTGAGTTTTCAATCTTGGGAAGAAGAAATAGTCACAAAGACTCAAGCCAGGCGAATAAGGAGGCTGAAGAGCCACAGAAATGTTTTTACTGTCCAAAAACTCGTTTATTGAAATTGCTGTCTGACAAGGCGCATTGTCACGATTTTTCCCATCTCCAATTCATTGATCAAAATCTGATGAGCGGTAGTGTGAGTCAAATTCAACTCTTCCCTGATCATTTTGCATGTCAACCGACGATGTCGACATTTTCATCGGTTCTTGAAGATGAAGGCCTTCCACTGCGTGATACATCTTCAATCAACTCTCTTCCTTCTGAAAATGCCTTAAACCACAAAAAACCTGGGTCCTTGACAAAACACTGTCTCCGTAGGCCTGCTGTAGGTTTGCTAAAATTTCCGTTGCACTGTGCCCAAGTCTGAAGCAAAACCTGATATAGTAAAGACGATTTTACTTGACAGATTGATCGATTGAGAACCGATAAAAAAATGTATATCTATTTCACACAGTTTTATGTAAGATGTCACGAACGGTATGTCTGCTTCTTACTGTAACGTACGCAGAGCCGTAGGAAGGGGGGGTGGAGGGGGCCCTAGCGCACTAAGGAAAAGGGCGCTGACGAGCTTGACTAAGGGGAGCCATATTGCGAAGGTGAGGATTTTTTTTTTGCTCATTTCTTGGATTTTGGGAGGTGAGGATCTTTTTTTTTGCTCATCACTTGGATTTTGATAGGTGTGGACCTTTTTTTTGCTAATCACTTAGATTTTGGGAGGTGAGAACCTTGTTTTTGCTTATCACTTACATTCATTTTCCAAGGGCGCCAAAACACGGTTTTGCCCCTAGCGCAAGTTTTCCTTACTGCGGCTCTGAACGTACGTTCATAGTTTTTGGCTTTTTTTGTTATATTATGATATGGTAACTTCAACGTATGTCCCTTTGTATACACGCGCGTGCTTTAGACCTCCCACCACTAAATGGAAGACAGGCGTGCCAAATGAAACAAATTGTATCTCTTGCTCTATTTCTAGCTTTGTCTGTGAAGAAATGATATGGCTCTATTCAAAAATGGAAATTTTATTGCTATAGTTCTCTCCCATTGAACCATATACTTTAAATAACCGTCATCTGTCTACTAACACCTTTACTATAGCACACCGTTGTTCGAAATTAATGTCACACATTTTTAGAACGCACTAGAAAAACTGTTTCACGAAAAAAATCGCTACGGACAACAAAATTACTCTAGCGAGTTCAAACTCGTACTGAAGGTGGATCACATGTTCAACTGCCGCCCCTCCAAGTCCCGCGTCTTAAATGTTGCCGGATCAAACGCTACGTAGCCAGTTCGGTTACTTAATTTACATACCTCGTAGATGGCCTGCCCATTTCCATTTAATTCCACCTACTTTTGCAAGGATGTCTGTTAGTTTTATACTTGCTGTCCCTCCCTTGCTAGATATCTACGTAATTCTGAAATGAATGAAAATTTACACTTCGCTTCATTTTTATTTTTAGGGTTGTAGGTATGACCAAAAAACCCTTATACCGTCATTTTGTCGTCTGTCTGTCTGTCTGTCTGTCTGTCTGTCTGTCTGTCTGTCTGTCTGTCTGTCTGTCTGTCTGTCTGTCTGTCTGTCTGTCTGTCTGTCTGTCTGTCTGTCTGTCTGTCTGTCTGTCTGTCTGTCTGTCTGTCTGTCTGTCTGTCTGTCTGTCTGTCTGTCTGTCTGTCTGTCTGTCTGTCTGTCTGTCTGTCTGTCTGTCTGTTCGGTACAAATTGTAGCCAAACGGCTAAACCTAGAGAGTTGAAATTTGGCATGCTTATACAACTTTTTGACCCGCACATAGGAAAAATACTAAAACATCTAAAAAACATATCCCCCTAAAAATATAAACAAATATGTGCACATCGAAAATAAAAATATTTTTTTAAAATTCTGAGCAGGGTATCAAATGAAAGCCCTTAGTACGTGGATTAACGATCTAATTTTTATTTTTGCAAAACAAATTATTTTGATGCGATTTTTGCCAAAAATGTGCAAAAAAATTTTTGTCCCACACCCTGTAGCCCAGATGGTTTAAACTAAAAATCTAAAAAAATTCTAAGTAATGTATATTGGTGCGAACCGAAATAGTACAACAGGAATTTTTGATCAGATTATGTTTTTGGAAAATAATGCATTTTTTGTGGTTTTTGGTTCACAAAGTACAAAAGTTATACCAATGTAAGACACTCACATGCATGGCGTGCGATGGCTACATGCGTTAGAGCACTTAAACTGGCTGGAAAACGAAGGGTTTCGAGTTCGAGTACGGAGTGAATTTTATTTTTTCTGTTTTTTTTTTGCATTTTTATTATGTTGAAATTATTTTGTCAAAATACTAGTTATATTTTGACAAATGTTGTATTTAATTTTTATGAGCGTAAATTTAATAACCAGTCTTATTATATAATTAACAGACGATAAATTATTTTAAAAATATCGTTCATTTTGCCGTGATTACTACAAAGTAAAATTTGTCCTACACACTCAGCATACCGCCTTCACTTATTATATACCTGCGAAACCCTGAAATGTGTGAATATTCACACTTCACATCAATTTTTTATTTCTTTGGGGGTGGTGGAGTTTCGCTTTGCTTATCTAGAGGCAGCCACTGCAACTGAATAAATTTCGTGATATAAAGTTGCGTATTCGAGTATTTTTATCGTTTCTGTTGTTTCTATTCATGATTCCTCCATCGACACCTGAATAGCGATATAAGGAAGGGTCTAAGCGCGTAAATCATACCTTTCGACAGTTTCCTCGTGTTAATGACGCGGTGTAGAGGTCGTCCTTGGCCCGAGTGTGGGAGGGTTGAAAGGGTGACATGATCGCGGCCTTCTCGCGGTCTCAGGTGTCCCCGATCGGTTACAGGCTCACTAATTAACAGTCGATATTCAGATGACATGACCCAATAGATACGTGCTAAGTGCTTCAGTCCGGTAAGCTGTTGCTTGTGGAGAATGAAGAATGATTTTATACAAGGTTCAATGTGTGGAACATCATAGAATATTACTGAAAGGAGCTTACCCGATTATACAGACAAGTATTAAGTTCTGTGGAATTTCTGAGATATAAATGCGTCTAGGTATTATTTAATAAATTTATCTAATTAATATCTAGAAGTTCAAAAAGTCGAATTCATTATCAGTAATGAAAAACTGTTTTTTTTTGTATTTGATTTATTTTACATCGGCCTATTTCTGCAACGAGGCTAATCGCCGATGCCAGGAGGTGAACTCCTATAGCTCAGTCGCTGAAACAGCGCAGTTGGTCATTTTGCGTCTTAACTTCAATTACACGAAAAAATAACTAAATCGATTTTTTTTTGCATGTGAATTATAGACTAATATTGCTCTTTACTCTTTTATTTTACTAAAACATACCTTTTGAAGTCATATTTAGTTTGTTTTCGATAGTCATTTTGAAGATTTACAAATTTTTAAAGTGTTTATTTAATATAGGGACATTTGTATTGGTATCCCTGAATATAACGAAGTTTACATTTGTCATTTAATAATACGTCTGAATTTAACCAGCAATCTCACAATTCAGACGGTTTTAATCAGACAGAACTGCGTGATTTAACGAGCACGATCACTCAGTTGCCTAAAAAAAAATTTTTTGTCATTTGTTATATTATATTATATTTGTAGGATTTTGTAGGTATGACCAAAAAACCCTTATAAGGTCATGGCGCGCTTACAGGCTAGTCCTCACGCTAGTAGTTGGAATAGAATGGTGGTTTTTATTTTATTTTATTTTTATTTTTATTGGACGTCAGAAAATCAACAGAGATAAATCTCTACAACATCAAATGGTACATCAAATGTACAATGATAATTTACAAAAATAATAACTTAATAAACTATTTAGTATCCTAGTCCAAAAAAATATGATTCAATAATATAATTATTAGAATAGTAACAAAAAAATTGATGTGAAGTGTGAATTTTCACACATTTCAGGGTTTAGCAGGTATTTAGTAAGTGAATGATTATTATTTGGGATGCCAAAACAAATTTTGTGTTAAACATTTTTTTTTTGTTAATTTTAATTCGAATGCCTAATACCATTATTTGGGTTTCAAAATATTTGCAGTATTTTTTTTTATATAGGTTTCATTAATATTTTGAAAATTGCGCCTATGGCTTCCATTGATTGTTTAAGTCCTAAACTCCGCTCCCCTCTGATTTCGTATATATTCAAACATAGAATTAAATTATAATTTCAACACTTTCCACTGATTATTAAATTTATTTTAAAAATTAAATGCAACATTTGCCAAAATATAATTAAAATTTTGACAAAATAATTTAAACAAAATAAAAATGCAAAAAAAAAAACAGTAAAAATAAAATTGACGGGAATCGAACAGTAGTTTGCAACTTACGAAGCGAGAATGTTACCACTGGACTACGAACGTTCACTCGTTTACTGTGTTAAATAACGGATTAAATATTTTATATATTTTAGTTAAAAACATAAAAAATGCGTTATTTTCCGAAAACATAATCTGATCAAAAATTCCTGTTGTAATATTCCGTTTCACACCAATGTACATTACTTAGAATTTTTTCAGATTTTTAGTTTAAACCATCTGGGCTACAGGGTGTGGGACAAAAATTTATTTGCACAATTTTGGCAAAAATCGCTTCAAAATAATTTATTTTGCAAAAATAAAAATTTGATCGTTAATCCACGTACCAAGGGATTTCATTTGATACCCTACTCAGAATTGAAAAAAAATATTTTTTTTTTCGATGAGCACATATTTGTTTATATTTTTAGGGGGATATGTTTTTTAGATGTTTTAGTATTTTTCCTATGTGCGGGTCAAAGAGTTAGAGTTGTATAAGCATGTCAAATTTCAACTCTAGCTTAGCCAAACGGCTGGCTACAATTTTTACCGAACAGACAGACAGACAGACAGACAGACAGACAGATAGACGACAAAATGACGGTATAAGGGTTTTTTGGTCATACCTACAAAACCCTAAAAAAGAAAAAAGTTACATTAAAAAAAGTGACAATTGATATTATACATTATATATTTAGGTGAGATTTAATTTTGCTTTTAAATTGGCCCAATGATAAAAAGAAATATATCACATGTATTAAATATTTTATTAAAGTAACACTTCTATTAAGCGGTGAGAAATTGCTTATATTAGATCATTTATTTTCTAAATAAAATGAATGCGATGCTTAAACTAGCAAATGAAACATCAGATTTATTGATAGGTTTCTCACAAAATAATTTTCAAATTTTCTTTTCCTCCGCCTTATTCCCAGAGGGATGATTTTTTATGGGCTTTTTGCCAAAAATATTTGTCTCCCACTCTATCTCTGGGGGTTGATCTAAAGATCTGAAAAAATCTCAATAATGTACATTGATGGGAACTAGAGTAGTTCAACAGGAATTTTTGATCAGATTAGATTTTCTAAAAATATCGAACTTTTTGTGCCGTTAAAAAAATTAATCAATTCGATTTTTGTCCAAAATGTGCTTAAAAAACTCTTTTCCCGCACCCTATAATCCGGACGGAATCAAAAAATCTGAGTAATGCACTTTAATGTGAAGCGTACAACCATGAATAGTACAAAAGGAATCTTTGATCAAATAATTATTTCGAAAGTGATTGATTTATCAACTTATTTAGTTTATTCGATTTTGCAACACAGTGCTTACAACATTTATCGTGCTTTAAATTTATGTTTTAATGACTGGATTTCCATCAAGAGCCTGGAGAAATCTTTTGATGGAAAGCATAAACTATTCTTTCAAAAGTTATTGAAATATATAAAATTTAATATTTACCCATAATTTGAAAGCATTTACTGAATACATACACAATCAAGAAATGTGTGAAAATTCATACTTCATATCAAATTTTTGGGTGTTGTCATTGGGGGTCCATTGTCCTCCTTAGTCATTTTCATATTCTAATCACGTTAATTTAACCATCAAATTAATAATATTGTCTAAACCAAAGCAGCATTAGCGCCGTATTCTGTATTATTTTCCTGTATCCCCTATTGGAGAACTGCGAGGAGTACGGCAGAGGTATGGCGTCTAGGGTTCGTTCTCGCTCACTCTCGGGACCTCAGCGCCTGTCTAGATCCGTCAGCCTGCCATCTTTATACAACACTCCAACTAATTAAGTCGGTGAGAAAGGAGCCACGATAAAAATTAAAACAGTATATTAAAGAATTAATAAGTTTGAGCGCAGCGGATACTAAGATTCCGGAGGCGTATTTGAATAAGCTAATTGGTTTTTAGGAATATCTCAAGTCAAAGTAGCAATATCTTTTCTCCTGTACTGAACACGCTAAAATATAAAACATCACGAAAGCAGACTGTGATTTGTCATTCTAAGATTTTGTAAATTTTAATTTTTTTATCTAAATACATACATGGCTATTAGCAGTTATAATAATAATAGGCCCCAATGCCTAGACAGGTGTTTAAGGGGCAGAGAAGACAAGTCCTCGTTTCTAGACTGCCGGCCATACACAGAAAAAAATTCATAAGTGTAAAAGTTCATTTTCAGTTTGGTTAAAATTAAAAAGTTTACTATTTTTAAACAAATTCCCGTGTAAATCTTAATACGTATTATTTATTAATACGTATTTCGGCTTATGAGGCCGTCATCAGAATAGTATTCTGATGCTAGTCTCATAAGCCGAAATTATAAGTTTTTAGTAATTTTGTGGAAAAAGTGTTAAAATAAATAAATTTTAACACAAGTCCTTTCCGTAATCTCCGTATTATGAGTTTTCTTTTGATACCACACAAGAAATTTAAAAAAATATATTAATTTTCTTCAACGACATAAAATCGTTTTTTTTTTTTCGAACAACTAATCTTCCGGTTCCCAACAGTGTACATCATTCAGATTTTTCAGATTTCTAAACCAGACCTTTGGGAAACAGGGTAGAGTCAAAAGATTCCTGATGTAAGCAGTTCACTTTTGTAAGAACAAACTAAAAGGAAATATTGTTTTCAACAGTTTGCACTTTTGAAACTGTACGTCATGTTGGTATTACAGAAAAATAATTTGAAAAGTCAGATTATAAATATGTCATTTAAAAAAAATATCATTTTTCATATTCCATTTTGAATAGTGACATCTTAAATATTTTGTAAATATAATACTAACTTAAAATAATACAAACATAACCCAAAACTGTAAAGCCTTTTTTTAAATATAACCAAGTTTCTAAAAGTCAGTAAAACACTATGTCACCAAAATAACCAGTTTTTCATTAAATACATATTTGTTTATAGCGATATATTTTCTGTATTCTCTATATTTTTTCTCTATGTGGATCAGAGAGTTGTACAAGTATGCAAGATTTCAACTTTCTATGTTCAGCTACAATTTCTACCGTACAGACAGACAGAAAGACACAAAGACAGAAATACAGACAGACAGAAAGTCAGATAGACAGTTGACAGACAGACAGACATACAGAGAGAGGGACTGACGGACGGACAGATAGACAGACAGACAGTCCAACAGGCAAACAGAAAACCAGACAGACACACATACTGACAAACAGACAGACACACAGACAGACAGACACATGAGTGACGTTATAAGTGTGTTTTGGTGATTATACCAACAAAATCCTAAAAATCGAACTCCAATTTTTGACTGAGATCTGCGTTTTGTTTTCTTTTTCATTCTAAATAAAAGTTACCCGATTCTGTTTTATATATTTCATTTATTATTTTTTCTACAATTTTATATATAAACATTTTAAGTTTGGCACCCAATGGCCATCACCTAATTAACTGTCACCCACTTAACTGTCACCCACTTAACTGTCACCCACTTGACTATCACTAAATTGAGCATCTCTCGTTATGAATGTTCAATTGATCGTCGTCCAGTTGTCACATACCGTGAGATACAATTTTCTCGCGTGACTGCGGCACGAGTTATGTAATAAACAATAATTAAAGAAACCATTTAGTTTGAGAAATGTAACAGATCCCTTTCATCATGAATGACGATTTGGTTCCGATTGATACAGCGAAACGATGATCAAGCAGAAATTAGGGAAAGTTATCGAGTTGAAGCTCGCAGATAACTATGTGAAATGTTGACTAACTTGATGTAATTTAATGTACTGTATGAATTATTAAACAGCGATTGCCTTCCCATTGTGTGTAGCGTATCACTACACGGAAATTACCAGAACATGTGCAACGCTTTGACAGACATTCAACCTGATACAACTAAACTACCAACACAAACTCAAACATTTACAATACAACTCCGGAGCGGAATCTTATCTCATTTTATTTTTTTCAATATATACGAATTCCTTTAATAATACAATGTCACAATGGGATAAATGTAAACTATATTTAATGTCGAATAATGAGAAGATAGAAATATGAGATGCAATAACTTATCTCTCAGGGAAAGACCCAAGGCAAAAGGATCGTCAGTCGTAGAACTTCATGGATGAAAAACCTCAGAGAGTAGCTTGGGTACATATGTATCTATATAGTGTGAGTGGGGAGGAATGGGCCGAACTTCAGGAATGTATTGTACATGTAAAAATAAGTAAAAAAAAAACTCTAATGTTGTTATGCGATTGTCTTTTATTCTCAAGTTATAACGTATTTAAAACACTTTCCATCGAACATCGTTTTAATTTCGGTGTGCTAACAAGTTTTCAAAAATATCACCGTTAACTTGTAAACTTAGTTTTCTTCACCTACATAATCTTCAGGTTGTAGGTGCTGCACACGCTGCAGATGGTACGGATACAAGCCTTGTTCGTGGAGAGTGTCGATTACTCTTTTTTGAGGAATGTTCAATTGAGTACCGGTTCTTCGCGAGCTGATTGTTGGATCATCTTCTACTAAATCGAGAATGTTTTCTACTTCTTGTAAAGTTTGTCTAGTGGCACGTTCTGATCTAATGTTGGCACTTGGTAGAGTTCCGGTCTCACACAGATTGTTGAAAATTCTGTAAATGTGTTCTTGTTCGGAATTCTTCGATTGGGAAATCGTTGCTGATATTCTTCCACAGCAGTTGTAGCATTACCATTACAAAAACCATAAACAAACACCATATTTGCATATTCAACATTTGAATAAATATCTGGCATTTTGTATCACTAAATGCTCGAAGGAAGATACTAGTGATTTATTATTTATTATTTATTATTATTATTTATTATTTATTATTTATTATTTATTTATTTATTTATTAAAAAGAAGACAATAATAATTAATTTGACACTAATGATAAAGAAGACAGTCGCACAACAACATTAGAGTTTTTTTTTACTTATTTTTACATGTACAATTAATTCTTGAAGTTTGGCCCATTCCTCCCCACTCGCCTTGTATATATATTTCGAGCTGCTGTACTAGACCTTATTTCCAGCCCTCAAAACCAGATGATCAACCATTGGTAATAATAATGCAAGTAATATTTCAAGCAAATAAAAAAATAATTACATATGTATATACGAGGGTTACCTTTTACGTTTTCACAAACGACTACTAGATGGCAAAATTTAAATGTGTCATTACTATATTCGTAAAATCTGACATTTGTTATTGTAAAATCAGTGGCAGCTTATAAATTGACCGAGTAGTTTGATGACAGTGAGCTTTAAAAAAAAACAAGTTTGTGAAAAAATGGATATTACTCGTGAAGGTATTCGTTGGATGATTTTTTACGATTTTAGTAAAGGCCTAACTCAACAACAATGCGTAGATTCGCTTCGTTCAACTTTTGGTAATGAAGCACCATCAGAAGAGACTGTTAACAATTGGTTTGCAGAATTTCGTCGTGGTCGTGCGTCCGTCAGTGATGAATCTCGTGAAGGTCGACCAAAATCGATTGTGATTCAAAAAAACATCGATGCTGTGCGCAAAATGATTGAAGAACATCGGCATGTGACCGTGAGATAGAGGCGTTCTTTGGCATATCGCAGACTGCCATACATTCGATTTTGCACGAATATTTAGCTGTGAAAAAGATCTTTTCCCGATGGATTCCGCATAATTTGACCGAAGCTCAAAAAAGGCTCGTGTTGATTGGTGTAAGGAAAGGCTAAAAAAAATTCAACCTAGGCACTGTAAAATCCGTATACAACATCGTTACAGGTGAACTTGGATTTAATCATATGAACCGGAAACTAAGCAACAATCCACTGTTCAGGTCTTCCAAGATGAACCGAAACCCCCAAAAGTTGTTCGATCACGAAGCACTTCCAGGAAAATTATTGTTTTTTCGGTTGTACTGGACATATCGCAACCATTTCTTTAGAACAGTGGTTCCCAACCTTTTTTACTCGCGGAGCCCTTTTTAGAATCAATTTCTATGGCGGAGCCCCTAGGCCTACCCTATGTCTTACAAATTAATGGTGTTTAGAAGTAATGTTACTGCGGAGGGGGTAGATTTTTTAGTTAATATAAATTCACTTTTCTCTTTCACAGCTCACATATTGATAGATAGACAGATTTTTATAAAATGAAGCAAATAATCAAAATACACGCAGATTATTCAAACAAAAATGCATCTCGCCGATTACATTACATAGAATCATAAACCGGCTAGAATCAGAAATCACTGGGACATACATACATACAACTTGACCAATTTTCTTTCAGAATGTAATTTCCAGTTTCTTATATTGATTCTGTTTTTGTTTCTAATTCTTTTGATTTTATTCAATTTTTATTTATTTTACTTCCTAGAATATGCTGCGGAGCCCCTGAGAAGTACACGCGGAGCACAGGTTGAGAACTGCTGCTTTAGAGGATCCTAGAACAGTTAATGCTGAATGGCATACAATAATTTGTTTGCCAGAAGTCATCGACAAAATCAGTAAAAACAACCAAAAACGTCGCATCGTTCTTCATCATGTCAATGTAAGCTCCCACACAGCACGTTAAACAATTGATTATTTGAAGGAGAAAAACATCGAATTAATGTCTCATTGCCCTTATTCACCTGATTTATATCCTAACGACTTTTTTTGTTCCCCAATGCCAAACAAAAAATGCGTGGACAGCGATTTTCATCACCCCAAGAAGCGGTTGAAGCCTACGAAAACCAGGTTTTTGAGATAACAAAGAGTGAAAATGTTTCGAGAATTGGTTTGAACGCATGCAAAAGTGAATAATTCTTAAAGGAGAATATTTTGAAAAGCAATAAAACAGTTTGTTCAAAAAAAAATCTTCTTTCTTAGTTTTTGTAAAAACTTAAAAGGTAACCTTTGTATATATGTATGTGAGAGAATATATAAAAGTTTCTTGGTTATAATAATTTATGGATTTTATTTATGGAATCTTAAAAAATATCTGACTAGTGTAATAAAACTTAATCTAATTTTATCTATTACACGTTTTAATAATTTTCCCTATTGTTGTTAGATTATTTATTTATCAATGGTAATAAGAGTCGTGATGGAAAGGACTGGAAAGCTGAGTAAGTCTTGCATCATATTTTATTTTTATCTTTAGTCTAAAATAATATCCGTAGAAAATTGCGAAATGGCACGTTTCCGTTCTATTATTTGTCCATCTGCAGATGTAAAGCACGAACGCGAGTACTCTTCTAGTTCCGCACTAAACCCGACCACCTTTTATTAAATCTTCACTTTTATATAACTATACTCCGGCAAACAATCAAATCAACCATCACGTAAACAACAAAATAAAATGTTTGAAAATAATCAAGTCTTTTAAAGTATTCAAAGGCGTGAATACCACTTTTTTTTATATATTCGTGTCTGGTTACCGGATATTGCCGACTTATGGCAGCCTTGTTTATTTCATTAGTGTATTTATTTCTTGTAGCATGCATAAACGTGTGCTTGAACAAAACACATCAGAGTAGACCGAGAAAAAAATCACGTATAGTCTGTTTCTTTAGTTTAAGAGGAACTAAATGGGAGTTTTGTTCTTTTAGGTTGTTACGAGAAAGAAAATTAAAAATTTCAACAGTGAAACCATGGAAACGAATGACATTTATTTAAAAAAAAACAATATATAATACATTTTCAACATCGCCAAGTGCAAATATATCAAGTTCTCTAGAAAACGGGAACCATCGAACGTTGTGTATTCACTGGACAATACACCTTTAGAGGAAATCAAAGATATAAGGGATTTGGGCGTCTTATTTAGTAGCGACATTAATTTTACTGCCCACATCAACACAATTATCAGCAACTCGTTACGCATATTGGGCTTCATAAAAAGACAGTGTCAGCTTCAGAAGTTCACATACTATCAAAGTCCTGTTCAATTCTTTAGTGACGTGTCACTTAGGATACGCCACATCTATATGGTCTCCAACCCAACAGAGTTTGATTAACAGACTGGAAAACGTATCAAATTTTGTAATTATGCACTTTATAAATCGGGTATTTATTACAGTGCTGTACCGAGAGGTGAACGACTATCTTAATTTGAAACCTCTACAAGATAGGTGTCGGATTTTCGACTTATGCCTACTCCATAAGATAATGAACGGTACCACTGACATCCTCGCTAAAGTTGGACTGAGAGTTGCACCATACCCAACAAGGAACGTGGATTTATTCCACTTGTCTAGGCGCCGAACATCTTACGGACTCAAATCCAGCCTGGACAGAATGTGCAAGCTCTACAACGACCTGGCCCTGCATTTGGATATGATGTACTCTTCTTACATTGCATTTAAAAATAATCTAAACCGTTTACTCTAGTTCTGTTTATTTAGCAATTTTGTTTTATTAATATATTTTTTGTATTTTTTTTTTGTTGTTTTTTAATATTATGTAATTTAGGTAATTTTATCCTGTATACACTTTAATAAATAAATAAAATAAAATATAAATATATTTTTTAATTTTTTTTGAAGACAAAAAATATTAATAATTGGGAAATTTATATTTAGAATGACAAAGAAAATCAAAATGAAAAAAAAATGCCATTTTATAATGACAGTCAACTTAACCTATAGGCTATTTCTTTGGTTTAAGCGGAACTAGATGTTCTATTATAAAAACTTTAACTGATTGAAGCTTTTGATCATTTTGTTTCGCAAAAGCGCACTTCAAACTTTAAGAAGAGAGCTCATGACAACTTAGAAAAATTAAAATTTTAGTTAGTTCCGTATAAACGTTTGAAATAGCCTATAGAATTGACAAAAAATACCATACAAGAGGCATACCAACTAAAACCCCTGCTTGCCTCGAATCCGCATTGGAACTGTCGTAATGGACCCTTCTTCGTAATGGATTGGCTAGTTCTCCGTGTCTCGTTTCTTCCTTTCCTTCCTTCTGTCTTCTTCCTCCTGGTACTCCTAGGTTGTTCTTCCGGTATTTCTCGCGTCTGAGATCAAGGTTCTGATGATTATCTTTGCTAAATCTCTCACTGAGGACGGGTGTCCGGCTGTAGGCGTCCGTCTTGAGCTTTCGAACTTTGTTATGTTTACCAGATTATCCAGTCCGACTACAAAGGTACCCGTCGAAGTCTCGCGTGGTTTTACGCACAGATCCCCGAGGCATCGCTAGGTGACTAAATGGCATACCTACATTCTCCGGATACGGGTGTTTATCCCGACCTTTGAGCTGCTTTAGATTTTCGCGAGCGATCTCGTGGGTGAATCTGTTCGTGGGTCTGTTTTTGACTTGTCTTGGACGACGTATATGAGTGTGGGCAAAACTCGACTGACCGACTGACAGATGCCAAAGAAGGAGAAAAAGCTTAATAATGATTATTAAAATTAGAGAAACCTTCATAGTACGTTAAGAAAAATAGCAACAAATGATTAAGTAATTTTCAAAGTACACATGTAGTATTACATACCCTACCTACCATACAATCAAGATCTGTTACTAAGTACAATTTAATTTATTATAATAATCAGTTTCCTTATCTCAAATGGTGAGTGTTAATTAACTACGTTATAAAAAGCGTAAGATTAAAGTATATAACAAGTTCATTTACAGTTTGTTAACTATAAAATATTTATAAAAATAAGCATTCACTCAAAATATTTCAAGGATATTAAATATATTTGGATAAGGGCTTTGTGAAGGTAATATTAGTTTCACTGATTTAATTAAAGTGAAAGTTCCACGGTCATAGCTAATAACGCAATTAGACAGTGCAGTATTTATTTAAATATACTTGCAAACATGTTACGTTCAATTCTCGGTGCAGGTACATGACCCTGTAAAAGAGAAAAATATGATCATGCTGAATGTAACTGACTTAAGCTGATTTAGACACACGACGAGTTGCATAAGATCAAAGATAGACCAAATAGGGATAAATCTGGAACAGTGGTGGCTGGTATATAAGAGCTGCAGCGTAAGAAGCCAACATAATACTGGATATCTAGAAATATTTGTTCTATAATCACATCAAAATCAACAGTTTTTTGATAATCACTTTTCTTCGTTATTTGACAAAAATCCTAGTGTTTTTTCAGCATTTGCTTCGTATTCAAGTTTTCATTAAATTAATAAAAAATATATTGATGAATGGCTTGATTTTTTTCAATTTCAGAAACATATTTCTCACTATTAGCAATGTGTTATTCGATTTATAAGTATTCTATTTCTACAAATGATTTATTCCTCTTTGATACTTTAAAAACAAATATCTAATGTAGTTAAAAAATATGTTATAATAATTTCCAGCGTATAATAATATAATAAAACTAGGTTATTACCCGTCAACAATGACGGATTTATAACATAAAAATTTCAGGAGATTGTATGTGTATTTGTTTTTATTTTTTAACGTATCTTAATTTCGTATAACTAACCAATAAATATACCACCATATCAGGTATTTTCGAAAAACAACATGACTCACTATGTAAAGAAAGGAATATTAAAAGGAAAGATGCAGAAAGGACGCTAAAGAACCAAGTTAATACAGTCAAAAACATTTATTTATTTTTTGTTAAAACCCCGTAATTGTTGACGGGTTAAACAACCTAGCGTTATAATATTGAAATTAAAAAATATGTACTCACTTTGGAAGATCTAGAACTAAGTCTTCTTTAAAAATCTCTGCACACTGTTTTAACACAAAACACTAAATTAACACTATTTTGATACTAACTTTTAATTATTTACACTATTTTTAAACACTGTTTCATTAATTTTTATTTTAAAAACGTTCAATTCTTGCAAAAAATTGATTCTAACTGGGTATTTTTAACTTGTTTAAACCAACAAATTTCGTTTATCACTGGGATTATAGGATTTACATGTGACCTTAGGAAAAAATGACACAATGTTACCCAGATTTTATATTGATACTTGCTAATTATATATGTACGATAACATAAGTTGCTATAAATGCATTAACTAATAACTTTTATGTAAGACATTTTTTGATAAAACGAAAAAAAAAAATTGAAAATTTTTTCGAAATTATTTCTAAGTATCCATTTTTTCATACTTATATGTAACGTTTCCATGGTCATGATAAATAATACTACTATCTCTGTTAGAAAATATTAGGCCAAGTTATCTCTACTCTGCTGCTAGAATGTTTATATATCTAGATGCGATATTGTCAACTTTATTTGTTAAATAAATTTATTCAACGATGGTGAAAATGGCCAAATGAGTATTTATTATGCACCTTACCATTAATTTATTTTAATACTGGGTAAGTACACATATGTTACATTTTAAACACTAGAGAGTGGGTATAATATAAGCACTGGTCCGTCATAAATAAATCTTGTAACTAATGCGATTATTTTGCACTTTACCGTTACTGGGCCAGCAACTGATACATCAATGAGCCAGCTAACGGCCACGGGGACACCGGGGTACTGGCCCAGTGCAAAATGCCAGCATTGGCCCAGTGCGAAATACCAGCACTGGCCCATTACTTTCAATGCACTTTACAGTTGCTGGGCCGGCAACTGATACATCATTGGGCCAGCTAACGGCCACGGGGACACCGGGGTACTGGCCCAGTACGAAATGCCAGCACTGGGCCCATTACTTGCAATGTCGGGGAGTATGTGCTTTACCAGTACTGGCCCGTATAAAAATGTTTGCTGGGATATTAGTTTTGAAGATCGCAATAAAATAACAATAGTTAGAGAATAAAATTACAATAGAAGTGATATAACTAGGAGTGTCAACCTACAGCCATAGGGATAAGTTTTTCACATTACGCATCTTACTTAAATGATTAACAAAAACAAACATCCCTGCGCCACAGATCGTTGACTGTTTACAACGTGGTTGTAAACATGAACCCTAGTTCTTTTGTAGTTTAACAATGTGATTATAGTTATACGGGATAATTGTTTTATACCGATCTTCAAAACTAATATGGTATGTTCTATACCTCTATAATGATAATAAAGATCTGTTCTATTTATTATATTTAGTTAAACTTTTGAAAATGGCGTAATAGCCGAAATATGTATCTATTGAGAAAATAAATATATTAGTGACACCTACCTAGTGATTGTAATTGAATTTTTATTTTTAAAAAATATTTATTGTTCGAAATGCTTTTTCGGAGTCTTATTATATCAAAAGAACCATTTAATCCTTCATTGTTAATCATGATATAAATTCTTCAAATTGTTGAAAATATAATACTTGTATATTTCATTTGTCATAACATAATTACGAGCTAATTTACAAGTAAATGTCTCTGGCAATGTATTTCATTCCAAGTCGGTGCAAGACAGGTTATTCTTATCAAGTAAAGTTTATTTCATTTATAATATGCATATAATTTATATTTAATATAAAATGTGAGAATTATGTATTAATATAATTCAGTCCATAGCGTACAAATCAATTTATAATATTAATTGCCACAATTTAAATTCATAATGCCATTACTTTCAATAACCTAAATTAATTATAACCAGTAACCAGTAAGTACGAAGTACATTAATTTTCGTATTTCAGCTGTTTGTCGATATTGGACACTATAATCGTGCACTTACGGTACTTGTGGAGCTTAGTGCGGCGGATAAAAACAATTATATACCAAAATTTTTGTAATATGATTTATAGAAATGTCTGTATTTGGATGTACAGTCGGATTTTTTAGGGTTTTGTAGGTATGACTAAAAAACCCTTATACCGTCATTTTGTCGTCTGTCTGTCTGTCTGTCTGTCTGTCTGTCTGTCTGTCTGTCTGTCTGTCTGTCTGTTCGGTAAAAATTGTAGCCAAACGGCTAAACCTAAAGAGTTGAAATTTGCCATGCTTATACAACTCTTTGACCCGCACATAGGAAAAATACTAAAACATCTAAAAAACATATCCCTCTAAAAATATAAACAAATATGTCCTTATCGAAAAAAAAATATATTTTTTTTAAATTCTGAGTAGGGTATCAAATGAAAGCCCTTAGTACGTGGATTAACGATCAAAATTTTATTTTTGCAAAATAAATTATTTTGATGCGACTTTGCCAAAATTGTACAAAAAAAATTTTGTCCCACACCCTGTAGCCCAGATGGTTTAAACTAAAAATCTGAAAAAATTCCAAGTAATGTATATTGGTGTGAACCGGAATAGTACAACAGGAATTTTTGAGCAGATTATGTTTTCGGAAAATAACGCATTTTTTGTGTTTTTAACTAAAATATGTTAACTATTTAATACGTTGTGTAACATACCACATCAGTAGCTCTCGTGGCGTGGTTGGATTTGTCGTACGCTTAATAATATAAGAAACTTGCAAACTAGGGTTTGAATCCTGTTGATTTTAGGTTTTGTTTTTTTTTTTTGCATTTTTAATTTGTTTAAATTATTTTGTTAAAATTCTAGTTATATTTGGTAAATGTTGCATTTCATTTTTAAAAGCGTAAATTTAATAACCAGTGGAGAAAGTGTTGAAATTATAATTTAATTCTATGTTTGACGAAATCAAAGGGCGGGACTTATGATGTAAGCAACCAATGGAAACCATAGGTGCAATTTTCAAAATTTTAATGAACTTTGCTATATAAAAAAAAATACTGCATATATTTAGAAACTTAAATAATGGTATTAGCCATTCGAATTAAAATTCATAAAAAAATATTTTGACATAAAATTTGTTTTGGCATCCCAAATAATCATCGTTCAGTTACTAAATACCTGCAAAACCCAGAAATGTGTGAAAATTCACACTTCACATCAATTTTTTATAAAGACTGTGATGTCACTTAATCAAAGATGTCCGCATATACTTAGTATTCACTTAATCAATCAAACAAACAATCAATCAAATTCTAATTTTTAAACGTATATGGGAGCATTTCTATGATCGATCGTAACGTCACGGTTGGCTGAATGAATTGAAATAATTTCATTGTACTTCATGGTACTTACTTTGAAATGCCCTCCACATAGTGGATACCAAGTCTTGCGAGCGGAATCAAATTTGAAACCCCGCCGGTCCGCCGGTTGGTTGCTTAGATGCTTTATGACAGGAATAAGGGTGTTTGAATTTTTGTCTGTATTCTGAAGTCTGCATTTTACTTAATCTACGTTTAACGTTTAATTAAGGTTTAAATTAAAGAGTACACTAAATCTTACAATTACAAGATTGCTACGAAATCCCATGAAAGACACTCAACAAAAAACTTCACAATCACCGTTTCACCTCACAAGCCGTTAAATACCTCACAACACTCAGTGTTTAAACCGTTATTGAAGTTCGTTTAATTCATTAAAACTGTCCTCAAACTTCCAGACTACTTCTGGTTCACTCTACGCTACTGGGTTTCTCAACCAAAATTGCTTGGCAGGTTCGTCCGACTCCGTTATGGTTTACTCACGACTCCCTGTCTCTCACAAGATTTTCCCAGCCCTTTTCTTAAAACTAATAATTTGATCTCTAAATCCCATTTTTTGTGACTGTAAAAAAATCAGCTCTCCAATTAACACAAAAACCTTTTAACTTATCTTAAAGACTACTCATATTTCTATTCCCAATAATTCATAACCATAACTAATTTTGATTCTATTTACCTACGAAGTCTATATCACTGAAAATATATGGTCGCATATCAACATCTGTATAACATTCGACCATGTACTTGAGACAAACGCTGATAATATTTTAAACAAATCATATATTATACTATCGTAAATTTGTACCCCTGTCTTTCAACATTTAACTAAAAAAATCACTGATAACTCATCTAATCTTTGAGGATGTTTATCTTAAAATAGATTAGCTTTTATATTTAAATAATTTGAATATAACTAATTGAATAATTTTATTTTTAATAATAATGAATCTTTATTTCTGAAATTACCGCTCCCACATATATATGTTATCTATATTTATATGGAGATGTTGGTATTAAAGGCAATGAAGTGGCTGATGTAGCTGCAAAGGTTGCCCCCCACTGACCTATGATTGATGTGAGTTTTATGTTTCCAGATGATGCAAAGAGTCATCTGAAACGTTAAATGTAGAACGTGTTAAGCTGAATTCACAGTTTCAAAATTCAATAGACTGTACGATGAGTTGTGGATAAATTTAATAGACTGTTTTAACGTTTAATAACAGCATCCACAGATCTGAAAATCAATGCCTAACGAATGTTGTGACACATATGTTTTATTAAACCAATTACGAAGGGGTAAATGCATTTATGTTACTTTTTACGAACCCACCATCGGCGAATCGTGAACAAAATTATAATCACACCTACTACAATTTTTTTTTCGTTACACGATTTCCGAAATTCGTTTAACACGTTCGCGGACAGTACGGCTATAGCCGTCGAATATTTTTCCTAGCTCAGGTCATGACGGTCTAAACCGTCCTACTTTTTTATTCAAATATACAAATGACGGCTGGGGCAGGTTTTAATTCCATTTAAGTATATGAAAACTAATATAAACTGTCCTATCAGGAACATACCAAACACAGTAAATGTCCTATTATAAACAAAAATCTAAAAAAGTGACATTTTGGGTACATCTCATTGTACAAAACTGTCCGCGAACGTGTTAAATTGGTGCGACAGTATTTTTTAGGTTATGTAAAGTGAGATAGCTAATGTGTGTATATATGTCTGATTCATTAAAACAACGCACTAACTACAAAGTTTGTAAAACTGTCTATAGTCGACAACGCATAGTCTATTAAATTTACAGCTGTGAACGGTCGCTAGCGTTACCAAATGACTAACTGATTAGTAACAATCTCCAGTGAACAACTCATAGCTTATAGTCTATTAATTTTAGAGTTATGAATGCAGCTAAAGCGTTATTAACTGCATGTATTTTTTAGATTTTAAGATATCCGGAAACTGCAAGGCTGAGTATCCCACAAGAATTGAGAGATTACAGTGGATAGGTCACGTGATGATGATGAAAGAGGCTATGGGAAGTAAAATTGTACAACCGTCGGGTAGTGGATAGCATAAAGCAAAAGCTCAGTAAATCAAATTAAGATCCTCGGTAATCTCGGATATCTCGCTAAATCCTCGGTAGTATTATTCGATCTAGTAAAATTATTCGTTTCATCGTAAAATTGTGTATATATCTATTCAACAGAACATAAATAGTTTGTAATTTTCTCGTGTTATTGGCCTTAATTGAAATCGTTAACATTGAATCGGTGGTAACATAATAGTAGAATTTTTCGTAGTCTCGTCCGTGCGTTTAAAATTTTCAATTCCAATGACGTACAATTGAAATGTGTGTACACATATTGAATAACAGAGGCATTCGGAGCTTGACAATTTGTGTACATAGAAGAGTGTTTGATACGAGAACATTCTGTACTGTGCACAATGTTGATGCATTGTGCGAAAATTTACTCTCAGTACAGACCAAACATAGAAAATCACTAGCCGTTTCCAAACCAGGGAATTGTGAAAGTTTACAGGAGAAACGGGTAATGTAGAATTAGAGAGTAGCTATATTCTCACATAATATTTATCAGAAAACATGTTGAAAACGAAAAGACGAATCGGAAAATTACTTACTTTTAGAAAATCAACAATACAATAAAAAATATACCAAGAGATTTATAGGTATACATTTAGGGCATTTAGAGTTTAATCGTTTGGTTAAACTCGGTTACCATTGTCTAACTATTTGGTTATAGTTACCTAGGCTTTCAGAAACCGGCCCTCGGTGTATAAAACAATTGAATCGGTTATTTCGAAAAGGCCACAACTCGTGGAGACACAAATAGTGGAGATGAGGCATTTTCACATGTAACAAAGCTTAAAGCATATTTTGAGCAAATGGTAACTTAACTCATTTTTGCAAAAACAAGGAGATGTGGCCTTTTCGAAATAACCCATTCAATTTTTTTCGGCTTTTAGCTTCCGCAAAAATTTCTATTAAATCTTCATAATTCATTGATCTTGCACGATCGATTTCAACACTAATTAATGTTAAGATACTTACAGCATAAAAGCTGTGCATATATCGTCGAAATTGGATAAAATTGTACTATAGTCTATTAAAAATATTACGGCAAGTTCTCTTGTACTGGAACATACTTTAATTTTGTCCAACAATGCTGATCGAAAACTTAATCAGCCGTATGAATAAAGTTGAAGTAAATGCTCATAAGTAGAAGGTAGAAGTAAAAGCATTTGCTCCGAGTAAAAGGTCGGAGTAAAAGCATTTGCTTCTTTTTATATGAATAATGATTACCTTTTACTTACAAGTCAATGTGTCTACCGGTGAGTAAAAGGTCAAGAGGATGTGTTTATGTTGAAACCTGCAAATCAGTATTTATCAAAATCGTACTACTTCTTTCTGATTGCTGTCAATTTGAAATTAGTCTATAAACACTAGTAAATCTGTACTAGTGCTGTACTGAGTTCCATGTTTGATATTTCAGTTTATTTTTATTGGTGTAAAGTCATGTACAGATTCAGGGCACTTTACACTTACACTTGTGAACATTTTACTGGCATCACAAATTGCCTGTACATTTAGCATAGGTTTTCCTTTACGATTGACATATTCATCTTGGATGGATCTTCGGTTGTTCTATCCCTATATGTGTACAGTCAATGACATCAACTGCGGTTGGAAAACGGTATTTTCTTTGCCACAATTTTTTCGTCTCCACTAATAAATTTTGGGAAGTAAGAAATTTAATCCAGTTGCCAGCTTGTGCAACGATTTGATCAACAACACTGCTAACAGTCAGCGATACTGTGGATTGCTCCACCCCAAAGTCCTCACCGATACCTCTTTGAAATCCAAGATCATCTAGATATCTCAACAAAAAAAAGTTACCTAAAAATTATTAGCTAAACACTCCATGTTCTCCTGTTCAAAACGAAACTAACTTTTATGTCAGTACGACGTGGTGAAAAACGATGCCTATAATGTTTCATATTTCGTTTGCTTATAATTTAAAGTAAAAGGTCTGGTTTATTCATAACCATTTACTTCTGTCTTGAGCAAAAGATCAACAAAAAAGCATTTGCTTCTTACTCATATGTAGAAGGTTTTGCTTGCATTTTTATTCATATTGTTGGGAGGATTTGCTTCATAATTTGCAAGTAAAAGGTTATGCTTATTTTTATTCATACGGCCCAATATCTGCTGACGAAATGCGTTTGTTAAATCCGTACTATATTTTCCTTGTAGAAGTTTGAAATTTTTCATCAATTCAAGGCCCTATAATTTCACCGCGCCGGGGTGCACTCGCACTGCCAGCACCCCCGGTTGCTACGCCCCTGGTACAGAGTAAGTACGCATGAAGTATACTAATATAGTATTTAAATTAATCAATCAAAAGTGACATTACATTCATATTATTAGTAGGCTCCCCACAATGCCTATTCTGATAAATATAATACTTTTTGCAGAAGCTCTGCAATAATATTCAGAAAAAAATAAAATGTAGGCCAACTTTGAACCACTATCGTAATAACTAATATTGGGAAATTAATGACAACCATAACAACCATAAGTAAGTTGTAAGTAAATTGCACGTTACAGATGTAAAATACCATATCATTGTAGTAGCCAATTGTATTATAAACTAGAATAATACATATGATTAAAAACAGCAGGATGTTATTATTCGAACTTGATATGGAACAGTTTCTATCATTAACAAGAGAATAAATTTGTCGTCGAACATACAAGCAGAATTGACCGTTGCCTCAAGCAGTACATAATGTGAAGGGGAAAATGTTGGAATTGGTTGGTAGGTAGGTATACTAAAATACGACTATAACAATGACCCTATTATGGAACACATTAGTTAACAAGTTAGCAAAGAAAAGTTTCAGAGAAAAGTTACCACATGTATTTATGTGTTTCACTACTGTTATTATAGACAAAGTTAACGTTACATTATTTGTTGCTCACTTGCTAATCGGCCCAATTATTTTAAATTGTATTTAGATACAGGTATCCATCTCATTACGCGAATAATTGATTCTATTTATTTATTTAGTTAGTTATTTTTTATTTATACCTTTCGGTTAAATGAACATACGAGGAACATTTAATAATTAAAGAGACAAACTGATGTAGAAAAAAAAAAAAAACGGTTTGTAGTAGGAGTATGGTACTTTCATGACTAGGTTGACATCACTGGGATGAGCTGAGAACACCTGATGGATAAAAATTATTTTGTTTATAACCTCAATATTGCATTTAACGATGGCGTGTCCGCTTGAAGTTTCCACATTACTCGAACAACGTTCATTGATCCGATTTTTGCTCTCTGAAAATGAAATACCGGCGAAAATCTTTTCTCGAATGATTTTAAATGATTGGTGAAAGCTGTATGAATCGCGAAAATTTTTATATGTGGGCAGAACAGCTCAAAAATGGTCGAACCTCAGTGAGTGACGAGCAACGTCCTGGCTGGCCAGTTGAAGTGTCAACTCCTTCGCTTGAAACCCGCATTGGCGACATTATTCGTGAAGACATTTGTGATTTTTGGAAGATAAGCGTACAATAAATAGTGCCTACTACTCAGACATGTTGAAAAAAGTAAAGCCAGCAATGCGAGAAAAACATGGCGGATCTCAAAGAAAAGGCATGATATTGCTCCACGACATAGCTCGCCCTTATACCACCCAAGAAACTATTGATGAAATGGGTTGGGAGATACGTCCTCATCCTCTCTACAGTCCAGATTTGGCTCCCTCTGATTTTCATTTGTTTGGTCCACTCAAGGAGGCATTACGTGGAAAACAGTTCAGCGACAACGAGAAAGTCAAAGAATTTGTGAAAAACTGGCTCAAACAACAAGACAAAGATTTCTTTGCATCAGGTATAAAAAAACTAGTTCATCGTTGGGACAAGTGTATTAATATTCGTGGGGATTATGTTGGGAAGTAGTAAAAGTCTCATTTTGTAAAAATACACAGTTTTTTTCTACATCAATTTGTTTCTTTAATTATAGAATGTCCCTCGTATTATTTATGTACAGTTTTATTTAATTTATTTTCAAATACGTATTCTAATTATTGTTGAATCTTCGTCTCAAATCTTCTCTTCTCTCTAAGACGTTCTCCATTCATTTCCATCCTTGCCCTGATTCAGACTTGTTAAGCCTCGAGACTTAATAATTATCACTTTAGACGGCGCTGTACGCAGAGTGTACGGCTCTTTCCATCTTTGGCTTAAAATTTGGGCGCCATATGCCTATGTATTTGTCATTCAAAGTTTTTGAAGAGTCATTTTGGATTCTGTAAGGCCGTTGTATGCCGATGTAATGATAAACGTCCGTTGTTCGATCATTGTAAAGTCGCTGTTTATTTTTACTAGGGACAACGCCTTCTCTTCTTCCTTTTTAGGGTTTTGTAGGTATGACCAAAAAACCCTTATACCGTCATTTTGTCGTCTGTCTGTCTGTCTGTCTGTCTGTCTGTCTGTTCGGTAAAAATTGTAGCCAAACGGCTAAACCTAGAGAGTTGAAATTTGGCATGCTTATACAACTCTTTGACCCACACATAGGAAAAATACTAAAACATCTAAAAAACATATCCCCCTAAAAATATAAACAAAAATGTGCTCATCAAAAAAAAATATATTTTTTTAAAATTCTGAGTAGGGTATAAAATGAAAGCCCTTAGTACGTGGATTAACGATCAAAATTTTATTTTTGCAAAATAAATTATTTTGATGCGATTTTTGCCAAAATTGTGCAAAAAATTTTTTGTCCCACACCCTGTAGCCCAGATGGTTTAAACTAAAAATCTGAAAAAATTCTAAGTAATGTACATTTGTGTGAACCGGAATAGTACAACAGGAATTTTTGATCAGATTATGTTTTCGGAAAATAACGCATTTTTTGTGTTTTTAACTAAAATATGTTAAATATTTAATTCGCTATGTAACACTTCAGATAAGAAACTCTGGTAGCTCAGATGGTTTCGTAACGCACTTAGTAAATTGCAGTGCGAACGTTGCAGAGTTCGAATCCTGTTAATTTTATTTTTTTCTGTTTTTTTTTTTGCATTTCTATTTTGTTTAAATTATTTTGTCAAAATTCTAGTTATATTTTGATAAATGTTGCATTTATTTTTTAAAAGCGTAAATTTAATAACCAGTGGGAAGTGTTGAAATTATAATTTAATTATGTTTGACGAAATCAGAGGGCGGGACTTATGATATAAGCAACCAATGGAAGCCATAGGCGCAATTTTAAAAATCCTACTGAACCTTGCTGTATAAATAAAATACTGTACATATTTAGAAACTTAAATAATGGTATTAGGCATTCGAATTAAAATTCATAAAAAAATATTTTGACATAAAATTTGTTTTGGCATCCCAAATAATCATCATTCAGTTACTAAATACCTGCAAAACCCAGAAATGTGTGAAGATTCACACTTCACATAAATTTTTTAAATTTCATTTCTCCACAATTCTTCATTATATGCTCCAAGATCTCTCTTTTTTCTCCATACATCCTGCACAATCTTTGTTCATAGGTTCTGCAATACTCATTTTATCTTCCTCATTCTCATTTCCGCACCTAAATCTTGCTATTACCTTCTTTTTTGCTTTATTTCTTAGAATTTTGGGGTACACGGGTATTTGCGACGTCCAAGTTTTCTTGTATTTGCTGTTATACTTCCAATTTTCTAATCTCTCACTTTTTTATTATCCTTGGATGTCTTTATTCTACCTGTTATTTCTAGTGTCACATCTTGTTCTTCTGACCTCTTTCTTGATTTCCTTAGTTGAGTATCCATTATACTCAAATCTTTTCCTTCTTTTTGCTTCCCACCGGGATTGCATCATGCCTTGTACCTCTTTTCCTTCTTTTTAATATTTTTTTAATTAATTTATATACGAGGGAGATTCAAATATAAACGGTAATTTTGCTAGTGTACTCAGCAAGCAGTTCCGAGCTGAATGCTGGAGTGGGAGGTTGACAGTTGATGTGTTAAGGAGGGGGAACAAGCCTCGTTAGCTACTCCGCTCTGTTCTGTCCTCAGTACAGCCATGAGTGAACAAGAGGTTCCTTCGTCTATTGCACAACGTATTATTATAAATTTTTTAACCAATGAAGGGGTTAAACCCTCGGAGATTTTAACTCGTTTGCAGGCACAGTTTGAGGACGCTACACTGTCCCAGAACCAAGTGTTTACTTGGGCCAGACAATTTAAGGGCGGCCGAGGAAGTGTAAGAAACGAAAGTCATGATCGCCCAAAGTCAAGTCGTACAGATGATAACATCCGTGCCGTTCGAGAGCTTGTTGAAGGTAATCTCCGGTTAACTGTTGACAAAATCGCGTCAGAAGTCAGCAAAAGCCGTCTACCGAAACAAAAGGCGAGGTAAGCCCATCAGAGGTGTTATCCTTCTCCATGACAATGCTAGACCTCACACCGCGATTTTGACAAGGGGCAAATTGGGAATCCCTCGACCATCCTCCCTACAGTCCAGATTTGTCCCCCTGTGAATATTTTTGTTTGCGCTCATGTTCGCTCGGAGGGTGAGAAGATGTAGAGGAGCATGTGCGCAATTGGTTGACGACGGGTCCCCAAACTTTTAAGGGAAGATTCAAGCTCCCAAAACGTTGGCAAAAGTGTGTAGAGCGTGAAGGAGGCTATGTAGAGAAAAACTGAAGGTTTCACTTGTATATATTATTAATAAATAATTTTATTTAAAAAAAAAAAAAAATACCGTTTATATTTGAATCACCCTCGTATTTATGAAAGAAAGAATTGAAGAGTTTGAGACGAACCTACAACCAGAGGGATGAAAGTTTCATTATAGGCTGGGAAGTACAGATTAGTTTGCCAGGAGGCCAAAAGATGGCAAGAACTACCGAAAACACTTGAAAAATGTGACTATCGGCCCGATTCTGTAAAAAGTTACTAGGTTAGTTGCTACTGAGTAACGTTGCTACGAAATAACTTTTATAGTAACTTTCTTATCAATCGCCAAACAATTGGTATTCTCCAAGCATAAGCACAAGCAACGTTCTTATAACAAGTTATATTTAGTAACGTTGCTACAAAGAACCGTGAAGCTAGAAGCAGATTACGTTCTGCGCAGGCGAGGTATTCGTTTTTAATTGAGTTTGACAGCTATGTTGTGAGTTTCTGAGGTTAAACGAAAAATGTTTTATAAACAAAATCAGAAAAGCAATTGCAAACAGATTTACCCGGTCATGGTCGGTGATACGAGTGTTTAAAAAATAATTGACAGGAACGAGTGGTGGTGCTGTGGTGATGTGCTATGTGGTTACTGTTTTCTTTGTGGTGGTGCAAGTTATAGTCCAAATTGAAATGAATTGCGTGAAATACAGTTAAAGAAGTTCGGATAGCCATTGAACAGGCGCGCACTTAAAACATTGATCTGGGAAGGGTCCATTTCGAAAAAATATCTGTAATATAATACAAATGTATTGTTGTTTTATAATTTAATTTTTAATAATAAAAAAGGTGATTCTTATTTGCAATCGCTTAGTTTTTATTAAATAAGATTTGATTTTTCAAATCCTTGGGGGAGGGGGTCTGAACTCGTCGACCACCCCCTTGTGTGCGCGGCTTCTATTGACAGTCGTAGTTAATACATTTAAAAAATATTGTACTGTTATACTATTATAAAACAAATGTAAATAAACAAAAAAAAAAAAAAGGAAATTGAAATAAAGAACTCGAAGAATTTTGTGCTATACAGAAAATAAAATGAAAATCCTTCTATAATTATAGTCTCTATGTGCCCTTCATTGTAAAATGCTTGAAATAATCCATTATTAAACAGAAAAATTGCGATTTTTCACGATTTTAACAAGTTATTTTGAAGTTACTAAGTGTAGCAACTGCTTTCTGTTAGTTGTTATCCATAATAACTTTTTTAGCAACTAGTTACTAATTTCATAGTAACTTTTTTCTTACAGAATACGGATTTCGTGAAAGTTGCTAAAAAAGTTACTGACCTTGTATTTAGCAACTTTTTTTGTAACTTTTTTGTAGTAACTTGCTTACAGAATTGGGCCGTATATTTCTATCTTTAGTTACCTAGGAACTGTTATCTATAGTTGACATTCGTTTCTATATTTTACAAAGTATTTGTGGACTGTATTGTCAGTAAATATATTGACGATGATCAAAACTAGACCAAAACCACCCTCCTCACAACCAAAACAAAAGATTTCAGTAACAATGAATTTCTAATACCACTACCGTCGTTGATTTCCATAGATCTACTAATTTATGTACCTACCTGTGAAATTAACTAAATTAATGAAAAATTAATTCACCTAACACTAATAATTTAACACTTTAACCCACCGTCGAGTTTATGTTAATGTGGTGAATGCTAATTATAATTGTATAGCAGATAAAATGAAAGTTTTAGTTATAAAAAGTTGCATTTTTTAATTACCTACCACTAAATTCATAATATAATTAAATATGAACTTTTTACATACATTCGTTAATGGTTTGCACAGTTTCCTTTTAGTCTTATATTTCTTTTTTGGTTTCAATGTTAAATATAAATTAGTTATTACAATAATAAATGTCCTTAGTTTTTTTATTTCAATTAATGTGATGACGAACAATTAATAAAAAACATAGTCAGCAATTAAACAAGAGTGGCCGACTGGTGTAGTGTAGTTGTAACACAGTTGCTCTGCGTTTCGGGTTCGAATCCCATTCAGTCATGGAGTTTGCAAAAAAATTAGGATTGTCTTGGCTACTTGCCTCAGTATCAAAGGCCATTAAGGCCCGGTCTTTCCATCTTCTGATAAACTTCTGGGTAACTATCTGATAGATAAAGTTATCTGATACTTTATCTGTTGGATAAATGTCATCCCGTCTTTCAACTCAAATTTATCTGTCAGATGGTTATCTGACGGATAATGAGACTGACATATTGAATCCTCAGATTGGTAACACTGAATGTGTAACTGAAATAGGCGTTGAGAAAGATTTTTTTATTGTTTCTCTATGGAAATAAATAAATAAATTGGTAAACTGACAGCTGTCGAGCCGTTTTTTTGGTTATTGTCATTAACAAAATTAAATTTATATATGCGTTATACAAGATTTTAGCAATTATTAATGTCGTAAGCATGTAATAAAATTGGGGGAATGAAAAATAGATAGTAGATATTAATAATAATTGTTCTACGTTTATTTAATTTTATTATGATTGATGTAAATACCAAATAAGTTATAATAAATTTGAAAATAAGAAATTAAATCACGGAGTATTCTTTCACATTCATTTCTTCTGAGTAATCAGTTTCTTCAGGTACGTCACCGACACAGTACTGATCTTTTGTGGGTGGTTCTTCATATTCACTCTTGTAACGTTCAAGTTGCGTAATACTGCAGTTGCTACTATACCAATTATAATCTTATTGCTCAAATTCGAAGCGAATATTAGAATTGTTAAACATTGTATTGTAAGGCGTGGATCCCGGCTAACGTTTAATATAAAATATCCTTCTCGACACCGTTTACTTCAGCCTTTTTTTCACAGAAGAAAGCAGTTTCACTAACATTTCATCCCAGGCTGCAACCACTCGTGGATAGCGGGCAATTTCGTAAAATACTCGTTGAAATTTGTGTATTTAATTTTCCGTACAAGGCATACAAATGATATAAGCTGTTCACTTTTGTAAGAACACACATCATCTGGTTATTTTGGTTACTTTTATGGTGTGTTACTGACTTTAAATGCCAATTAAAAATATTCCTTACGCTGTAAAACCGACTTTAGGTTGATAAGGATATGATCACTATAATTAAGATATCATTTTTCAATATGACATATGTCAAATGGATCAACATTTTAAAAAAGTGACATTTTTTAATACCAACATGACATACAGCTTCAAAGGTGCAAACTATTGAAAACAAAATTCCCTCTTAGTTTGTTCTTACAAAAGTGAACCGGCTATATCAGACATAAGCTGGATATTGCACGAGATACTTTTTTCATATTTTTTCTCACCGTGGACTGGTGCACTGTTATTTTGGAGTTAAGGCATTATTTCTACAATTAATAAAATTCAAACAAATTACAGTCTGTTCCAAATGGTTAAGCGGAACTAAATTTTGCAATCTAGTTACTTTCATCGTTTAAATCGTGCTTTTCGACCGTTTTGTTTAAGCTTTGTAAATCATACTTACAATACACATTTTTTGTTAACGTTAATATCATTTTAAATTGTCATTTTCTTTATATTTTGATATTTTGTGTCATTCTTAATACAAATTTCCCATTTATTAATTTTTTTGTCATTAAAATATATTAAAAAAATAATTTAATTTTGACATAGGTCTTTCGTTTCTATGGTTTCATTGTTGTAATTTTAAATTTTGACATTGCAACGTGAAAAATGAAATAACCCAAGCAAGGTCCCTTGTCGTGACAACCTAAAAGAACGAAATTACCATTTAGTTCCGCCTAAGCGTTTGAAACAGACTGTATATTTTTTCAAGTCCATTTTGCAATTTATTGTTCCAAGAAATCAATTAATTTCTAACTTTTTAACAGTGACAGTTACTTATTCGCTACTTTGACTACCGAATAACTTATCTGCCAGATAGCATAGTTTATTCGTAGGAATAACTTTATCTGAAGATGGAAAGACGCTGAATTGTTTTTATCCGTCAGATAACGTTACCAGCCACTTTATCTGAAGGTGGAAAGACCGGCCCTAAATAAAATAAAAAGTAAACAAGAGTGCTTTCGTAAGCACTTTTCGGACAGTTACACAGCAGATGTAAGTTACTTCCGAACGATTTTTGAAAGGCCTACACAGGATTTAACTTGGTTGAGAATAACTGGAAAATGGCAATAGTTATCAGCAAAATATTATCAAGAGAATTGATCTTTTTATTATAAAAATAATATAAAGTGGACAATTATAAACAATCTTTCAGTCACGTATGGCATTTGCTAGTTCACACCTTTATTTTCAATAGAACTTGTTATATCTTGTCAAGGTGAAATTAGAAGGTAGAGTAACGTAGTCTAGACAAATGCAATGATTTACACCTGTTTTACAATCAAATAAAATCTAATAAAATAAGATGAAATTTATTGGTTTTGCGTTATAAAAAAAATTAGATTGACTTATAATAAGTTATGTGCCAGCTCACATAAAAGTCAGACGTGCGGATGCAGATACGGATAAAAATTATGTGCGTACTGACGGATACGGATACGGATATTGCATTCAAGTAGAAAAATCGAACAACCTTGAAGCGACATATTGATATGTGATACATCTTCTTGCTAACAATACAAGCCAACTGTGACTCAATTTAAAGTCGGTTTACGATAACTATGAGATGACGTCACACTCGGTTAATTTAAGTACCAACGTTATGGTATACTTTAATCAACATCAATTCATAACTCAGTTAGTACAATTCTTTATTTAACGTTGGTACATTTTTTCAATGTTGCCAGTTTGAAATTGGATTGTTCAATCGTTGTTAACCCAAGCTTGACCAAATGAGGTGTGTCACACCCCAGTATATTAATAGTGGAAATGATGTATCTATTGACAGTATTTATGAATTAGTTAATATTTAACAATAATTTAATTTTTAATCGACAAAAAAATCAAAAACACCATTTACAAAAAAATATGTCTAAATTATATTGGGCAACAGCGCATTTCGAACGAATTATAAATAAATAAACGTTGTTAGTATCTAATAGCAACTAATTCAAAATTCAAGCTTTGCTTGAGAAATGAGAAAGAAATTGTCTCCCCCACCAAAATACATAGACCAATCAGAGAGCTAGCTAAATTAATATGTGTGAGAATTGGTGTGAACGAGAGATGCAATGTTGTCAGTCAACACGAGACGCGACTTGAAGTATGATGCAATTTAGGAAAGAAATTGGCGTGATTTTGACTTTTATTGAAAAAATTATTAAAAGAGCATTAAATAATTACTTTGAATTTTTTTTTTGTAATATTGTTCAATAGGCTTGACAGCATCTAACTGTATAAATTTTACCTTATTTTAATTGAGATTAAATGAGAAAAGCCTAGGGTATACGACACCCCACTTGGTTGGATGTGTATATTTTGGTCAACTACGGGTTAAGGCCACACCCATTATTGTTTCGAGGTCACTTCAATTTCAATGGGATAGAAAGAGACACAAAATATAGGTTTTCAATATATTTTTAGAAGTTGTTCGATATAACCTAACTTTTTTTTGACAGTTTACGAATTGGCAACAAGGTGAGTTTTTCAACTGTGACGTCATTTCATAGTTATGGTAAACGGACTTTAGTTGAGTTCAAAATACAGTTCGACATAAACGTTGTAACAGGGTGTAAACGTTGTGTGTGAAAATAGTAATGGGTAGGGTGACCATTTTCTTAAGAAGGCAATGCGGGACAAAGCAAAAAAAACGTCGTCACTTTCCAAATATAAATGAAGAGCAAAAAAAAAGGTCCTCACTTCCCAAATCCAAGTGAAGAGCAAAAAAAAGGTCCACCTCTCCTCAAATAAAATTCAAAAGTTAGAATGCGGGACACCCAATCAAAATGCGGGACGAATGGTCACCCTAGTAATGGGTCTTCTAGCTCTGACGAATTGCATTCTTTCGTCACATATCTACAGTCAAGTGCACAAACACATTCTGACATATTTTATTATTCTGTTTGACGGAAGAACATCTTTATATTTTTACGTAGCATGTGAGACGTTGTTAATACCCTTTTCACACTAGATCTTTAAGATCGGATGTTAAAGTGAATGTATCTTTAAACGCTAATGTGAAACCGTACGGCCTCGTCTAAACACAACCGATGTTTAAGACAGAGATCTGCGTCTTAAACTTCGTACGAATTGCCAACTTAATTTCTATTATAAAAAAATTCTCCTTGAATTTGTGCTGTCAACATTTTATATTATCATAAACAAGAATACTGTATTATATCGACGTTATAAGAAGTTTATACTTATTGTTATAATAAAATTATTTATTTTAATAATGTGTTTAATAAAATACAGAGCTACAATAATTGAGATAAAATGTATCGACTTACATGTTAATACAGATGTAATATATTCTTTATTGTAGTGCCTTTATTGTAGAATGAAATGAAATATCCTTAATTGTTTATAATAATTCAAAATGTGCGTCTGCGCAGACAGTTCAAAACTGGTAATTTCATGACGGTAACTTAAGGACAAAATTACTGTAGCTGATGACAGCACCAGAGATTTAAACATCAAGTGTGAAAGCATACCGATGTTAAACATCGGTGAACTTTAAGTTCACTCGTCTTAAAGATCTAGTGTGAAAAGGGTATTACAGGACTACTTAACGGGCGAAACGGGGGAATTCTGGCCAATGAACAAGTAGATAAAATGATCGCCAAGTAAATTTCCAACATACTAAAGCAAGATGCTGCGTTTCTACAGTTTTAATGTCCGATTGTGATGGGTGGTATTTAAGTTTGTATACCTAACTAGTGTATATAATATATAAGTGCTAGAATGTGAACTGATTCTTGTTTATTTGACTGTTCTATGTATTTGTCTTTGTGTATCATAATAATCTCTCTATGCTCAACATAAAGATTGCCCTGTCACGAGATATTTGTCAAACAATAACTCACTCATTGTCTTTGATTAAATAAATTTTACTCTGATAATTTCATAATTTTGAAAACCCTCATTACGTCAAGTTTGTTGGAATCCACGTAGATCCTCATTTACGTTGGGACCAACACACGGAATTTCTTAGTAGAAAGCTTAGGTCCACCATCTACCTAATAAGGAGGTTGAAATACGAAGTATGTAAAGAGGTCGTATTGAAAGCCTATTTTTCATTATTTCAATCCCACCTAAACTATAGGATACTTATATGGGGACATTCTCCGTCCGCTGACAGAATCTTTAGCCTTCAGCGTAAAACTGTCAGAATTATCGCCGGCGCTGCCTACAGAACCGAATGTCGAGATTATTTTAAAAGTATCAAATTAATGACCTTACCAGCATTATTCATTTATAATTGCCTCTTGCTAATACATAAGAATTTGAGCAAATTCACTACTCTTGGAGACTCGCATGAATACAATACTCGCTCAAAAAACGATATCCGTTCTCAGTATCTTCGCATGAACAAATCCAGAAATAGCTCAAATTATTATTGTATAAAATTTTTCATTGTGTTGCCCGAGGGGATTAAACAACTATCATGCAGAGAATTTTCAAATATAGTTATATTATATAATAATGACTGACTAAAAACAATAGATGTATAGGTATGTAATTTGGTCAATAAATTATTATTATTATTATTTAAGTGCTCGGTGATATCAATGTCTTTTCTCAAAATCCGACTGTACTTATGTATGTCTTGTGTGTTATTCGACACCTCATAAAATAGTAACACGCCTAATAAGTGTTCAAATCAGGATAAATAAAACTTTACGATCAATTTAAAGTGTTTAAAGCGGCAGGTATTATGCATATTTTAAAATAGCATGAAATAGTAACTTTCAAACTTACCGTTAAATCTAATTTGTTATTTGTTACATGACAATTATCGAAGGAAAAGTAATAATTTATTTCTGCAGTTCAAATGAAATGTTTTGACAGAAGTAAATAAACATATTATTTCATTTGGATTCTTAAGCTTTGTATACACGCTACGTCTTGTAGTATGTTTACTTGATCACTAAATATATAAGTATATGTACTATTTGTTACACTCTTAAGCAAATCTTTGCAAAATCTCAGGAAATAGAAACTTCTTGATTTTGTGTTTTAAATTTTCCCACATTTTATTTCCCATGCATTAGTTTTCACTTTCATCACAATCTATGTTACTTAAAATCGATATTAATCTATACAGTATAATTAAGTAATAGATAAAGTAATAATCTATTACTAGTAACAATAAGTATTACTGGTAACAAAGATTTATTAGACAAATTACTAAAAATGGTTCTCATATTATGGACCAATTATCATAATCATGTTTTATAAAATCATTTTCTCACAATATCTTTAACTGGTATTTTCTAATTCATTACCAGCAGGAGTTCTTTACTGATTAAGCCATAAAACATGTTCATTAAAAAAAAAACCTGGTAGTAAGCTATGGAAAATTAATGTATGTCGATTGTGTTTACATTTGTTTTTACATAAACACATCTATTAGTAAGGAGTGGTAAAAAGAATAATTAGAGTAAGTTAGTTAAAATTTTTGGCGAACAGCAGCAATGGCTATTTGCGCTCGTCAGAATAAGCAATAAAATTCAAATAAATTTAATTTGCATTTTTCTCGATTATTTTGTGATGTAAGGCTATGACTAGTTTATCTCGTTGAAATCAGAATAGAATAATCGAATGTCGAGATTATTTTACAAGTGTCAAAATAATCGAACAAGTAAAAATAAAATGAGTGTTCCTATTAAAAATAAGAAAGTTGCGTACTTTGAGAACCACAGGTCTAAATAGAAAATTGCTTCACTCATTGATATTTTCCTGTAAAATAGTATTTGTTGTTAATTTAAGCAACCTCGTAGCTATTATAGATCTCAAGCTAGCAATGGTCAGCAATTTAAAATGAACAGCCTGTATACCTATGTATATTATCGGTAATATAGACTAATAAAATCTCTTGCGGCCCACCAATAAATCCAAGCGGTGCACTGGTGGGCAATGGACAGCACTTGAAAGATCTTACGAAAAACTCTAGTAAAGAAAATCGAGAAAGAACACTGAACAGAAAAAAACAGGGAAGCTAAAATAGCTATTTGGAAAAAAAAAATAGTTAGGGAATAGGAGGTTAGCAAATTAAAGGAATTTCATATCTTGTTTGAATAGTTGAGATGAAGAAGAAGTGGATCTCAGTTATCAAAACTTTGAGAAACTCTGTTATAAATGTGTCTAAATTTGACCTTTTGATTTAAATTGGCCGCCATTTATGCCTATCTTTATTGAATGTTGTATTATAGCGAAAGAAGTCAAGTAAAAACTTTGCGATGAGTTGCGGCTTGGTTATTATGGAACGATATTCTATTGAAGAACGCATATTTATTGTAAAAACTTATTACCAAAATGGGGAATGTTTTGCTGAAACAGAGCGAAAATTAAAAAATCAACCGTCTGGATCAGTAGAAGCTAACAGACAATATGTTTGCAATCGTATTGCCCAATCAGAAAAAACATTGCTACAGTAAAGGTAGGTTCCAATTGACGTAGACGTAGAACGTAGAAATGAAACGTAGATTTTGTTGCTCAGATTTCCAATAAACTTAAAATATTGTGTCAAAACTTTGAGATCGGGCGACAGGCCAGGAGGGGCGGCGGGCGACAGGCCAGGAGGGGCGGCGGACGACCACAAGAAAAAGTAAACTTTTCTCAAAATATAGTAAAAATTAATGATTAAAAAAAAAAAAAAATACAATGTAACCATTTTAAGTTAGAAACGATAAAGCAATCTATTTTTTTTTTCTTACGTTAAATTTAATTAAAATTCTGAATTAAAATTATTGAAAATCATTTGACAACAAAGAATCTTAAAGTCCAAATTCTCAGAAGAATTCAGAAACATTTGGTATACTCTCGCCTTTTTGGTCCCCATGTGGGATAAGTAAAAACATAAACTTATGAAAATATACTTAAAGTCGACAATGTCCCAAACAAGGCTGGAGGTCTATTCTATAAGTTTTTCGACAATCGTTTTTACAGTATCATGTTGAAAGTTCCGATTTTCAACACCTCGTGTTGGTATTCTGTAACTAATTGATAGTGCACTTTTAACAGTGTTGTGTCGCTCTTGCGAGGAGATCTACGAACGTGTCCTCTTAGAAAAGTGATATTGTTTTTGACATTTGTACTTGTTGTTTAGATATGTTTGAATATATTTGTAGGTTAGTGTCATTTAAAATGTGTTTTTTATATGGAAATATATATTTTTGTTGCTTTTTACGTAAAATGTTTTAGTTATGGCCCAGGGATATATGTTTTATGAATTTTTAGATGTACTTGAAGTGGGGAAGATAAGACAGCTCGGGAATTTAATGAGAAGATCATTTAAGTATTTTTTATATATATATTTTTTTTGTGTTCTTTAACTAATTTATAATAAACATATAAGATACTTCCAATAAAATTTAATTGACCTAAATAAGCTGTTTTACGCAATTTATCCAATGGAATCTGCAATCCTCTCCATTGATCCCAGTGACAACGTTATCTTACAGTCAACATTCTAAGAAAGAATTCGATATATTTCCGGAATTATTATTATTATTTTGAAAAACATTTGGCATTTCTATCCAAAATTACCCCCTGTTGGAAGTCTATTCTGACTATCGCAATATGTCAAAATTTTAAAATGGCGCTACTTATTTTCGATAATGCCGAATACAAAACAACATCACAAAGGACAGTCTACGAAGACAGTGCAGTGTGCATTGGTGACATGATACTGTGTATGTGACTGTCGAGAAGTTACAGAATACCAGAGAATTACAGAGACCAGTCTAGCAATTCTATCAGTTGAAAGAGACGTTGCTGAAAGCCTAGATTTAACCACTGCGATACAAGAGTTTTCAGATAGAAAGGTACGAAAAGTTAATTTTTAATTTTAATTTCTTCTGTTGTATTAAAAATTATATCATTGAAACAAAAAATGTATTTCTTTTGAAAATATTTTATTGAATAAATTATAAATTATTAGAGTAATTAAACTTTTTTTTTATGGGGGCGGCAAAAAAAATCTCGCCCAGGGCGCCAGAGTTACCAAGGCTAATGGCTCGGTTACACGATGCCAGTAACTTGTGCAAGTACTGGCACAAGTACTTGTGCCAGTACTTGCACAAGTCGTATTGTCGTTTACACGTATTCCAGTATCTTATTTAAGTAACCTTGCAAAGAACCCGAAACACACTGCAAAATGTAGATGCTTCCAATTATTTTTTATGCGTAAAACCGTCTTTTTAACGCGCCAATTTTCGATGTTTAACCTAATTTTATGTATTTTATGCGTACGTCTTTTCAAACAAAAATGAATTGGTGTCAAAAACTACATTTATTAAAAAAAGGTGTGAAAAAGTTTGTTTTTGTAACCACGGAAATACATCAGCTGTTCACGGCGGCCATTTTTAAGTCACTGGCATGGCTACTTGTGCCAGTAAATAGGAACGGCTTCTATTCACTTGACTTGCATGATATACTTGTGCCAGTACTGGCACCAGTACTGCATGCACGTTTACACGATGCCAGTGGCTGGTGCAAGTACTTACTGGTGCAAGTTACTTGCATCGTGTAACTGAGCCATAATTGGGTCAAAATTACGATTAGCGACGAAGCTCATTTTAAATTTATTTTTTTAAATTTTCATTATTAATCGCAACATTTGTACTTTAAAATAATAAAATTATAACATTCAAGTATTTTGTAGTTTATTATTAAATTTAAATCGGAAGGTCAAATTTGGACACCCTTTAGAACAAACTAGTTTAATTGAACAAATAAACAATAATTTTATTTTTGTTTTACTCTGAAGCATCATTCTTTCATATCTATTCTTTTTTACATATCCCATGACACCAAAAATTTGAATCCACTTTAATCGTAATGTTATATATTCATATCACATTTTTCGTATTTTATATATGGAAATTATCAGCTTGTTGACCCAATTACGACAAAAATATAAAAACTACTGCAACACGTCAGAGTTCAAAACAGGTTACTCGTGTATGTGCGAAACAAGTTAACAAAAAACAAAAAAATTTCACGCTATTCAAAAAAATCTGCGCTATGCTGCATTCTTATGGTTCAAGTGGTTACGTTAGGTTTGTTTTATTTTGTTCTGGTGAATGAATTTAAATCATTTCTGCTTATTTTGTAGAAAATTCTTGTCTTATGATCAATAGAGCGATACTGTACCTTAAGTAGCATGACTCCACTACAGCAAGTTTAGTTTTTTGGTACTTGCAAAGTATTGTGATAGGATTTAATTTAGATTTTCTTTAGCAGTTATTTTAAATAAGAGATCTGACATAAAGGAATAGATAGGGCAAGAAATATAAAAATATATTAAATATACGAGGTCTGTTCAAAAAGTATCGCGAATTTTGTGTTTTTTCAAAAATTATTTATTCATTCATGAATATCTATTTTGTCCTCTTCAAAGTAATCCACACCAGATATTCTACACTTGTGCCAACGTTTTTTCCAATCCTCGAAGCACTTGAAAAAATCATTTTTTGTGATCTTGTTCAGCTCCTCCTTCGATGCCGTCTTTATCTCCTCACTCGTAGCGTAGCGTCGTCCTTTCATGGGCCTCTTCAGTTTCGGGAACAAGAAAAAGTCACAGGTGGCCAGATCTGGGGAAAATGGTGGCTGCGGCATTACTAGTATGTTGTTTTTGGCCAAAAATTCGCGCACAAGCAACAATGTGAATTTCGCGGCGACCATTCTCATACCCAAATCATTGGTAAAAATCGAATGGCACGAGCCAATCGATATGTTTAGGTCCTCAGCAACTTCTCTAACGGTGATTCGACGATTGGCCAATACTATTTTTTTCACTTCAGCAATGTTTTTGTCTGTTGTTGACGTGCTCGGGCGTCCGGCACGCTCTTCGTCGTTCACATCTTCTCGGCCCTCTGAGAACATTTTGTACCACTGATAAACGTTGCTTCGGTCCAAGGTAGCTTCACCATATGCCACAGTCAACATTCGGAATGCGTCCGCGCACTTAATTTTGTTTTCACACAAAATTTGATACAGATTCTTTGGTCCATTTTTTGGTATAGGCAAAAATCGAAGAAAAGCCAAAACACGTGCAAGTAAAGCAACTTTCAAAAATTAACTGAACATTCAAAATGGCGGAACTTGTCGGCATAAGTGAGAGATATGAGTACCAACATAACGCCACAAAAAATCGAAAATCGAATATACGTAACCCGCGGATACTTTTTGAACAGACCTCGTAAATAAAATATTTCAAATACCATGTGTTCAAAAAGAAATTACATAAGGGTTAGCTGTGAAAAAATAAAATAATTTGTACTGCAAGCTTTAACTGTCAGTTAATTAACTGTCATCACTGTTGTTGTCATAAGTTTCTATTGAAAATCCAATTAAGCTACAATTATAATGGTTTTGACAAAACCATCCTTTGTGCGCGGTTACTAAGATCTTTCAGGATTTTTATTACAATAATATTTGATTTAATGAAAAATAAAGTTTGATCTCACTTAAATGTTAAACCTAACTTAAAAACGACTGAACAGTACAATCTAAACCTGGCAACGTGTAAAAACCTTACCAACATTTAGTAAATAAATGTACCAACTGAGTAATGGTTTCATGTTGGTTAAATTACATTTTGACATTGATACTTAAATTAACCAAGTGTGACGTTATCTTATATTTATTGTGATTGGAGTTTATACTTTATTTTCTATACGATAGTTTTATTACTTTTTAATTGGAAAGTAATGTAATTTTATTTAACATATGTAAGCTCATAATTAAATGGCACAAAACTGACATTTATTAAATAGTGAAATGAAGCAAAATATGAACATCTGTGTATCAATAAAACTTGGTATTAAATATTTAATATTGATTTGAGAAATGTATGTAAAATGACTTGTTTCTACATTATTGAAAGTAATTAAACACTAATACGATTTGATTACATTTATTTATTTATTTATTTTACATAAAGGTTAACAACTTTTATGATCGTAAATAGAAAAGTAGGTGCGTAATATTAATGATATTTTCAACAATAGAAGAAAAGTGAATATTTTCACTCGGTTAAAGAATTATGGAATTGCTTCAGAGAAATGCTATTTATTAAATTACTAGTATTAAGTAATTATAAGTGTCATGATTACTGTAGAACTAGTCTTTTAGAATGTTTAATAAATATTACACATGATTTCAATATAAACTCTTGTCCCCTCCCCCGTAACTCCCACATACTCATCTAATTGAAACAAAAGATATTTGTCTTCTTATTATAATCAATTTTTATCATCTACATTTTTCTGCTAAGTCAATAAGGGAAATATTTTAAGTTTTTAATAAACAGTTTTAACCACGAAACACCCCCTCGAATATAAAGTTTGAGATGCCTTATAGCCTATGCTCAAATCCTGGTTTTACTCCATCGTCGTACAAAATTACGTGAAAATATGTTTAGCCGTTATTGTGTGAATCTCAGACAGACAAACAGACAAAAAATATTTTTTTTTGCGATGTCTAGATATATTTATCACATCAAAATCAACAGTTTTTTTGATAATCACTTTAAATCGTTATTTGAGAGCTAAGAGCTTCTATTTAATTTTTACCGACCGCCAACATATATAAGGGAGATATTGTGATCATACCAATTTTGACATTTCGAAATCTCGATGGATCTCCACGAATTGAGGTCCCTACATAAAGTTTTGACTATTTTTGGCATATAATATAACAATAATTTCTGTAAAATTTTTCGATATTTTTTCAGTCTCAATTTTTTCATATTTATATGTAACGTTTCCATGGCCATGATAAATAATAACTCTGTTAGAAAATATTAGGCCAAGTTATTTCTACTCTGCTGCTAGAATGTAATTTATATAAGTACTTTATGATGGCGGTCGGTCCTGTGGTGACCACAGCTGATTTTTTAATCACAATTTAAATAATTTGCCAAATATCCCAGCGTTTTTTCTTCATTTGCTTCGTATTCAAGTCTTAATTAGATAAATAAAAAATGTTTTACAGTGTAGAGTGTAGTGTGGTGTGTAGTCAGTAACTCAGTTCGCAACAATATTTTTAATTCCAAAAAAATACACGCATTATCTTAGCTATAAATACAAAAAATCCATAACATTATTAGCCATAATTTAACCATGAATTAAAAAATAAACTGAAAAAAAAAATGATTTTTTTTTTTTTTTTGTCAAAAACACAAAAACTGCTACATTTTTCAAATACACAAAAACTGCCGTATTTTTCAAAAACACAATCTGATCAAAAATTCCTCTCGTACATTTCCGACTTAGATCTATATACATTATCTATAATTTTTTCAAATTTTTAATTTAAATCTTTTTGGTAACAGGGTGCGGGACAAGAACTTATGCACATTTTTTGCTAAATTCGTGTTAAAAGAAACGAATTTCAAAAAACTATCCATCGTTCCATAATCTACGTTAGAGCTTTCTTCTGAAACAACACAATAAATTTTTTTTAAATATTTTATTTTATCAAGGACACAAAAATCGACATTTTTCTAAAAATGTATCTGATCAAAAATTCCTGTTCCGGTTCCCATCAATGTTCATTACGGAGAATTTTTTTAGAATTTTAGATCAATCCCTTTGGGATATAGGGTGGAGGACAAAAGTTTTTTTGACACATTTTTGGAAAAAATACAATAAAAAACAAAAGATTTTTCAAAAATAAAAATTTGTTTGTGCATCCACGCATTGAGAGGTTTCATTTGATACCCCACTCAAAAGTTTTAAAAATATATATTTTTCCATTAAATACATATTTGTTTATATTTATCCCGCGCTGTATTTTTTTGATCTTTCTATAGTTTTCCTATGTATGGGTCAAAAAGTTGTATAAGTATGCCAAATTTCAACTTTCTGTTCATCCGTTTGGCCACAATTTCTACCGTACAGACAGACAGACAGACAGATAGACAGACAGATACAGACAGACAGAGAGACAGACAGACAGACACATGAGTAACGTTATAAGGGTTTTTTGGTGGTCATACCTACAAAACCCTAAAAACAGATGTATCCTTCAATTATATTAATACAGATGATAGATAAAAAGTGAGTATAATAATAATAATAATAATTGGTTTTATTTCAATATAAATAGAATACATTTTTTCTAAACATTATTTGTATACAATATTTTGCAAATTATTCTACAATGAATAAAATTAAAACCTAAAAATAAGTACCACTGTAGGCTGATATCAGCCTGTGCGTGGTTTTATATTTTAATTTATATTATGTCATATCAAGTGATGAAGTTACGAAAAATATTTTGAAAAATTGTTGAAAATTAGATGAGTTTATTATTAAAATACTATTGTACTGTATTTGTATTCTATAAATTTTTTGAAAAATCATTAAAAAAAGAGAATATGATAAAAATCAAAACTATTACTTAAAATTCATTAAATATCTGTTGAATCTCCGAATTATTTAAATTTCTGCAAAATGTTTCAGCCCATTTTAAGTAATTGTTATCGAATATATTTACTGCGTTGGAATTAATAAATGTTGTAAAACTGTTATGAATTTTTTTGATATGATATAAAAAGCATTATTATTAGTTTATAAAGTATTAATAATCCTAATATTAATTTAATTAATTTAATATTAATAAACTAATATTAAGTATTAGTTTATAAAGATAGTTTAAAAAGGGGGCAGTCCCACATTTCATCGACTCTTTTTGGGTTGTCTTTTATATAATTCAAAAATGTTGATTATCTATTATCGTTTTCCTAAATCTGCTGTTCTAGATTTTTTTCTAACTTAACCTAAAGTCACTGGATTATACAAAGTACCGCAAGCCTTTGAAGAAGCCGACAGACCCCAGGGTTTGATTGGCAACATTGCTTCCCCTATTAAGCAAACTAAAGCAGCAATTTTTACGTTGTCAAGTTTACGTCTGCGCTGTCACATCTCCCTCTCTCGCTCTTATTTAATAACCTTCTTTGTCAGCGGTTTGAATATTTAAGGTTAAATTTAATTTAAATTTATATATTATATTCATTTTATTTAATAAAAATTAAAAAAATAATTGAAATTGTACCACAATTTGTTATAGTGCATCTTTGATTAAAAAAATCCTGATTACAATGTTTAAAATAAAAACTAGTTTCTTATTTTTGTAATGTTGGAATCACTGAACATCATTTGTGTTGGCGACATTTTTAACCCCAGCATGGCCGCCGTTGCTTTTTGCTACTTTGTATAATCCAGTGACTTTAACTTAACCTAACCTAATTACCTAAATTGATTATATTTACTGTTCATCTTTGTAATTTTGGGCGAGATTTGTTATAATCGGCGCGATGACGTTTTGTTAGGTTATGTAAAGGTATACAATATGAACGTTCTCCCTCATGTAGACTGAGATAGCCAATGTGTTTATATGTCTGTCTCATTAAAACAACTCACTAGCTATAGGGTTGTAAAACTATAGAAAATCGACAGCGTATAACGCATTAAATTTAGAACTCTGAACGGTTGCTCGCGTTACTATATGACAAACTTGTTAGTAACAATCAACAGTGCACAAGTCATTGTCTATAGTCGACTAATTTAAGAGCTCTGAATGCACCCAGCAAACATTCAACTAACGGCCGAATGCTGGCAAACTGCTTTTATGCTGGTAAATTACTGGCACCAAAAGTAAGTGCAACGCCAGTATTAATAATGTACTTCACATTTGTATTTCGCATTCCGCCTATATGAAGTACTTTACCAGCATTTTATAAGCACTCTTCTTCACTCATACTTTTTACTTAAAACCATCAGAAATAAATCTTGCAACTAATGCGATTATTTTGCACTTTACCGTTGCTGGGCCAGCAACTGATACATCAATGGGCCAGTAACGGCCCCGGGGACACCGGGGTACTGGCCCATTACTTTCAATGCCGGGGAGTATGTGCTTTACCAGTACTGGCCCGTATAAAAATGTTTGCTGGGCAGTTTTATAGAACGTCATGAAATTATTACTTTTACGTTCTTATATGTATAGCATGTAAAATCTAATAAAAATTTGACTTCTTTTGTAATACCTTTAGTGAATTATATTAAAAGGACGCTGAATTATGTCTTGTCTAAAGGCGCCTAATTATATCTTGTCTAAGGGCGCCGAAACATATCTTGCTTAAGGGGCGCGAAAACCCTCACGCTGGCTCTGGTAATAGTCAACTGAATCAGTTGGTCGATGAAATGGAACAGATAAGATTATTTAAAGAAAGCCAGAAAATATTTTTGTTCCACGACAACAGTCGGCCGCATGTTACTTTTTCTACTGAAACAAACCATATTTTACTTGGGCTCGGAAGTCCTCACATGCGATGTTCTATCTTTGAAGACTAGCAAACTTTCAGCATCGAAGTTTTTTTACTTTATAAGTGACAAGTAACGCAACAAATCTAATTATGTATCTAACTTAAGCAATTATTATTTATTATAATATTCATATTAGTATTGAGGCAGGAATTTATTATTTTTGTAATGACACTATATTTTAACTTTCTCTGTAGGCTGTAATGCAGCTATGCGAGTGAATTTAAGAGAGATCTATAGATAGTGCGTTAATATCTCTCATAAAATACTTCCATTGTGCATTTTTAATCGTTCAATGTATCCGCACGTTCTAGATTACCTTGTTTGAAAACGCTTTTTTTAAAAACCGTTCAACTGTCTCTTATCGCTTTGTAATGAAGATAAAACACAATAATTTCAAGTTTTGGATTCATATACAGAATTTAATTACCAAATATTTGTTTGTGGGGGCGTAGGGATGATCAGTTTACATCAAATTTCTTTTGAAATCCTGTTTCATCCTCATCGCGTAGGTGTCAATAGGCGAACATGTAGAAAGATTGTTTTTGGTGCCGAGAAATGTCTATCCCCGCATGTTGTCAGTGCTTGTTAATCCTGGTTAGTGCATATGGAAAGATTGTTATGGGCGCTGGTTTACTGACATTTCTTCAATAAAAAATTGATATAAAGTGTGAATTTTTACACATTTCAGGGTTTTGCAGGTATTTAGTAAGTGAATAATGATTATTTGGGATGACAAAACAAATTTTATGTTAAAATATTTTTTTTGTTAATTTTAATTCGAATGCCTAACACTATTATGTAGGTTTCTAAAATGTGCATATTTTTTTTATATAGAAAGGTTCAATAAGATTTTGAAAATTGCGCATATGGCTTCCATTGGTTGTTTTAGTCATAAGCTCCGCCCTTCTGTTTTCGTGTATTTATAGGAATATAAATAGCAGTATAGCAGTAATATATTTAGGCACTAGTATGATACAGACATTATAACACATGACATAACATATATTTTATATATTTCATTACCGACCGCCAACATATATAAGGGAGGTATTGTGATCATAAAAATTTAAACCTCAAGTCTCTATCTCTTACCTTTTTTGAGATAAGATTTTTTTTTAATTCCATTAAAATCAAAATTTTCCCTAATAGTTTTAGGTCATTACGAACCAAACATTAATTTTTTCTAGACAAAACAAGATGTGAGAATTCCAAAAATTCAAACCTCAAGTCTCTATTTCTTACCTTTTATGATAAGAATTTTTTTAAATTCCAAAAAAAATCTAAATTTTCCGTAATAGTTTTAGGTCATTACGGACCAAACATTATATTTTTCTAGACAAAACAAGGTGTGAGAATTACAAAAATTCAAACCTCAAGTCTCTATTTCTTACCTTTTTTGAGATATGAAGTTTTAAAATTAGAAAAAGTTTAAAAATTTTCCCTAATAGTTTTAGGTCATTACGGACCAAACATTATATTTTTCTAGACAAAACAAAGTGTGAGAATTCCAAAAATTCAAACCTCAAGTCTCTATTTCTTACCTTTTTTTAAATATGAATTTTTAAAATTACAAAAAAATCAAAACTTTCAATAGTTTTAGGTCATTACGGACCAAACATTAATTTTTTCTAAACAAAACAAGGTGTGAGAATTCCAAAAATTCAAACCTCAAATCTCTATGTCTTACTTTTTTTGAGATATGAATTTTTAAAATTACAAAAAAATCAAAATTTTCAATAGTTTTAGGTCATTACGGACCAAACATTAATTTTTTCTAGACAAAACAAGGTGTAAGAATTCCAAAAATTCAAACCTCAAGTCTCTACCTCTTACCATTTTTGAGATATGAATTTTTGAAATTTGCAAAATAAAATCAAAATTTTACCAATTAGTTTTAGGTCATTACGGACCAAATATTACAGAAAAAACATCTTAAAACTAAATTTTTTAAAGATTTAAACCTTAGGTCTCTATTTCTTACCATTTTTGAGATATAGTTTTTGATTTAATACCCAAATTTCCAAAAATAACTACACTTTCACGAGATCCAATATATTCAATGTTAAAATACGTACAAAAAATAACTTAGAATTTATAAGAAAGACATTTTAATGTTATCTCGATGTTTTGTTAACCACAAATGAATTAGTATGGGATTAAAAAAATAATTAATCCTCTTAAATAAGTTGATAAGGAAATTTTATTTTTATATCATTAGCAGGAATTACGTAAACATTTATGCGACGAAACTTGTTTATCATAAAAAATATATAAACTGTGAATTTTTAGTTTACAGGATTTCGTAGGCAGGGCTGATATTAACAATATTTGAGAAGATAACATTCAAAATATGATTTATCACAGTAAAACAGTTTTGGATTATTGTAGAAAACATTACAAACCAATTTGCAACAGGTTTGGAACCTAATTTTACGACCTACTTATTTTTAAGGTCCCAAACAATTAATTAAAATATGTTACTAAAGATTTAAAGCGCTAAATTACGAAAAATCGATATTTAAATTTGACAAAAATCACGTTTTGCATGAACTAAGTGGATAAATAATGGTTTAAATGGACACCCTCTGCAGTAAGAAATTCAATGACAGCTCGTTGTTTTAACCGCACATCCATGCCGGCTGCCACGTTTAGAACTGTCATGCGCAAACGCGAAGTTGCTGAGAATCTCCGCTAGGAGGACTTATGTACAGATCTAGGATGATTAAGTAAAGGATGCGCTATTCGTGTGTAAAATGTGTGGAAACCCTTACTGAGTGAGAAAGATATATATCGCGGTACTGCGTACACACGTAAGACGCTATTACTGTGCTAAATTGTTAGATATACACAAGGTGGCGAAAAGAAAAATGTTCAACAGACTTGTGATATTTCAAAACAAATAAAAATATGTGTATCTATTTGTGTTATATATTTTATTTCCATACTTTCATTTAATCAATTATCACCACCAAATAAAAATTATCAAACCATCCCTTATAGGTAAAGATTAGAATATTTTTATGTAATGTAAAAAAATATATATCAAAATTAACCCCTCTGCACTCCCTCAACCATATATTTCATTTTGTACATCCGTCTTTCAATCCTTCATTAATCGAACGATAAAAATTAAATTAATTTCTGGTTTGTGGGGGATACTCAAAGGATGTGGCCCTTCAACGTCTTATCGGAATATTTGAAAAGGACCCATAGCTAGCCACCTCTGGTATTTTGAATCATTAAATTTAATAGAGATTCTTGCAATCGGGCCATAGTCATGTAATTTTCGCAACAAGATGTTTGGGTAGTATTATTTGGCACTAATATTTTTCAAGCTTATTTTAGTTTATTGGTAACTACCACTTTATCCTTTAACTGACTGATTAAATTCATAATACTGCCTCCTTTATTGGCAGCCTTTCATCTTTAAAATATCATTAAAGATTGTTTTAATGACAAATAATATTATTTTAAAATGATTAGATAAATTTTAAATACACATTTATACAGTTTCAGGTCCGTTTGACACGATACGCAGAAAATTAACACCGTGTTATACAAATTTCTCAAATATGTTATAAAATTTGCTGTGAAATTACGAGATTTTAGAATAATTTCTAAGAAATTCCATAATTATTTTCATTTAAAAATACGCTTGTTTCAAATTCAAATGTAGCACATGCGCATTACGTAGTTGCAGTGTGCACAGTACAGACATATATTGCCTTCTTTCTCAACAGGGGTTTCCACACAATCGTCAATGTTGTTAGTATACGAATAGCGCATCCTTTACTTAATCATCCTAGGTACAGATACTTAAGGTAAATGGCAAACCACTTTTGACACGGTCTGGCACGTCATTATAAAAGTTAGGGCCATGGAGGCATTAGTTTTCAATATGCCCTCGTACTTTTATAGTTAAGTATCTATGTACATATTGCTAGGACCTCATGATTATTATTGTTATTGTTTATGAGGATGTTAATAAACACATTTTGATGTCCTAAATTATTGCTGCATACCAAATATTACAGACAGCACGGGGTGAATGAGAGTTTTTCCTCTGCTTCCACGGCAATTCCAGTAAATATTATTATTGTAATTAATATTTGTTTAATAAAATTTAATGTTAAGGGGACATTCGCCTTTGGAATTGAAAAAAAAAACACTTTTTAAAAATTTTATTATGAAAAAACTATTATATTTATTGACAAAATTTCTTTTGGACATTGTTAAACAGTCTCTAAAGAATATAAAAAATTTTTTTTTTTCATTTTTAGTTTCCCTTTGCTGCTCTAAAGGGCGTCATCCAAAAGTTACTTTTCAAACGGTAGGACATATTGTGGACCTCCTGTAACAGATTTTTGAAAAATTCAAAATTGATTCTATTCTTGAGACTCAAAACTATACAATAAGCCTTTAAAACTCATACTTTTTCATATTTTGAAGTTTTTGTATGTATATTTCTGAAAAATGCGAAAAAACGGCATTTTTTGGGGGTAAGTCAACCCCGTAAAAAAAGGGGGGGGTATTTTTTAAAACTTTTAGAGGCTTATTGTTTACTATTTTCAATAAGTAATCGAATGCTCTTTGGTTTTTTAAAATCGGTCGAGTAGATTCGGAGAAAAATGTCCTACCAGTTTGAAAAAGGTAGTTTCGAGAAAAACGCGTTTAAAGTTTTTTTACCATAATTTTATTGAATAAAAGGTCGAAAACTTTTTTTTTACTTTTAGTCGGCCATTCCTGGTGAATACTGAGGACCCTCGTTATCTAGTAATTGCTGTAAGTGGCTGGCCAAAGCTTTTTTCTTCTTAATTCGACCTTCTTTTGACTGCTCACTGCTCCTCCTATTGGCTTGAGAGATACGGTCCTCGTCAACTTTTTGCGCAAAAGCCGTTGCAGTTTCGCCAATTTTGATGCCCATGAGATCCATAATAGCTAGGTAAGTTCTCGAGCCTTCGTTGAAAATGGATGCTGCGATCCACGCTGCAATTTCAGTCACATCTTTGCCAGAAAACTTGCTTTTCGGAGAAATGTTCCAAATCAAATTTTTGTAACTTTCGTTACTATTTTGAGTATTTTTGCCAAGACATCTTTGCAGCAACTCATCACTACTAAGTGACTCGTAAAGCAGTAAAGCAGCTGGCGCGCGGCGCTACACGCATGATAAGAAACCAGTTTTTACTCATGGGCATACGCTGCTACAAATATAGCTGCAACTTTTTTCTATTACGAATTTCTTGATGAAATTTTAGGAGGCAACTTTTGAACGTATATAGAATCGAAATATGTAAAAATCTCAAAACCGATTTTTTGAAAATTTCAAAAGCGAATGTCCCCTTAAAGGAGAAATTTGTATTTACATCAAACTAGCCATGTGGCAATATCTTAAGAAACCAAATTTAACCACTAAAGGAAATTTTCTGTACAGGATTTTGTACGACCTCTCTAGCTTGCTAATGTTTTTCATAAATAAATAATGTTGTTAGGCGGGTACATGTTCTTATAATATGTATAATGTATGAACAATTCATTCTATAACATTATTAAATTAATGTGAACAACCTTGGTTTAAGAAAATGTAACTTGCGACTTCGTTTCTGTAGGTGCAGAAGTGTCATGCAGTTTCCTAGTGACAACAATGTTAATTGTTGCTTTTTATTAGAACAACTGAATAATTATGAGCATTATTTTATTATGCAATGTACAATAAATCAAGACATTATTATAATGTAATAGCTTTATTCACGGATGAAATTTCTTACAAGCATTATGGTTTATGCGTCAATTTGTGCAAATCGTAACGCGTTCCATATGCAATATATAGGTATTACAGGTACCTATAGGAAATTGGTTGATTCTGCGAACACCCATAATATATAAATGTAATGCTGGGTCCAGATTAACGAGCTGATACTGTAATGTACCGGTTAGTGTAACACTCCGTGTAACATTTCTGGACAGGCTGGTACTCTTCCTGAGGAAATCGAACTGTTTTATGTGTGTCGTGCACCTTATTTTATTATGATATGTTTTATCATTTTCTATGATATTCGATGGTAACCTAGGGTTACCAACCGTCCTACTTTAGTAGGACATGTCCTACAATTTACCTCCTTGTCCTTCGTCCTACCTACTGTTAAAAAATATCGGAAATGTCCTACTTTATAGTAGTTTTACTTTTGAAGACGCCTTTACCGCTGAGTCGACGTTTGCCGATGAACGCGATGGAGGCATAACGTTTTGACTAAATTTCTATAATGTCATTAAGGATAAAGCTTTATTAAAAAAATCAGGTACATCTAAAATATATGATTTTATTAAAAAAAAAAAGAAAATGTTAACGTCAACCAATAAACATATCTAATTATATTTTTTATTACCATATATGTATATTTAAACTTGATTGTTAATTATTTATTGGTTGTTTCTTATTAATTATATACAAAGAAAATTTAAAAAAATTTCTTATGATTTATTTTATATTTTTATTTCTAAAATGTGATTTTGTTAAATATAATGAAAGATGTGAACCAATAAACATATAATTTAATTTTCATATTAGTAGTATTACTTATTATTTATTGACTGTTTCTTGTTAATTGCATGTTATGTTGGATCCCATAATAAGGCCTTTTTTCATAATGAGGCCTTTTTGAAAATTTGTTTAATAATATATAATCTATAAAAACATGTTTTTATAGCATTATTAAACAAATTTTAAAAGAGGCCTCATTATGAAAAAAATGCCTTACTATGAAAAAAGGCTTTGTTATGGGATTTGAACTTAATTAGGCACCTATATATTTCGTAGCATAATAAAAATTTAAAAAAAACTGTCCTACTGTGTCCTACTAAAGTACTATTTTTAGTTGAAATATCCTACTCTGTCACGAGAGACATTTGGTAACCCTATGGTAACCATGACCTTGTGTATATTCAAATTTTGGAACAGACTTATATACTTATCCTATTTATTTTTGTTTTGTTGTATTTATGTGCGATGTTGTAGTAAAGTTCGTCTAGCGAAAGATTTTCCACAAAGGACGAATGTATGCAGAGATAAATCAAATGGTGATTTTACATATGTCACACACATACAATTGGCTAGAAAGAAATAGAAAATTAAACGTAAGTCGAAATCTAACAAAGTAATAGAAAAGAAGAACAGACATACCTAATGGCTCAGTTACACGATGCAAGTAACTTGCACAAGTAGGTACTTGCACCAGTCACTGGCATCGTGTAGACGTACATGCAGTACTGGTGCCAGTACTGGCACAAGTATCTCATGCAAGTCAAGTGAATAGAAGCCGTTCCTATTTACTGGCACAAGTAGCCGTGCAAGTGACTATTAAAAGTGACCGCCATGAACAGCTGATTTGTTCTGGCTGATACAAAAACGTCAAATATACTTAAATGTTCATAACAAAGTGGTCTGAGGACACCACAAGTATATTTGATTTTATAAATAGTTTTTGGTGGATCTTAATTTTTAGGGTTTTGTAGATATGACCAAAAAACCCTGATACCGTCATTTTGTCGTCTGTCTGTCTGTCTGTCTGTCTGTCTGTCTGTCTGTCTGTCTGTTTGTTCGGTTAAAATTGTAGCCAAACGGCTAAACCTAGAGAGTTGAAATTTGGCATGCTTATACAACTTTTTGACCCGCACATAAAATACTAAAACATCTAAAAAACATATCCCCCTAAAAATATAAACAAATATGTGCTCATCGAAAACAAAAATATTTTTTTTTTAAATTCTGAGTAGGGTATCAAATGAAAGCCCTTAGTACGTGGATTAACGATCAAATTTTTATTTTTGCAAATTAAATTATTTTGATGCGATTTTTGCCAAAAATGTGCAAAAAAAAATTTGTCCCACACCCTGTAGCCCAGATGGTTTAAACTAAAAATCTAAAAAAATTCTAAGTAATGTATATTGGTGTGAACCGAAATAGTACAACAGGAATTTTTGATCAGATTATGTTTTTGGAAAATAACGCATTTTTTGTGGTTTTTGGTTCACAAAGTACAAAAGTTATACCAATGTAAGACACTCACATGCATGGCGTGCGATGGCGACATGCGTTAGAGCACTCTTAAACTGGCTGGAAAACGAAGGGTTTCGAGTTCGAGTACGGAGTGAATTTTATTTTTTCTGTTTTTTTTTGCATTTTTATTATGTTGAAATTATTTTGTCAAAATTCTAGTTATATTTTGACAAATGTTGTATTTAATTTTTAAGAGCGTAAATTTAATAACCAGTCTTATTATATGATTAACAGACGATAAATTATTTTAAAAATATCGTTCATTTTGCCGTGATTACTACAAAGTAAAATTTGTCCTACACACTCAGCATACCGCCTTCACTTATTATATACCTGCGAAACCCTGAAATGTGTGAATATTCACACTTCACATCAATTTTTATTAACGGGTGTGAAAGACGTACGCAACATAAAATAAGGTTAAACATCGAAAATTGGCGCGTTAAAAATGCCGGTTTGACGCATCAAAAATAATTGGAAACATTTACATTTTGCAGTGTGTTTCGTGTTCTTTGCAAAGTTACTTAAATAAGATACTGACATACGTGTAAATGACAAAATGACTTGTGCAAGTACTGGCAGAAGTACTTGTGCCAGTACTTGCACAAGTTACAGGCATCGTATAACCGGACCATAAGTTTAGCATATTAAATAATAATAATAATAATAAATAAATAAAAAATTAAAGGTTAAAAATATAGAAATTTCGATCAAATAGTTAATTTAGAATGATAAGTATAACTTAAGTAATACATAAAAGTTTTAATAGTATTTACAGTGTATTTGGACTTAATAAAATTATATTTTGCGGTTTTAATGACAGTTAAATAAATATAAATGATAGGAAATTCAAGTGGTAACAATGTGCGTGGAAATACCAGATAACATTTCTCTTTTAAAATGTTTTTGAATCATTTCCGGAATAATTTGTGGTTTAACATTTTTATGTCATAAAAATGTTAATATTGTATATCTTCCTGCCATTTTTTGAAAGTGATGTGCCGCAATATTATAAATTTGAAAGTCATTCTAGTTTTAGCACATCACTTAACATCTGACAATTATGCAATTGATTAACTTAAGTTAGGAGATACAGTTTTATAAGAATAATAAATACTGTCGAAATATTGTTATTCAAATAATATTTGATGGTAGATTCATATTTAGAATACAAGTACATAAGGTGTCTCAAAAGAAATTTTATATTTAGTGGATCGATTAAAAAAAAAGTAAGCCGTATATAGAAAAAATGTTTATTAATTATTAAAATACACTTTTTGGGGATTTATTTCTTAAAAATAATATCGTCTAAATGTAGACCCTCGCGTTCTCGGCACTCATTTAATCGAACAGTAAAATTACTTATGACGTCTCGGCAGGTGGACTCAGGGATGGCTGCCATTTCGTGACGGATATTTTCTTTCAAATGCGCCAGTGAAGTCGGTTTATTGGCGTAAACTTTAGATTTAAGATAACCCCATAGGAAAAAGTCCATAGGGGTTAAATCTGGACTGCGTGGAGGCCAATTTATGTCACCTCTCAGGGAGATCAATTTGCCTGAGAAAATTTCAGAGACATATTGGACGTGTGTGAAGTTGCTCCGTCCTGTTGGAACCATGTTCTTTGGTTATAGCCAGGAAAGTTTTGCAGTTCAGGTACCAAGAAGTTGTCTAACATCTCCACATAACGCTCTGAATTCACTGTAACTGCACGCCCCCTTTCGTCTTCAAAAAAGTAAGGGCCGATAATTCCTCGCGCCGACATCGCAGCCCATACAGTCACTTTAGGCGAATGTAGGGGTTTCTGATGTTTGCGTTTCGGATTCGTTGCACTCCAGTAGCGGCAGTTCTGCTTATTTACGTGGCCATTAAGATGAAAATGAGCTTCATCCGAAAACAAAATGTTGGTAAACGTTGAAAATCGCTCAATCACCTGATTTACGAAATTAAGCCTCTGACTGGCATCTTGGGGCTTTAATTCTTGCACCAATTGAATTTTGTAGGGGTGCAGCTTTAGGTCTTTGTGCATAAGGCGATGTAATGATGATCTATGCACATTTAAAGCACTTGCGCGCTTCCGAATTGAAAGGTTCGGGTCGTCACGAACAGACTGATTAACATTCTCCACATTTTCTACCGTTCTTGATGACCTAGGTCGCCCGGATTTTGATTTATCCAGCGTTGTACCAGTCTCTTCAAACTTTTTAACCCAATGTCGAATGAGAGGAATGCTTGGCGCATCATTTAAGTGGCGAAAACCTCGAATACTGCAGAATTTTCTACGCGCTACAGTCGCCGAATCACCGTTTTTGTAAAACTCTCGCACGAATAACGCGCGGTCTGCTCCCGAGAAACGCTCCATAGCGACTGAATTCCCAAGAGCCAGGCTACCGATTGACATAACCCCCGCGCCCCTCGGATACGTTGAGTTCACGCAGTAAGCTAAATAAATATAAAATTTCTTTTGAGACACCTTGTATATCGTTTCTGGTTCTTGCTGCTCGTGTCCATAGGTCACCCGCGTGTTCTTTGATTTCATCTCTCCAGCTGATGATTCTATTTTGCCTACCTTTTCTTCGTATTTTATTTCTTGGTATCTAAAGTGTTACTCTTTGTGATCATCTTTCATCTTGTTGGCGAATTACGTGTCCTGTCCAACTCCATTTTAGATCATTTGTTTTTTTCTATATTGCCTGTTCTTCGTTTTACTAGTCTAATATAAAGGCGCCATAATATATGTCAACAAGATAGGAAAATAGAATGGGTTTTTCTTATCCTTAATTCGCTACTGGAAAGGAAACATATTTGTCTTTTACATTAATTTAGCAAATTTCCTAGTTTTTGTATGTATTTAAAAGTCATTAATAACGTACATCAATAATTCGCAAATAATACAATGACTCGACAAAAAATATGAATGAATGTTTTTTTATTATATTGAATGTTTCAATGGGAAATTTAATATTACTCACTTTGTTTAATAATAGTTGTGATAAATAATAAATAAGTCGGATTAAACATATTTATTAATTTTTTATTTTATACACATACATATGTATATATTTACATATTTATTTATTAATTTTATTAGGATATTTATTGATCATGTCACACCTTTCGGTGATTTAAAATTTTTACGGGCCCTTTTTTCGAAATGATGAGCAAAAAATCAGCTATGGCCGACAACTGTACTTTTTTTTGCTAATTACATCGATATGTCTTCCTTTTTTACCGACCGCCAACATATATAAGGGAGGTATTGTGATCATACCGATTTTGTCATTTCGAGATTTCGATGGATCTCCACGAATTGAGGTCCCTACATAACGTTTTGACTATTTTTAGCATGATGTCTGTCAGTCTGTCTGTCTGTCTGACTGTCTTTCTGTCTGTCTGTTTGTCTGTCTGTAGGTCTATCTATCGGTCCGTGTACACGTGCTGCGCAAATTCGGCTAAAAGGATTTTTATGAAACTTCATATTTAAGCTTTTGACATCAATGGCACGAGTTCATCAACTCTTGGTAAAAATCGGTTAACTAGAAATGGGAGTTTAATCGTGTCGGTTTTAAGAATTTTGCGAATATTTCACAACAAAGAAATATTTCGAAAAAAAAATATATAACAAAAGTTGCTATAAAAGCAATAACTAACAACTTTTATTTGAGACAGTTTTTGATAAAGCGGCATAAATTAAACAAGTACTTTGTGATGGCGGTCGGTCCTGTGGTGGCCACAGGTGAATTTTATTTATAATTTGCATTAAAAAATATATTAGGTAGGTATAGCATTCTTTAAAAAGTAAAATAGTATACTTACATTTAAAAAATATAGAAATATAGTCAACTATAAAATATTAATTTTGATCAAGACTAAATTCAATAATAAACTTTGTGAAGCTGTAGAGCGATCAGCTGGTGGTAGCTCTACAGCTTTAACTTTAATTTAATTCTGGCGGTGATCCTGAACCTGTCGAACCAATCAATAATAAACATCTAAATCATTATTTTAGAACATTTGACCTTAAAATTAAAAAAATTGATGTGAAGTGTGAATATTCACACATTTCAGGGTTTCGCAGGTATATAATAAGTGAAGGCGGTATGCTGAGTGTGTAGGACAAATTTTACTTTATAGTAATCACAAAATGAACGATATTTTTAAAATAATTTATCGTCTGTTAATCTTATAATAAGACTGGTTATTAAATTTACGCTCTTAAAAATTAAATACAACATTTGTCAAAATATAACTAGAATTTTGACAAAATAATTTTAACATAATATAAATGCAAAAAAAAAACAGAAAAATAAAACTCACTCCGTCCGTACTCGAACTCGAAACCCTTCGTTTTCCAGAGAATTTTAGCTTCCGACACCAGCGCACTAACGCGTTGCGCCATCGGACGCTTAGCTTATCAGTGTCTTACATTGGTATAACTTTTGTACTTTGTGAACCAAAAACCACAAAAAATGCGTTATTTTCCGAAAACATAATCTGATCAAAAATTCCTGTTGTACTATTTCGGTTCACACCAATATACATTACTTAGAATTTTTTTAGATTTTTAGTTTAAACCATCTGGGCTACAGGGTGTGGGACAAAATTTTATTTGCACAATTTTGGCAAAAATCGCATCAAAATAATTTATTTTGCAAAAATAAAAATTTGATCGTTAATCCACGTACTAAGGGCTTTCATTTGATACCCTACTCAGAATTAAAAAAAAATATTTTTGTTTTCGATGAGCACATATTTGTTTATATTTTTAGGGGGGTATGTTTTTTAGATGTTTTAGTATTTTTCCTATGTGCGGGTCAAAGAGTTGTATAAACATGCCAAATTTCAACTCTCTAGGTTTAGCCGTTTGGCTACAATTTTAACCGAACAGACAGACAGACAGACAGACAGACAGACAGACAGACAGACAGACAGACAGACAGACGACAAAATGACGGTATAAGGGTTTTTTGGTCATACCTACAAAACCCTAAAAAGACAGCCTATTGTGGCTTTTTGTCTTGGGGTTCCAAAGAAATAGCATTTAAATTGTAGGGTTCCGCAGATGTAAGAAGGTTGACAACCACTGATCTAGACCACACTCGTCTTGCCGATTTTGCTCAATAGGTGGTTTCTGATACATACGATTCAATTATTTGAACATCATGGACGACACAAGCTTTTGCTACACCTTGTCTTTGTTTTATTTATTAGACTATCTAAGCGTTTAATTGTAGAATATTGTAATAATATTGAACATAAATTCTTACGAACGCCCTTCAGATTTATCACAGCGAATAAGTAAAGCAATTTTATATCTGATTAGCTCTAATATGAAACTTGTTTAATAACCTTTGTATTTATTAACGCAGTATGTCTCAAGTAATTAAATGTTGTTTAACTAGCTCAGTTCAGACTGACTAATATTACACGTTTTACTTGCTGGCACAGCCTGATTATGACCCACTACCTTTTACTCCGTTACTTCATTACTCTCTTTATAATTATCGAACTTTTTATAATATTATATACTGTACATTATTTTAATAGAATATTGCGAAACAACATAGCCATTAAAAATTCTATACCGAAGTCTGTATTATAATAAGATGCCACTGGAGAGACGAAAAAGAAGAAAACCAAAGAACACATGGATAAAAGAAATACTACAGACCATTGTTGTGCTTTTACGGTAAAAAAATTATTTATCTACGACCATCAAATAATAATTGCAAATTGAAATTTAAACTTGGATTATCTAAAGAAGTCCAGTCAAGGTCATATTCGAATGTTCCGAATTAAGATTTTATCCATGCCTATCAAAATCGGGGTATTGGGGTAGCATACATTTTTATCTTGAGAGCGTTTTTTGCAACAAAAATAAATTCTAGCAACTTCAAATAATTATACATATGGCTAACTTTGTATGGAAATTCTATTCCGTCTTCTTCCAACTTTTTACCGACCGCCAACATATATAAGGGAGGTATTGTGATCATACCGATTTTGACATTTCGAGATTTCGATGGATCTCCACGAATTGAGGTTCCTACATAACGTTTTGACTGTTTTTAGCATGATGTCTGTCGGTCTGTCTGTCCGTCTGTCTGTCTGTCTGTCCGTCTGTCTGTCTGTCCATCTGTTGTCTGTCCGTCTGTCTGTCCGTCTGTCTGTCCGTCTGTCTGTCTGTCCGTCTGTCCGTCTGTGTACACGTGTAGAGCAAATTCGGCTGAAAGGATTTTTATGAAACTTCATATTTAAGCTTCTGCTATCAATGGCACGAGTTGATCAACTTTTGGTAAAAATCGGTTGACTAAAAATGGGAGTTTACTCGTGTCGATTTTAAGATTTTTATGAATATTTCACAACAGAAAAATATTTCGAAAAAATTTATTTAATAAAAGTTGCTATAAAAGTAATAATTAATAACTTTTATTTGAAACGTTTTTTGAAAAAACGAAAAGTTTCGAATAATTTTTGTAAAATTTTTCGAGAGACTAAATTTTTTCATACTTATATGTAACGTTTCCATGGTCATGATGAATAATATCTCTGTTAGAAAATATTAGGCCAAGTTATTTTTACTCTGCTGCTAGAATGTATTACTTTATGAAGTACTTTATGATGGCGGTCGGTCCTGTGGTGGCCACAACTGATTTTTTATTAAAAGATGCACAGACGGCACTATATTTTTCGAATAAAGTCGTATATTTGTCAAAGTAAAAAAAAAACACATCTTTACACATTTTTTCCACAAATTACTACTTATTGCACTTGTTTGGTCCTTAATTAATTGTACTACAATATCATTACCTTCCGAAACTAACATTTTATAAACGTTCAGTATCAGAACTTTGCAATCTTCTGAAAAATTACAATTTTATTTAGTAGCCACGTCCACATTTTCGCACTCCAAATCACCTTGCACAGATTCACTATTTTCAATACAGAAATTAGTAATTTCTTCAAAAACAAATGGTCACCAAAAAGCCATGTTGTGAATGTATGCACGCTATGAACGTTGAAAACTAATTAACAAACAAGTATAACAACCCCTAAAATTTAGAAACAATAGGATTCTAAATTTACAAAATATCCTTAATGGTTTTTAAGAAACTTCAATTGAACTATTGTTATAGTTTAATTATACATCTATTCTATTAAAATTTAAAATTCCCTTAATGCCTAATATATTCTTTTTACAGCATTAAGTCTCGATTACTGCCATAAACCGGCCGTTTCATTTTGGAAAGACTATAAAGGATGTTGCTAGACTTGACACATTACACTCTTAAATATAATATTTCTTAACCGTTTAACAGAATTTACTTTACTCTTGTCCACAGATATATAGATCAACATCACGCTAAAAACAGTTTCGTGTTTCAAGAAGCCTAATTCATACCTATCTGTAAAAATCTCGAAAAGTCAAAATTGGTATAATTACAATACCTCCTTCTCTATATGTGACGGTTGGTTAAACCTTTATTTTAATTGAAACCTGTCCTAGATATGGCGACATTAATCTTATATAACAAAAATAATATTTATAAAAGGAAATTAATAAATAATAAAAAAAGCTTTTTTCGAAACAAATCAAGAATAAATATTTAATAATACTTCTTTAGTGGAATGTGGCGAATCGCTTTGTTAGAATGCTTTTTGTGAACATTTAATAAATTAATCCGAATAATATATACAAAATGTTCTTCGTATTATATTGTTAATATTTATTATAACAACCATTAAATTACGGTATTATATTTCTATTCATATATAAAATACTTTACAAGGAAATAATTTAATTACCTTGGATAAATTTATGAATAATCAGTAATATTTCTATAAGAATCTGAATTTAAAATACATTCAACTGGAAAACACAAATAAAAATGCAGAAATAATGAATGAATTATAAGTTTACAGAAAAATATAGTTTTAAGAAAATTATGGTTTTTAATTTTAAGAAACTTTCTGAGTCAGTCAGATCAATTCTGTAAAAAAATACTGTGTAGTAACGTTACTACAAGATAAAATATTATAAAAAGTATAATGACTTTCATTCATGATAGTAACTGACCTTGCTCATAGTGTCAAATTTAGTCACTATAATCATAGTAACTGAGTTACAGAATTGGTCTGATTGACGTTCGAATACATGTCACATAAATAATAGTGCAATTTAAATTCAGTAATCTTTGTAAGGAAAAATCTTGTTGATATCTCATCTGTCCTGAAAAAATTTGAGGAATCCGTGGAAAAACATTTTACCCTCTTTCACCCCTCAGTGGTCGAACTTGGTAAAATACCTTCTTAGTGGGTTCTTACGTCATACAAAAGAATGTACTCCTCGAATTTCTTATTTCTAATAAAAAATATAAATTTACCCTTTAGGGGTGAAATTTAAAAAAACTATCAAAAACTTTCGAACGAATTTACAAATACCCCTGTGCCAAAAATGAATGTTATAACTCAACAAACATGGGAAATACGAAGGCTTCTATAAATCACTCTGTGTAGATGAATGTAGATTCACCCCTTTACGGGTGAATTGGGGTAAAAAAACTGAATTTCGTTTTTAAATATTTGTATGGGTAACATTTGTAAGCAAAACCAAATTGATATCTCATTGGTCCTAAGAGATATTGAGAAATCCCTGAAATTACATTTCACCCCTTTTTATCCCATTAGAGGTCGAATTTCGAAAAATCCTTTCTTACTGAGTGCTTACGCCATGGAAGGAATATACTCCCCGAATTTCATGTCTCTATACCCAAGGAATGTTCTATCGAATAAAAAATATAAATTTTCTCCTTTAGGGTTGAAATTTTAAAAACACAATTGTGGCCACCACAGGAGCGACCGCCATCACAAAGTACTTCTATAAAATACATTCTAGCAGCAGAGTAGAAATAACTTGGCCCAATATTTTCTAACAGAGATATTATTTATCATTACCATGGAAATGTTACATATACATAAGTATGAAAAAATAGATTCTTGGAAAAAATTTCAAAAATTTTCGTTTTATTAAAAAATGTCTCTAATAAAAGTTGTTAGTTAATGCTTTTATAGCAATTTTTTTCTAAATAGTTCTCTGTTGTGAAATATTCGCAAAAATCTCAAACACGAGTAAACTCCCATTTCTAGTCAACCGATTTTTACCAAAAGTTGATCAACTCGTGCCATTGATGTCAGAAGCTTAAATATGAGGTTTCGTAAAAATCCTTTCAGCCGAATTTGCTCTGCACGTGTACACAGACAGACAGACCGACCGACAGACATGATGCTAAATATAGTCAAAACGTTATGTAGGGACCTCAGTTCGTGGAGATCCATCGAAATCTGGAAATATCAAAATCGGTATGATCACAATACCTCCTTTATACATGTTGGCGGTCGGTAAAAACTGTCAAAACACTTTCTAATGATTTTAAAAAGACACCTATTTGCCAAAAAGAAATGTTATAATTCAATAAACACGGTAAATACGACGGGTTATAAAATTCAACCCGATTGTTGATTCGCCCCTTTGGGGGTTGATTAGGACAAAAAGAGTTTTTTAGCATTTGTGTGGGTAATCTTTGTATGCAAAAACAAAGTAGATATCTCATTGCTCCTAAGAAATATTAAGGAATCAGTGAAATCACATTTCATTCCTTTTCATTCCTTAAGGGTCAAATTTCGGAAAATCTCTTCTTAGTGGGTGCTTACGTCATGAAGGGAATATATTCTCCGAATTTCATGATTCTAGGTCTACTGGTTTGGACTGGGCGACGATGAATCAGCCATGACTTTGGCTTAAGGCTTATATATTGATTGATAGCAAACCGGGGGCGAAGCTTCCAGCCAGTTCCGTCTTTTCCATAAGGGCATATGGGGCACGACCCCAGGGCCCCCGGCTTGATGTGCCTCAAAATGCCGAGGTCATCGTTTAAACGGAAAAAAGAAGAGCTCAATTTTTAGTGCAATTTTACTAAAAAATGCCGTCAAAATTTTTAGATTTACTACTGTAAATCAAAAACCAGATGAGATTTATGGTCACCAATTGTACTAGAGAGCGTTCATTATCACGGCTAAAAAGAATAAAAAATTAATTACGAACGACTATGTTACAAGAATGACTTACTAATTTGTCAATCATGTGCATAGAAAGTGATATCCTTCAAAAATTAGACTTTGAGGACCTAATAGAAGATTTTGCACAACAGAAATCCCAAAAGAAACCATCATCATTAAGTCCAATTCTCAAAATAGTAATCACTTCACTTATATTTGATTTGTATAAAGCTAACCATAATAACCAATAAAGTCACTAAATAAAAGTACATATTGATGTTTTCATTCACATTTTTTTTAAATTTTTAAAAGGGCCCCAAACTCTGTGTGCCCAAGGGACCCTGCATGGCCTAAGACTAATGTTTCCGGCACCACATAAGAGCGCCAGGCTAACTCCTAGTCAAAGTGAAAAATTTAGCTAAAAGTTAATCCGACTAGTACAAAAAAAGAGAAAACTAGCTAGAATTGGGCGTTTCCTTATGACTCTAACACTTAATTTATAGGTATATTTTTATTAATGTTAACAAAAAAGCCAATAAAACTATTTTGGAATCTCATTTCATAATATTTTGTTTAAATTTAATGACTAAATCAGCAATAATTCTTCAAATGTGAACGGTTATAATTTGTTACATATGCAATTAGAAATTTTGCAATAATTTAGCAAATTTTTTGCATTTTGGGTTTTAGGTAACATAAACATTGTTAAAAACGCGTAGGCGGTGAGGAGCGAGGTTAAGAAAGGTACCGTTTCGTATCATTGAACATGAGCAATTGTTTCAATAGTGCAAGTTGATCTGGTTCGCAATACTTGTAATTTTATTATCCCTTAAGGCGATTCACTATGATTTATGCGTTAATATACGCATTCAGGTTAATCCAGAAATAGGCACTGCCAGTTATTAATTTACTTGACACTATAGATTTCAGTGTGGTAATTAATAAACGGTTAACAACAGTCCCCCTCAAATAGTCACATTTCTTTCGTCTTGCTTTTTTTTTGTAATCTGTAACCTGTATGTTGATTAAGTACAAGGTGTCTCAAAAGAAATTTTATATTTAGTGGATCGATTAAAAAAAAAGTAAGCCGTATATAGAAAAAATGTTTATTAATTATTAAAATACACTTTTTGGGGATTTATTTCTTAAAAATAATATCGTCCAAATGTAGACCCTCGCGTTTTCGGCACTCATTTAATCGAACAGGAAAATTACTTATGACGTCTCGGCAGGTGGACTCAGGGATGGCTGCCATTTCGTGACGGATATTTTCTTTCAAATGCGCCAGTGAAGTCGGTTTATTGGCGTAAACTTTAGATTTAAGATAAACCCATAGGAAAAAGTCCATAGGGGTTAAATCTGGACTGCGTGGAGGCCAATTTATGTCACCTCTCCGCTCAATCACCTGATTTACGAAATTAAGCCTCTGACTGGCATCTTGTGGCTTTAATTCTTGCACCAATTGAATTTTGTAGGGGTGCAGCTTTAGGTCTTTGTGCATAATGCGATGTAATGATGATCTATGCACATTTAAAGCACTTGCGCGCTTTCGAATTGTAAGGTTCGGGTCGTCACGAACAGACTGATTAACATTCTCCACGTTTTCTACCGTTCTTGATGGCCTAGGTCGCCCGGATTTTAATTTATCCAGCGTTGTACCAGTCTCTTACCTGTTCTCTTTAAATTTAATGACTAAATCAGCAATAATTCTTCAAAAGTGAACGGTTATAATTTGTTACATATGCAATTAGAAACTTTTTAAACCTTTTAAACTTTTTAACCCAATGTCGAATGAGAGGAATGCTTGGCGCATCATTTAAGTGGCGAAAACCTCGAATACTGCAGAATTTTCTACGCGCTACAGTCGCCGAATCACCGTTTTTGTAAAACTCTCGCACGCATAACGCGCGGTCTGCTCCCGAAAAACGCTCCATAGCGAGTGAATTCCCAAGAGCCAGGCTACCGATTGACATAACCCCCGCGCCCCTCGGATACGTTGCGTTCACGCAGTAAGCTAAATAAATATAAAATTTCTTTTGAGACACCTTGTATAAGAGGGTAACATTTATTTACAATAAATATATAGTTGCAAAATATTTAGTAATTATATCCAGGCAACCGAACAACGTCAGTTCCCTAGGATGAAGCCCCATGACGATAAAAGTTACCTAGTTATTCTGACTTTTCGGTTTTCATTAAATATATTAGGTCGTCAAGGATAAAATTTGTAGAAAAAAAGGTAAAGTTGGTTGATAACTTACAAATATAAGGAATTATTTTATTCATCAAAGTATACACCCATATTGTCTATACACTTTTGCCATTTAAGCGGCAGGTTGTTCAGGCCGTATAAAACCCTGACGGACGAGAGTCAATGAATTCTTGGAAGGCAGATTTTACAGCATTGTCGAAATTAAACTGTTTTCTTATTAAAATGTTATCCAAATTACGAAAGAAGTGGTAGTCAGTGGGGACTAGGTCTGGAGAGTATGGAGGATGATGAAGAAGTTCCAAGTCCAATTCCTGTAGTTTTGTGGGGTCTAGCGTTATCATGCAATAAGATAGGAGTCGATCTGTTGACCAATCTAGGCTGTTTTTGCATCATTTCGTCCAGTTGTTTGCAGTATATTTCTGCTGTGATCGATGAGCCAGTTTTTTTTTTCGGTTTTTAAATTACTTGTACGAAATTTGGCGAACCAATTTGATATTGTCTGTTGCGTAGTAACACTAGAGCCAAATACACTATTAATGTTTCGCGCGGTCTGCGATGCAGTTCCACGTAAGAACTTATAGTAGGCTTTGCACTTGTTATTATTTGTATAAATTTTGTTATCACCATGGCGTAGTGGTTAGTGCACTGACTTCTTGGCCATGAGGGCTCGGGTTCGAATCCTGGTTATGGCATGGAATTTTTCAATGAATAAAATGCATCTGGATAATGGCCTCAGTAGCTAAGTCCAAAAATAAAGAAATAAAAAAAATAAAAAAAATAAAAACATTTTGTTAAGTATTATGAGGCGGCGTAGAAAAAAAGAATGAACTGTAAACTGTTAAAAAATATATGGATTGTAATTTTTTTAAACTAAAAATATAACTTAATATTAATAAGTTACCTTATCATTTTTATTTAGTTTGGTTAAGTAATAAACCAACAAACTCATACTTCATAATAGTGTGCATTTGCGACCGTTCCATTTTCAACACAATTAATTTTTAAAAAAATTTTTTTAAATTTTTTAGAGCATACATTTTTAAACAGGCGATATGTGTAACTTTCAAAAAAAAAAAAAAAAAACACAATGGTAAAATATTAAGCCAATGTCAAATAATAAGCTGTTAAAGTTGACAATATTAGTAATTACAAATTACATACTTGTAGACCTGATATAATAATAATAACAATAATAATAGGACCAGAACACCTAGATATGCATGTAAGAGGCAGAGAAGGTAAGACCAGCGTCTATTCCTTTACAGCAGCGTTTCCCAACCTTTTTTGGCTCGCGTACCACTTGGTAGTACATCACGCTAAATTGTACCACTTCATAAAAATGATTGTATTTCGTATATTTATTTACTTAGTAGATATAATAGTAGATAGAAACGAAATTTGACAAAATAGTAGAATCTACTATTTTACGTCTTATATTTATTTCGTTTACTAATAAATGATTTTAATAAAAACACAGAATTATAAAAAACCAATTAATATATTTTCTATATTTTTATTATTATAATCATTATTATTATAATCAAATATTTTTATAATATAAATTTAATGAGACCCTTGTGCTTGGTTCATAACATAATTTAACAGAACATAATTTTTTGAAATTTGTTTCCAAAGATGCGAGGTATGCCCTTAAGTCTACAGCTGCGTTCAATCTGTTTCGATACTAATTTTTAAAAAAACATATGAAGAAAAAACTCTTTCTACTAATTCCGTGCTAGTAAACGGTTATAATAATTTAAGAGCTTTCTCAAAAAGTTGTTCATATTTATTATCAATGTTTAACCAAAAATTAATTAGATTGTGTCATTTGAATTCTACTTATAAAGTTATGTCACATGACAATTTTCTTCATAGAAGGGGTTTACGATATCGATTGCCGGATTTTCGATCATCGACTGTACATATTTTTATGAATTGTAGGAAAAAACGTTTCTGATATTTTTATGATTTAATTATTTTAAATTTTTTATGTCCGCCATTATTGATTATTTTTCGTGTACCACCAACTAGCAACTCGCGTACCACCAGTGGTACGCGTACCACAGGTTGGAAAACGCTGCTTTACAGTGACAGTCATTACAATATTATTTAATATCACTCTTGAAAATTACGTTCCTAAATCCCCTGCATACTTTGGGTCCCATGACAATTCAAACTGTCTCAAAATTATTTCAAATATAGGAAAGTATTTGAAATAGTAAAAAAATATTTGAAATACTAGGAGAGATTTGAAATATTAGAAAAATATTAAAAGATATATTAGGAAATATTTGATATATTAGGAAATATTTGAAATATTAGGGAAATATTTAAAATATGTACTCGGGAAATATTTGCAATACAAGGGGAGATTTGAAATACTAACGAAATATTTGAAATACTAGGTAAATATTTAAATTATCAGGAAATGTTTGAAATATGTACTAGGGAAATAATGAATAAAACTTTTTGAATATTAAAAATTTGATATAATTTAGAAGTAATTCTGATGTTTTCAGAAACAAATATAAAATACAAATACCACGAGGAAAGTATCTGCCAATCCAAATACCAACAGCATTTTTTGAAGTATTTGAAACACAATATTTCAAATACCAGAAAATAATTGAATTACTTTTTCAAATACCAGAAAATAATTCAAATATTTTTTCACATACTTTATTTCGAATATTGCCAGGTCTGGCGCCACCTACTATCTTCTTATTTGGAATGAATTACAAAAGATCTTGTTAAATTTACTTCGTTGACATATTACTTACCCGTCGAAATACTGAGAAACACTATATCATTCGATTACTGAGACTATTAAATATAATAATCATAATTCTAAAATACGCTATAACTTTAAGTGCTACGTTTCATGTCATTACAGTAGCTATATTGTTTTATGCTAAGCATGATTGAAAGTAGATTATTATTAAAAAAATTCTATTAAGCCGGTGAAGTGAAAAACATGACTAGTTAATATTTAATTAAGAGTTTTTCATTTTAAAACATTACATATATGTATATATCTTCTTCATCTTGCATGTGTAATTATGTACATAGTAATTTGCATATTCACATGTTATTTAATGTAGATTGTACACCACTTTTTATTAACTTTATATTATATTACTATTAACAATAATAAAAGTCGGGAAAATATTCATGATTATAATATGATATACACATGCATTAGGGTGTTTTCACACACATGGAAAACCAATATTGGTGCCGGCGCGTAATAGTTAGATCAGTGGCGCACCCAGGAATTTTTGTTGTTGGGGGGGGGGGGGCGGAAAACAAAATAATTAAAATTATGAATAAGGTTCACACTTCTAATGCATCATTTTCATGGTAGTGTCAAAGGCGCGACAAGGCTGAGAGGCGTGGTGTTATATTTACAAGTTCGAAATTCATGGTGAGGTTGGAGGCGTGATAAGTGCGCGTTTTCGATTTTGACAACATTTGTATCTAACCTAAATCTAACCTAAAAGTTTATACAAGTATTTGGAGTAAACGATTATTCAATTTCATTAAATATGTCGTCAAATCGAAGGAGACGTCTAGCTCTTTTTTATGCATTTAGACTTATTACGATATGAAAAAAAGCGATGGTGGGTACGTCCCATATATACATAGAAACAGAAGGCAACAGGGAGATTATTTTAACTTGTTGCAAAAAATGAGACACAAAAAACACAGACAGTTACTTCAATTACAAGAAAAGAATTTAATACACAATATTTTTTACTTGACTTTACAGTTTAGAATGAAGATTCTGTTGGCCCCTGCTTGGGGTCGTATTATTAGTATACCCACTGCATGACATTTCTGCAGACCAGATATTTGAAACCGAATCCATAATAATAAACTTTATGACTGCCGACAACATTGTAAAAGTCGCTATTTCGCTATATCAATTTACGTTTTTTTAATTTTTTTTAGAAAATTAATATAAATGTCTCGCTAAAGATCTCACCATTCCGAAAAAATATATCTGTTTCTATGGTTTCGACAGTAGCCGGTGCCAGCACTAGAGTTGAAATTTCTGAACTGCGACACCGCGCTTGTAACACCACGCCTACGACACCATGGTACGGGTTTTTGGTTGAATTTCTTATTCCACGCTTCCAACACCAGAATGAAAATGATACATAAATTTCAAGTGATGATCTAAAAAAACAAAAAGGTCCTCGCCCCGGAAATACAAAGTGATGACCTAATACAAAAAAGGTCCTCACTTCTAAAATAGTGATGACCTAAAAAATTTATGTGAAGTGTGAATTTTCACACATTTCAGGGTTTCGCAAGTATTTAGTAAGTGAATGATGATTATTTGGGATGCCAAAACAAATTTTATGTTAAAATATTTTTTTATTAATTTTAATTCGGATGCCTAATACAATTATTTGGGTTTCTAAATATTTGCAGTATTTTTTTATATAGCAAGGTTCATTAATATTTTGAAGTTTGCACCTACGCCTTCCATTGGTTGTTTAAGTCGTAAATTCCACCCCTCTGATTTCGTATACATTTAAACATAGAATTAAATTATAATACTTCCCACTGGTTATTAAATTTACGCTTTTAAAAATTAAACACAACATTTGCCATAGCAACTAGAATTTTGACAAAATAATTTAAACAAAATAAAATACAGAAAAAATAAAAATTGACGGGTATCGAACAGTAGTTTGGAACTTACGAGTAGCGAGAACGTTACCACTGGACTACGGACGTTCACTCGTTTACTGTGTTAAATAACGGATTAAATATTTTAGTTAAAAACACAAAAATGCGTTATTTTCCGAAAACATAATCTGATCAAAAATTTCTGTTGTACTATTCTGGTTCACACCAATGTGTACATTACTTAGAATTTTTTCAGATTTTTAGTTTAAACTATCTGGGCTAGAGGGTTTGGGACAATTTTTTTTTGCACAATTTTGGCAAAAATCGCGTCAATATAATTTATTTTGCAAAAATAAAATTTTGATCGTTAATCCACGTATCAAGGGCTTTCATTTGATACCCTACACAGAATTGTAAAAAAATATATATTTTTTTTGATGAGCATATATTTGTTTATATTTTTAGGGAGGTATGCTTTTTAGATATTTTAGTATTTTTCCTATGTGCGGGTCAAAGATTTGTATAAGCATGTCAAATTTCAACTCTCTAGGTTAAGCCGTTTGGCTACAATTTTTATCGAACAGACAGACAGACAGACAGACAGACAGATAAAAGTTATTGAAAAAATATATAAAAAGTGTGCCAAGGTACACAAATCTCTCTTATCTACGAGGCTCTGAAATATGTAAGAATTCACAAACATATAATTTTTTAAGGGCTGTCCTTCTTGTAGATGACCCCTGCAAGTCAGATCCAGAGCAGACTCGTAAAGACATAAAACCGCGAAAAGGGAAGAAAATATTAATTTGCACAGTTAGAAGACAATTCAAAAATTTACTGGGACTCTTTGTTTTTCTCTCTTTGGTTATAGCTCAGTCGTTACAAAAGGTTGTTGACCAATGATCTATACCGTGTTCGTTTTAAAGTTTCATTGAACAAAGACAATTTCTACTGAGTGAGTTTATATTCTATCGAACTAAGGGATAAATAATACAATTCAGGTTGCCATTGTGATTCAGTGTTTATCCAGATGAAGATGGAAAAGGAGTCGTAAGTAAATGGTCCCCACGCCTCTTCTATACTATTACCCTCCGTAACTTTTATCTATCTAGGTCTCAGTCAACACTATCCCGTATTTTTTTCATTTTATCCGAATGGCCCTACTCACACTTTCAATAGATTATATTTCCACATGAACTGCATCATTACAATGAGTAATGACTTTGCGATTAATCAGACGTTATATTGTCGCAGTATAATGCCCGTCACTGTAAATAACACGGCTTACCGATTATCACTACCTGTATCAATATCGGGAACATTGAACAGTGTTTCTCAACCTGCAACAACAATCAGATTTTGTTTAAATACACGGTGGTTATTTTCTTTTTTTTATAATTTTCTATAATAAATACAAAACAATAAACACGAGGGCTATTTTTTTCAAGTTTCGTTGAGTTAACAAAAACAAATAAGAGTAATAAGAAAAGTTTTAATATACACAAGAGTTACTCATACATCTAAATTATTTCTCAACGTAGTCGTTTCCAACATTAAGGCATATGTCATATCGGGGAACAAGTTTTTGTATTATCATCTGACACTACCGATAGAGGCGCCACTGCATTGTACATCATGGCTGACGCAGATAGGATATTTTTGACCGGTTCAATGGTATCTTCATGTGATATTTATTGAAATTAATTTATTATTCAATATGAGGGTTGAGTTAAATGAAATTTTCCGTTTTCTCAGTACCCAAGTAACCTCTAGGGTTATAATTGAAGGTAATAAGGCTTTTTTGCCACGTTTCGGAACACGATGAAAACTTAGGTCTCTACCACGACCTACTTTCGCATTGTAAAGATAAACACAACAATTCACGTTGCATTTAATTTTTTCTTGCAATTTTAAAGACATTTTTTAAAAACTCGCTATGTAAACAACAGTAAACAAACTCGACTATCCTACACCTGTCAGTTACTCAAAATCTCACTAGAGGCGCTTCAGTTATTGTCAGTTGACATTACCCTCCTATCATGTTGCCGCCTGGGTTCTCAGTCTTGCACACTAATGTTCAGTTCCTTGTTAGTACTGATCCTCTTTTTTCCCAATCACAATTTCATCCTGGTGAACAAATGGAAATCGCTTGGTGCCAAATTCGGGCTGTAGGGCGGGTGGCCGAATATCTCCCATCCGAAATTCTTGAGCAGTTCATTTGTTTGTGCTGCGGTGTAACGGCGTGCATTGTCATGAAGAAGGGCAATACCTGATGACAATATGCCTCTCCTTTTATTCTCGTATTGCTCTGCGTAGACACTTCAGAATCTTGCATGAATCTCGCATGCGGCGGGATCTTCGACTGTAGTAGACATGATAAAATAACTCTCACATCAAACCAACGGCACGCAATGGCCGAATCGTTTGGGAGGTACTGACAGATAGATTGTTAAACACTATTGCGCAAACGCCGCTTAACAATGGCAACTGAGTTTCCATTGCCAACCCAACGGAACTTAAAAAAATAGCCCTCGTATTTCTATATAAAATACGGTTAATTGTTTAGATATGATATATTTTTGTCGCTATTTTGGATTGAAGACCATGTGCCTAAACACTGGGGTCCTCAGGTCAAAAAAAAAAAAAATACGATTTTACTGCAGAATTGAGGTTGAAAATAATTGGTTTAGTTCATTAAGGCCCGGTTTTTCCACCTTCAGATAAAGTTCCAGGTAACTATCTGACAGATAAGGTTATTTTTAACTTCATCTGCTGAGTAAATGTCATCCCCTCTTTCTATACAAATGTATCTATCGGATAGTTATCTAACGGATAATGAGACTGACGTATTGGATTCACTGACTGGTATTGACATTTATTCAGCAGATGAAGTTACAAATAAACTTATCTGTCAGATAGTTACCTGGAACTTTAACTGAAGGTGGAAAGACCGGGCCTAAGTGTTGTTTCATATTTTTAGTAGTTATGATAGTTTTAGTAGTTATAATTTTTAATAAAATGAAAAATTTTCGAAAAATATTCAGATTTTTTTTAGTATTTATTTTTTCATACTTATATGTAACGTTTCTATGTTCATGATAAATAATATCTCTGTTAGAAAATACTGGGCCAAGTTATTTCTACTCTGCTGCTAGAATTTATTTTATACAAGTACTTTGTTGGCGGTTTGATGGCGGTCGTTCCTGTGGTGGCCACAGCTGATTTTTCTTCCTCAATGTCAAAAAAAATATGTGTGGGAAGCGAGTTTCATCACCTCAAGAAGCTGCTGAAGACTTCGAAAACCATGTTTTTGAGATACCAACTTCAGAGTGGAAAAAATGTTTCGAGAATTGGTTTGAATGCATGCAAAAGTATATAAATCTTAAAGATGAATATTTTGAAAAGCAATAAAATGGATTGTTCAAAAAATTTTTTTTTCTCTCTTAGTTTCTGTAAAAACTTAAAAGGTATCCCTCGTATGTTTTTGGTAGTTGGTAGTAACTTTTTTTAAGGTGAGAACGTAGCTCACAGATTTGTTACGGGCCCAAATTCTTACGGTGGCCCTGCTAATAGCAGGCTGTCTGTATAATAGAAATTGTGACCAAATAAACCTAGAAATTAACTGGACAAGAAAATAAATATTTGCCCTATTAGAATGGCGAGCTTTTTAAAATTTGTCACTATTTCAAAATCTATTTGTTAGCATCGTTTGTAAAATCTTATAGCTTATATGTCGTTATATTTTTTTAATATTTGATAACTGGACGCGAAGCTGCTATTGAGAAGCCCTGTTTTAAAATGTTCATCCTTTCAGTAGTTCCAAGCTGATAGCCCCATCAGATAACAGAGCTCCATAAATATCTGATAACGGCTAGCATGATCAGATAGGCGAAGTGAAACGGGGGGAAAGGTGTAAGCTCGAGCGGGCAAGCATGCCACGCGTCTCAGTGTCGGCTGGGGGGCAACCTCCACCCCGGTATGGTGACAGTATGTAATAGGCACATTTTATGCAAATACAGGCCTCACAGACTTTCCGCAATTTAAACGGAACATTCTGTATTAGACCGGCTAGTGAAACGGTAGTCTTATAGTGATCATGTCATGGATACCCAGGGACATGGCGGCTCTTTGCCAGTCACACTCGATTGTCACAACGTGTGGCCCTCAAGCTGTACTCTTCTTACAACTCATTGTTCAACTACTTAGCCGATCTAGGGATGATCAAAGTGATAAATTCGGGTTTACTTTCGAGTCGGAGTTTAATAGTTTTTATGATGATGGATTTGGTGGACATAATAATAGAAAAAATGTGGATCATTTTGATTTCGTTGTGATTGGAGCGGGTTCTGCTGGTTGTGTTGTGGCTAATAGATTGACAGAAGTACCACACTGGAAGGTAGGTATAGTGCGCGATACATTTTACGGCATTTAATAAAATTTTCAAATTTTGGTGGTACCATGGGTTCTTTGGAACACTACAGAAATGTCAATGGGAAATCTTCAGGGCTGGATACAAATTAAATACTGGGAAACAGCATGGGATCGGGCGAGGTCAGTGATTAAAAATAAAAAAGAATTTTTTTTTAATTTAATATAGTTTTTACAGTTGAGTTAATATAGTGTATATTGCAAAGAAAGGTCAAATTAATATTGTTTTGTTAATTGAATTTTTAGGGTTTTGTAGGTATGACCATTTAATGAAAAATCAATACATATATTTTTTTAAATTTTGAGTAGGATATCAAATAAAACCTCTGAATAGGAAAAAAAATCGCCAAAAATATGTCAAAAAGCTTCTGTGCACCACCCTATTTAACAGAAGGGTTTATACCCTTCTGTTACTATCACGAACCCTTTAACCTAAAGGGTCCACCCTTTAACTAAAACCAGTGGCGAAGGGAAACCTCCGCTAGACTTACCCTCCCATAAAAAAAATATTTAAAAAAAATGTAAATTAAAAAAAAAAATTTTTTTTAAATATTTAGATAAATCTTCAAAAATACATCAAATTATGTTTTATACAAATTTTTGTCCAAGGCTTGCTTTACTAGTTACGAATTAATTATCATGACCATGGAAACGTTACATATAAGTATGAAAAAATTGAGACTTTAAGGCCCGGTCTTTCCACCTTCAGATAAAGTCCCAGGTAACTATCTGACAGATAAGGTTATTTTTAACTTCATCTGCTGAGTAAATGTCATCCCTTCTTTCTATACAAATGTATCTATCGGATAGTTATCTAACGGATAATGAAACTGACGTATTGGATTTACTGACTGGTATTGACATTTACTCAGCAGATGAAGTTATAAATAACCTTATCTGTCAGATAGTTACCTGGGACTTTATCTGAAGGTGGAAAGTCCGGGCCTAAATAATTTTACAAAAATTTTTCGAAATTTTTCGTTTTATCAAAAAACGTCTCAAATAAAAGTTATTAGTTATTGCATTTATAGTATCTTTTGCCCAATAAATTTTTTCGAAATATTTTTCTGTTGCTAAATATTCGCAAAAATCTTAAAATCGACACGAGTAAACTCCCATTTCTGGTCAACCGATTTTCATAAAAACCAATGCGGTTCTTCCCATTTAATAGGAGAATTTTTAAGTACCAGAACGAATTCTCTAAGTTAAACCGTTCTTGAGTTATCGTGTATACACACAGACACACACACAGACACACACACATACGGACGGCACTTCGAAAATATGTTTTTTGGAATCCCTGAACCATGAAACGTGGTCATCAGTCAAAATCTCGACATCGAAAATTTTCGCGATTGCAATACTTGCCCCTTATATATTAAGGTCGGGCAAGTAAAAATCTAAGAAATGTACATTGATCTGAACCGGAAATGTACGACAGTAATTTTTGATCAGACTGCGTTTTTGGAAAATGTTGCAGTTTTTGTGCTTTTGACAAAATTAATTATAATTACTAAATATATTTTTTTTGAGAAAATCTATAGGATTACGTATTATAGATATAACTTCTTAACTCTTGCATTGTCACTCATGTGTCTGTCTGTCTGTACGGAAAAAATTATTACAAAATGGTCAGACCTAGAAAGTCAATATTTTTCATGCGTGTATAGTTTTTTGACCCGCATATTTGAACAATGTCGTTTTTTTTGTGTCGTTGAAAAAAATATTTAAAATTATTTGTGTTGTGTGGTATCAAAATTCGTTTCTTTTAAGACAATTTGTGCCAGAAATGTGCTAAACAAATTCTTGTCCCGCACCCTTTTACCCAAAGGGGTTAATCACTAAAAATCTGAAAAAATTATAGGTAATCTATATTGATTTGTGCCGGAACGTACGAGAAGAATTTTTGATCAGATTGTGTTTTTGAAAAATATGGCAGTTTTTGTGTTTTTGACTAAATTAATTATTTTTTAAATTCATGGTTAAATTATGGCTAATAATGTTATGGGTTTTTTGTATTTATATCTAAGATAGTGCGTGTATTTTTTTTTTTTTTTTTTAATTAAAAATATTTCAATTTTGGAACTGAGTTACTCACACCACACCACACTACACTCTACACTGTAAAATATTTCTTATTAATCTAATGAAGACTTGAATACGAAGCAAATGCAGAAAAAAACGCTGGGATGTTTGGCAAATTATTTAAATTATGTTTAAAATAATTAAAAATGTACATTAATGTAAATTTTGTTTTAAAAAATTAAGTGGAAGCTCTTAGTTCTCAAATAACGAATAAAAGTGATTATCAAAAAAAAACTGTTTATTTTGATGTGATCAATATACCTAGACATCCAGTATTATGTTGATTCCTACACTTATTAAGTACCTACAATACCCTGAAATGTACGAAAATTCACACTTCACTTCAATTTTTTGAACATTGCCTAATAATTCTATAAAAAAAAAAATAAATTAAATTCTCAAGTTTTAATCACTAAAAAGTAAAAATTAATTTTTTCGGTATCCCACCTGGATCATGTGAAAGATAAAATCGTGGGACTATAAAAAAGATCTTTAAATTGAAACACAATCCTCCAAAATATTTTCTTTATTTATTTCTATCTAATCATATAAAACGCAAGTATCTGCCATGAAAATATAATCCTATGATAAAAAAATTCAGATAACTTTTTAGTTTTGTTCAAGTTTATTGAAATTTATAAATATAAGCAGTTCACTTTTGTAAGAACAAACCAAGAGGAAATTTAGTTTCCAATAGTTTGCACCTTTGAAGCTGTATGTCATGTTAGTATTAAAAAAATGTCACTTTTTTAAAATGTCGATCCATTTGACATATGTCATAATGAAAAATGATATCTTAATTATAGTGATCATAACCTTATCAACCTAAAGTTGGTTTTACAGCGTAAGGAATATTTTTAATTGACATTTAAAGTCAGTAACACACCATAAAAGTAACCAAAATAACCAGATCTAGTGTGTTCTTACAAAAGTGAACAGCTTATACCGCTGAACTATTTACCATTAAACAAAACAAAATAGAATAAAATTAAAAAAAATAAATAAATAAAAAAATAAAATAAATAAATACTTTATAGTACATTTCTAAATGAATTGTGCAACTTACGGCCGTTTGCACCGGAATTAATTAAGTCTTAACTAAAAATTAGAAATTGAATTTCATTGCACCGCATACTTAATTCAGGCTTAAGCTGTTGACTATTAATAAAATTTAATCACTACCATGAGTACGGATTAAATAGTAACTAAGAATTTGACATTTATTGTTTGAACTATTTTCAACTATTTTCTATGAGATTGAAAGTTTTTTATTATTTAATTTTGTGTAACATGTAATAAATACTATATCAGTTATGCTTCTGGTTGCAATACCTCCATTAAAGGTTTCCACGAGCCGCCACTGTCACTGACCCAACCCACGCAACCTTAGGCTTTTAATCAAGAACCCCTGAAGGTCCGCGGTACAGTTTAAGAATCACTGGGTTAACTGAAGAATCCCTGACTAATTTTAATTTACGCACATTACATACAACCACATTATCGGAAGCCATTATTTTTAAGTTCAGTTTTCCCTGTATGTGCTACACAGATCACTGTCTATACAACGACCTTCACTCTCTATAAATGTGCAGTGTTTGCTGCTGCTACACAACGCAATCACAAATGCATTTCCTTTACGTAAAACAATCGCAAATCATGTGGCATTTCTTATGCAAATCAGTTCAGTGGCATGCAGTACCGCAATTATTCACAGTAGCGCCACATGTTTAGATTTAATTTAACCGATTTAACCATTTATCTGATTTAATTCTGATGTATTGTGGCAGGTATTATTGCTGGAAGCAGGCATTGAAGAACCGGAAATATCCGAAGTTCCTGCGATGGCCCCAACATTACTTCAATCCAACATAGACTGGGGTTACCGTACACAAGCTCAACCACATAGTTGCAGATCACGTCCAGAAGGTGGCTGCGGTTGGTCACGTGGAAAAGTGATGGGTGGTTCATCGACTATCAACTACATGATATACACCAGAGGAAATCCATTAGACTACGACGAGTGGGCACATTTAGGAAATCCTGGTTGGAGTTATTATGATGTTCTACCTTATTTCCGGAAATTAGAACATAACGGGGACCCAGAATTCGCAGCTGACCGGAAAAACCATGGAACAGATGGGTACCAATCTATTGAACGCTTACCTTACCAAGACGAGAACACAATCGCTGTTTTAGAAGGTTGGAAAGAACTTGGACTGCCTGAAACTGACGTAAATTCAGAACACCAGCTAGGAGTTATGCTTCTACAAACTACAACTAGAGACGGCCGTAGAGAAAGCACTAACTCAGCATACATAAGACCAATAAGACAAAGAAAAAATCTGGTTGTAAGAACACAAGCACATGTAACCAGAATATTGATAGATCCAAAAGCAAAAAAAGCTTTCGGTGTAGAATATGTGAAGAATGGAAAAATACGATACGCAATCACATCTAAAGAAGTCATTTTATCAGCTGGATCACTCAACAGTCCAAAAATCCTCATGGCATCAGGTGTAGGACCTTCTGAAGATCTACACTCATTTGGAATCCCAGTACTTAAAGATTTACGTGTTGGATATAATTTACAAGATCACACAACAATAGATGGAGTTGTGTTTGCTATTACAAACCGCACTACCCGTGATGTGTCTTATGTGCAACATGATCTAGATTATTACTTAAACAGTAATAGAGGACCACTCGCTTCAACTGGAGCGTTGCAAACCACAGTTTTTGTTCAAACTCACCTCGCTCAAGATCCTCGCCCAGATATACAATACTCCTTCGATGCAGTGGATGTGAATAATTTCTACACCGATCCAATATTAACAATGCAAACTGGAATCTTCCCTCTGGCTTATTACAATGGTTTTATGGTTCGACCTATATTGTTAGGGCCGAAAAGTCGAGGAGTTGTTATGTTGAACCAGTCTGACCCTATCTGGGGAGATCCAACTATATACGCTAACACTTTCACCTTAGAACCAGATTTAAGGGTTATGGTTGAAGGTGTTAGAATTTCTTTGAAGTTATTGGACACACATGCAATGGCACATTTGGGAGCTCGGTTGGTTACCACTCCATTACCAGCTTGTAAAGATTACGACTTTGACACAGATGAGTATTGGGAGTGTGTTATTACGGAATATACAACAACTATTTATCATCCTGTTGGAACTTGCAAGATGGGACCAAAAGATGATCCTACTGCTGTAGTGAATCATGAGTTGAAAATTCATGGTATTAGAAGACTGCGTGTTATAGATGCTTCTATCATGCCTACAATTGTTCGAGGAAATACTAATGTACCCACGATCATGATAGGGGAGAAAGGGAGTGACTTGATCAAGTACACATGGAAGTCTTCTATCTCACAGTGACGTGTGTCTTCATGCATGCGTGACAACGTGAACGTGAGTTTATTTAAAAGACAGTGTAAGGAAAAAGCGTAGAAACCCTACGCTGCTTTATTTAAGTGAACATTTAAATCAATATGTCAACTGTCAACTAATCTCAAGTTATTATTTAACCTCCATGAATTGTTTTTGTGTTTATTTGTGAAGTTAATCGCTGTTTTCTACTTAGAACTCATTTTATTTAATTAATTAAATCTGTTAATATGTAAATAACATAAAAAAATCAAAGAGAAAATGTATATTTTCTGATTTGTTGACAATTTTCTTTTTTGAAATATCTCTATTAATAAGTAAGTATACTGACATACGTATTACCATATCAGTAGGCCTGATATATGTTGAATTATTAATTTTATGTAGTGAAAGTGCATTGGAGCTCTGGGATTTGTTGGTCACGCACGCTAAATGGTTTTATGATATTGTGCTTGCAAGATTTAGTTAAGGGCTTTTTATATTATCGGGTTAGTTCTCAATTCAGTTTCATTTTCTGTTGGTCTATCAGTTAAACTGAGGTATCAACAGAAAAACGAAAGCGATGAATTAAAATGGAAACTGAAACGTTTGATGGGAGAACTAGAAGTTATCCTATACATTATCAATTTAAATAGAGTTGTGAGATGTCCCGGTTTATAGAGATTGTTCCGATTTGGATCTCGAGTCCCGATGTCCTGTCTTAACTTTTCGGTAACGTCCAATATACCAATTTATCAATACTACACTAATGCCCGGTTGCACAAAAGTCTTAGCACTAGATGTAGATTAAAACGTGATGTAAAACACAAAATTGTCTATCAACCCGTAGTACATCGAGTTTTAGCTTACAGTATTTCCAAAATAAAATGGCCACCCTCACTTATTGATTCCAATAATGGCTAACAGTATAACCATTATACCTGCTGATGGTTCCATTAATAGTAGTTGACAGGATCGTTATAATTATTTAAAATAAACGTGTTTTCTTATATGCTGTTTAGAATGAACTGCATATACTCACATGACATTCCTTCACATTTTTATCAGGCTTAGGACTGGCTATATTTGAATTATAAATATAGGCATGTTTAAAATTCGTTTTGTTTTAAAATTTTTATAGTCTATATTAAATACTTCAAATTTGCACAAACAAAAATCTTTTTTATGAACTGGTCAATTTATGGTAATTTAAAATTATTAAAATATTAATCATTAACACTATTATCATTGTTTATATCACTATTAGAGTTTGTGTTACTACCACTGTCATTTAAATTAATAATTATTGACGATTTATTTGGTGGATTTATAAAAAAAATTATTTCAAGTGTCTTTACAATATGTTCTACACATTTTTTTCGTTGCTGATTTTTGCCACAAACAATGCGTTGAATTGTTCTGTATGGAACACTAGTTAATTCCGTAGTTCTAAGTATAGGTTTGTCATTACTTTCCGAAACTAACTTTTTATAAACGTTCAGTATCAGAACTTTACAATTTTCTGACAAATTACATTTTTCTTTAGTAGCCACGTCCACATTTTCGCATTCCACGTCAACGTCCACATTTTTGCACTCCAAATCACCTTGCACAGATTCACTATTTTCATTACAGAAATTAGGAATTTCTTCAAAATCAAATGGTCGCCAAAGAGCCATGTTGTTAATGTATACACGCTATGAACGTTGCAAATTAACTAACAAACAAGTATGACAACCTAAAATTTAGGAAAAATAGGATTATAAATTTGGAAAATATCCTTAATGGTTTTTAAGAAATTTCAATTGAACTAGCGTTACATCTATTCAATTTAAATTTAAAATTCCCTTAATACCTCCTATATGATTTTTATAGTAACAAATCCTAGGATTATTGCCATAAACCCATTAGCCAAAATGTGTCTTATTCGAAAGCGTGTGAAATTCTTTTTACAACGGTGGGTCGTTTCTGAAAATCGTACGATTAGTTTTGAAATATTGGGGTTCAAAAATTAGACTAATAGCTGGTTGCTAAAGAAAAAGTTAAGTGATTTAATTCAGTTATCCCCAACTGAAGTTAAATTAAATGTTTGTGTATGTTGACTCGATTGTCATAAAATAATTCAAACAATCCTTGAATAAACATCGATTTCGATAGTCAAAATTATCTTCTTCAGTTTATTCAGTCTAATTAATAGATTATCGAAACCGGTCTTTATTCAATCAATTGATTTATTTTATTACCTATTTCCTGAAAAATTAATTAAAGAATAATATGGAAATTTTTTGATCATCAGTTTTTTTTTAAATAAGTTATGATTTTTTCCGTTACGAAGGGGTTCGGATTCAAGGATCCTCTATTTTAGATTTTTTTTGTCTTCTGACCCCCCCCCCCCAATAAATCCTGGGTACCCGCCTGGACAGTGTTCACTTGCACATGGCCTCTCAAAGTTTGCAGCCATCTCTGTTTACCATCATGTGAAGACATTATCGCCCGAACGATTTTTTAATAATTTTTTTGTGGAGTTACTAATTACAGGAATTCTAAATAAGGTTCTTTGTCCATTTGCAAATACTTTGACCAATCGCTTAATTCAAAGCGAAGTTCATTTAATTGAATCTTGTGTCGCAGATTGTCTTTTGAGCTTCAGTCTTTACACCGCTCCTCTTTCCTCCTCTTTTTCTTTTCATTTATAATGAAAGCAAGCTTGTGCCCGTGCAACTTGCAACTGAAGTCTTTTATATGCACATTGTCCATTTTATACAAATTTGAACAATAGATGACACTGCAGTCTATAAGCTGAATACTCAATTGTCACATGTAGAAATATAAGGAAAAGGCTCTTGGATATACAGAGGGATATACAATTTATCAAAAGTTTGTATGATTACTGTGTCCAAGTTTGCAATTTTGTGTATTTTTATAGTACCATTATATACAACCATACATTTATCCCTCTGCCTCTCTGCTTTCCCTCGCCTATCAACACATTGTCTTCAAAGTGTCTGAGAGTTGTTTGGTCTATTTATCAGTTATGAAATTTTAAGGCTTAAAAAAGAGGTTTTATTCTGCGGAAAGATTTTGTGAACACGTAGGCAAACCAGACGTTTGTAGGATAATTATGTACAGAGTTCCTAGAATTTTTATGTTTAATAAATTTTACTTGACTTTAATTATTTTTAAAAAATTAATGGCCCTGGGAGTTGTAAAAATGGGCTCTGTTACCATAAACTAAGCTATGAACACGCTGGTGTCTGTTTTAAAAAAACCATTGCAGCTGTTCTTAGTTTTGAGGTAACATACATACATATAAACAAAATAATTTATATATTAGTATAGATTACTGACCTTTTCAACGACTTAAGAATTTAGTCATAGACATTAAAAAGACAATCAGACCATAATATATCTATAAGCCATTCGATTTTCAGAAAAAAATGCAATATGTTCTTGATTGACATCCAAAATACAAGTCCAAAGGTATTTAAAAAATTAATTTATTTACGAATACGGTGACTAATTTTTTTTTAGGAAAAATAAAGGACAAATTGAGAGAAGTTCCTAAAAGAGAAAAGAGTTTGTATTTATTATTTTATAAATAAAGAATAAAACTAATATAAATTTTGTGAAAATGTCTATCAAAATGATTTTTCTCATAAAAATGCCTCATAAAACTAGTTTTTTATAAGAAACTAGTTTAATAATGAGTATTTTTTCTTATATAATATTAAGGCAACTTAATGCTGATATTTTTCACATAAATGTACTATTTTTAAAATATGAGGCTTCATCATTGGCGCGACAGTCTGAGTTGAGCCTAGGCCTCCTGTTTCCAGATTTCATAACCATATTTTAAATCTGTGAATATTGAAGAATAATATGTTACTGAACATATTATTCTTGAATATTTACAGATTGCTTCAATTTTTCAGATACGTCAATTTTTTTACTAAAAGTTACCTACAGTTTATACACGGTTACGAACGAGTAAGCAGAACCTGTAATTTGTACAAGGTGTCTCAAAAGAAATTTTATATTTATTTAGCTTACTGCGCGAACGCAACGTATCCGAGGGGCACGGGGGTTATGTCAATCAGTAGCCTGGCTCTTGGGAATTCAATCGCTATGGAGCGTTTCTCGGGAGCAGACCGCGCGTTATGCGTGCGAGAGTTTTACGAAAACGGTGATTCGGCGACTGTAGTGCGTAGAAAATTCTGCAGTATTCGAGGTTTTCGCCACTTAAATGATGCGCCAAGCATTCCTCTCATTCAACATTGGGTTAAAAAATTTGAAGAGACTGGTACAACGCTGGATAAATCAAAACCCGGGCGACCTAGGTCATCAAGAACGGGAGAAAATCGTGGAGAATGTTAATCAGTCTGTTCGTGACGACCCGAACCTTTCAATTCGGAAGCGCGCAAGTGCTTTAAATGTGCATAGATCATCATTACATCGCATTATGCACAAAGACCTAAAGCTGCACCCCTACAAAATTCAATTGGTGCAAGAATTAAAGCCCCAAGATGCCAGTCAGAGGCTTAATTTCGTCAATCAGGTGATTGAGCGATTTTCAACGTTTACAAACATTTTGTTTTCGGATGAAGCTCATTTTCATCTTAACGGCCACGTAAATAAGCAGAACTGCCGCTACTGGAGTGCAACGAATCCGAAACGCAAACATCAGAAACCCCTACATTCGCCTAAAGTGACCGTATGGGCTGCGATGTCGGCGCGAGGAATTATCGGCCCTTACTTTTTTGAAGACGAAAGGGGGCTTGCAGTTACAGTGAATTCAGAGCGTTATGTGGAGATGTTAGACAACTTCTTGGTACCTGAACTGCAAAACTTTCCTGGCTATAACCAAAGAACATGGTTCCAACAGGACGGAGCAACTTCACACACGTCCAATATGTCTCTGCCACGTGTTCGTGAAATTTTATCAGGCAAATTGATCTCCCGGAGAGGTGACATAAATTGGCCTCCATGCAGTCCAGATTTAACCTCTATGGACTTTTTCCTATGGGGTTATCTTAAATCTAAAGTTTACGCCAATAAACCGACTTCACTGGCGCATTTGAAAGAAAATATCCGTCACGAAATGGCAGCCATCCCTGAGTCCACCTGCCGAGACGTCATAAGTAATTTTACTGTTCGATTAAATGAGTGCCGAGAACGCGAGGGTCTACATTTAGACGATATTATTTTTAAGAAATAAATCCCCAAAAAGTGTATTTTAATAATTAATAAACATTTTTTCTATATACGGCTTACTTTTTTTTTAATCGATCCACTAAATATAAAATTTCTTTTGAGACACCTTGTATAAATATTTATTAAACAAATTATTTGTTACAAACTGGAGTTGAACTCATGCCCTTGCTAAGTGGTCAAGCAACCGCTTGCAAGCTTGCCCAAAAAAATATAGAAGGAAAGGGGGGTGTATCGGTTCCGGACCTCCCCCCCCCCCCAGTAACGAAATTAACATGTACCAATTTAATAAAAATTAAGCAATTGAAAATAAAAATCACCTTTTTTATTATAAAAATTAAATTATAATCAAAATTAAATTTTTATACAACTTATATTTCTTTGTATAGATGCCTTCAATTTTTAGTTAAGTTTTTCGCTGGTCTGCATATTATTTATTATTGGCCCATTTCTCGCCACGACGCATCAATGTTGCCACACGGCTTTTAAAATTAAATTTCTGTCATTTAAAAATCAAAACAAATAATGAAGGACAAAAGTGAGATTTTGAGAAATAAATAAAGAAAAGGACACGCTCTAAAATAAAAGATGTCCTCTGTAATAAAGCACTTATGATCACCAGGCACGCACCAATGATTTATTCGAGGAGGGGGGGGTCTCAGAAGGCATTTTTCTTGAAAACAGCTTTAAATATTCGAAATTTTAAAGATGAAAGCGAGCTGTAAGTAGCCTTTTGGTGGATGTTCGCGTGCAGTGATATGAAAATAGTCACAAAGAACACATTTTTTTAGTGCTTCTTGGTGAGGTAGGTTCAAGCTCGTCCTCCCTCGTTGGTTGCGCGCCTGTTGCTCACCGTAAGTATGAAATCAAAACCATACAATTTAAACATTAACGTCAGTTTCTTGGCATATTTTAAAAAAATTAAATTTAAATTATACAAAATGCAAATAGAAAGTCTGCTCCTCGATACCTGGTCCATGTTCCTTTGATTACAAATGAAATCATAACTGAATAATATAAAAATGCAAGTTGCTATAACAAGCAAATTGAAAACTGAAACAGAAACTGAACGGAGAATTGGACTGATGACTCAAAAGGCTCTTTAGGGGAGTCCTGAATCACGTAGAGAATCTTGTCAGTTTAATTTTGCGTTGTCTGATCTGTTCCTGTTGCAATGCTTAGTGTAAACAGGACATCTGTGCCAACATGAGTTAATTATATCGAGGATAATTAATTGGTTTGTGTCGCAAATGCCGACCTTAATTTACTATATTTTATCAATGCAGTGACGCAAAACGTGGGGGAGGTGACGACGAAGAGGGAGTAATTTTTATCAAAAATCTATTGCATTACGTACCTAATTAAATCTATAAGTGAAAGTAAAGAGGTGAAAAAGTATCTCTGTTACGGCTAGTCGACCGCAAGGGTTCGTGTCAGCTGTCTCAGTAGCGATACAGTACAGTCGCGAAAACTTTCACCCAAAACTAACCGTGAAACTGGTAGCCACTGCCGCTGCGGAGTTGTTTCATGGTGCATTGCTTTGCAAAAAGCTGGCCGCTCGACACTCCGTTACCGCGCGACTCGGTTCACGCTATGAGCGCGATAAGTTATTTGTGCAGAATTAGGTCACATTGCATGTTCTGATCAGTGGAACAGTGACGTAACCAAAAAGGGGGAAGTGTGTACACACCCCTTAATTGAATCGGGCAGAGCAAAGTCGAGGACACATCTTCTAGGCCTTCTTCTTCAAGTGTTCCGGAACGAAGGTTGGCTAAGAGCATGGAAATTATAATTTTATATACGGTAATTCGGAATAGATTCACAGTTTGTAGACTGAACCACTCTATAAGATTCTTCAGCCACGATGTTCTTCTTCTTTCCACTGTTCCGGATACTTGCATTAGTACAAATTATTGACCTTTTCAACTACATGAGAATTCATGATTAGGCATTAGAATGATAACCAAACCTTACAAACATATTAGAGTTTTCCAGCCATTCGATATTTATGAAGCTAAATAGAAAAGATCAGCTGTGACCACCACAGGACCGATCGCCATCATAAAGTACTTGTATAAAATACAGTCTAGCAGCAGAGTAGAAATAACTTGGCCTAATATTTTCTAACAGAGATATTATTTACCATGACCATGGAAACTTTACATATAAGTATAAAAAAATTGAGACAGAAAAATGTCAAAAAATTTTACAAAAATTTTTCGAAATTTTTCGTTTTATCAAAAAACGTCTCAAATAAACGTTATTAGTTATTGCCTAATATTTTCTAACAGAGATATTATTTATCATGACCATGGAAACGTTACATATGTATGAAAAAATTGAGACTTTTAAAATTAGCAACTTTTGTTCAATAAATTTTTTCGAAATATTTTTCTGTTGCTAAATATTCGCAAAAATCTTAAAATCGACACGAGTAAACTCCCATTTTTAGTCAAAAGATTTTTACTAAAAGTTGATCAACTTTTATTGTTGATAAAAGTTGATCATCGTGTCATTGATGTCAAAAGCTTAAATATGCAGTTTTATAAAAATCCTTTTAGCCTAATTTGCTCTGCACGTGTACACAGACAGACAGACAGACGGACGGACAGACCGACAGATATCATGCTAAAAATAGTCAAAACGTTATGTAGGGACCTCAATTCGTGGAGATCCATCGAAATCTCGAAATGTCAAAACCGGTATGATCACAATACTTTCCTTATATATGTTAACGGTCGGTAAAAATAGTATACAAAACTGAACGGGATTCGAACCCGAGACCTTTGTAACGCAGAGCACATGTGTTACCACTACGCTACGCCGGTCGGCCTATTTGCGCTTGAAAACGATATATTACGTGGAACAAAAATCAGCTGTGGCCACCACAGGACTGACCGTCATCACAAAGTACTTGTATAAAATTCATTCTAGCAGTAGAGTAAAAATAATTTGGCCCAATATTTTCTAACCGAGATATTATTTATCATGACCATGGAAACGTTACATATAAGTATGAAAAAATAGATACTTAAAAATCGGAAAAAAATTCAATTTTTTTTTTTCGTTTTATCAAAAAATGTCTCAGTGTTGTTAGTTATTGCTTTTACAGCATCTTTTGTTAAATAATTTTTTCGAAATAATTTTCTGTTACGAAATATTCGCAAAAATCTTAAAACCGACACGAGTAAACTTCCATTTCTAGTCAACCGATTTTTACCAGAAGTTGATCAACTCGTGCCATTGATGTTAAAAGCTTAAATATGAAGTTTCATAAAAATCCTTTTAGCCGAATTTGCTCTGCGCGTGTACACAGGCAGACGGACGGACAGACAGACACACAGACAGACAGAGAGACAGACAGACAGACAGACAGACATACAGACAGACATACAGATCGACAGATATCATGCTAAAAATAGTCAAAACATTATGTAGGGATCCTCAATTCGTGGAGATCCATCGAAATCTCGAAATGTTAAAATCGGTATGATCACAATACCTCCCTTATACCGATGAAAAGAATTAAAGTTTGTGTCATAGAACCCCTATATAAATATTGGCATGCGGCCCTCGTTGGCCCAAAGGTGGAAATTTTCGGAAAAGTTTTGTAAAATTTTTAATCAACCAAAAATTTTTAATCAACCCTAACTTGATAAAATGGCAAGTATTATTAAATCAGTGAAAACACAAAATTTGGAAAAAAGTGGAAATGCAATTTTCCATATAACCGAAAAGAATGCAGGAGTTTAGTAACCTCCTTTCTTTGTTGTCACAGGGTAAATATTTTCTCCTCCAAAAGGCATGCTGTATGAAATCGGAGACCATAAACTGTCATGAGCTTCCGGTCTAATATTTTTTTCCAGCGTAAATAGGCCAACCGGCGTAGCGTAGTGGTAAACTTTGTCCTCTGCGTTACTAAGTTCTCGGGTTCGAATCCCGTTCAGGAATGGCATTTTTCAAATATAAGAATTGTCCTGGCTAATTGCCACAGCAGCAAAGGCCATAAAAATTTAAAAAAAGCGCAAGCAGCCTTTGCTGCTGTGCGCCAAAAATTATCAATTGAAATTATTTTGTTTAAGTACTTTGTGGTGACGGTTGGTTTTGTGGTGGCCACAGTTAATTTTTTTAAATATTCATTTTAAAAATTTTTAACTAAATTATTATTTGAAAAAAATATCACATTTTAAACTTGATTAAAGCAGCGCAGTATTATATAATACCAATATATCCTGGGTACGCCAGTGGGGTAGAGGCAGCAGTTTCCATATCGAAACATTCTCGTATCTATCGAGCGGCTATATGAAATCCCGTATGAATGTATTTATTATCCGGAATATTTTTATAATCGATGTATGCGTGGTACGTTGTCATATATCTACACTAGCAAGTGGCAGGCTGCTTTCACGCGGTCCGCAACAACATCACGGACTAGCAACACGTCACACCGTGTATCACTACAACGTCGGTGACGTAATCTGATACAACGTTACGATGTTACCTCCGAAACACCCTCGTCTCTTTTTTATTCTGATTCCTTGACGCGGAAAGCACACATCTCTCGCTATCTGCATCGTTCGGTTTCTGTTGGGCTCTAGGTGTGTGGTGTTTCTTGTTCATGCAAGTATTCAGGCATAGCATCAGCACACACCATTGTGCGGGTCCATTGTGCTGTCGCAAGAGAACGTTCGTTGCACAGCCCGCCACGGCTCTAATTCAGCGTGTTGAATAGAACCGGAAGCGTTACAAATACACAGAGAGAGGAGGCGTCGGTAGGTGTAGAACGACGGTCCGTACGCCCGGGCAAAAACAGCTAATTCAGTACAATCCGAGTAATTACACACCTATATAGCTCGGTTCAGTGCTGTAGCTAGGGAAGACTGGGACTGGGACTGGGACACTGATGCGCGACTTGCCTTCCTTTCATTAGCGACAATTGATGCTACATGCTGCGCATTTATTTCATCCGTACGTCAACATCGTTCGTTCCACAAACATACGTCGACTGACGCGACGCTATTACCCCTTCTGTAATTAAATTTATGTTTGATTGATTTTGCGGCTCATGTCAGGAGGCCTCTGATAAGTATAAACCTAACACAATGAGCTACTTAAATTTTTTACTAGCTAGGGCTTCTCATTTCCCGCAATTTTCAAATCCCGGGATTCCGGGATGATATTTGATTTATTCCCGGGACCATAAGCATGTGTTGTGTGCAGAAATATTTTTAATTCAGATTCAGAATTGGAAAAAATATTACTACTAATTTACAAAAAAGATATTATTTTTATTTAGAAAAACTTAAATAATAATATAAAAATAATTAAACTTAAATATGATTCAAAATAATTGTGAGAACCGAAAAATAAATTTCGTTAGGAAATATTAAGTTTTATAATAGTTTTTCAAAAAACATCAGGTGTCAATGGATCACCAAATGATGACCGAATTTTTGTAACGAAAAGACCTGCCGCAGAAAAGGCTCTTTCAGATTCAATCGATGTCAGTGTAATGGTCATTAGTGCATCATATAATTTTACTGGTATACTACATATAAAGTTATTGGTGCGTTTTCCCGTTGCTTCATAGATATTCATTTCTTTTTCGATGTTTTTGACGTCATATAGAAAACCTTCGGCATTCTCAACTCGTGTCACATTCGAAATAGCAACATCCAACTTTAGATAATTCAGACGTGATTTCTCGCTCTGCCATCAGTGAATTTTTAGCCTCATCACCACTACTATCTAAATCTTCCATACTACAAGCTCCGCATTTACAATAAAAAGTTTAGCAAATAACTTTTTAGCTGTAGCTTGCAATACTGATTTAGACGGCAGTAGAAATATGGAATTTACTTCAGATTCGTATGTAGTGTTATAATTTGATGAGTTGTTTAGGTATTTTAGTAAGCCAACTAAATTATTATTCCTTCGTTCGACAATTCGCTGTTGGACAGATTCCAGCATTTTAGACGAAAACTATTATTGTTTTTGCGTAACTCATCCAAAATAAACACAAATACAGCCTCTGCTTCAAGTAGTGTTGCGCCGCGTCGATTTGTTCAAAAACCATGGAGTTACACGAAAAAAAAAAAAACATGGAGAAAAAACTAGCTAAATATGTCTGTGTATTTTTATTTTTAAAAATTTAGATCTAGAAAACAATGCTGTGGACACTACATGTTAGTGACCCGGTACAGTGCTTAGACCGGGTCACCGACGGCCTTAGCTTAGCGTTTGTTTAATTTGCTTTGGTTTGAGTTCGTTCGTGTCTTGTCCACGAGAACAGGCCAATGACGTGATCGTATATGCGACAAATAATGATGTCAAACCAATAACAATACATTTTGTAGAGGGTTTACATCCGTTGCTTAGAAAAGAAGTCACTAAGAATTCTGGTTTCTGAGCATATGGAGTCACTGGCCTGTTTTAGTGGGCAAAGCACTCTTAGGAAATAAGTGGTCCGTCTCGTTGACATCCATAGATACGCTGGTTACTTGGTGGAACCGGACTAATTTTTTAAAATTTTTATTCGAATAGAATTACATTTCAGTATTGTCTCCCTCAAAATAACTTCCCTGCGAAGCCACACAGCGCTGGAGACGGTTTTTCCAATCCTCTTAGCAGTGCTGGAACTCGGATACTGGAATATCTTTCAGCTGGTCGGCTACGGACATTTGAATGTTTTCGAGTGTCCCAAAATGACGTCCCTTGAGATGATTTTTCAATCCTGGGAAGAGGAAAAAGTCACAAGGACTCAAGTCTGACGAATAAGGAGGCTGAGGAGCCATAGAAATGTTTTTACTAGCCAAAAACTCGTTTAATGAAATTTTTCTCATCCCCAATTCATTGGTCAAAATCTGATGAACGACAGTATTAAATTCAACTCTTCCCTGATCATTCTGACTGTCTACCAGCGATCTGAACGCACAAGATCCCGGATTCTGTCGATATTTTCATCGGTTCTTGAAGATGAAGGCTTTCCGCTGCGTGATTCATCTTCAATCAGAGAGTTGATTGAAGATGAATCCTTCTGAAAATGCCTTAAACCATCATAAAACCTGGGTCCTTGACAAAACACTGTCTCCGTAGGCTTGAAGTTTTGCAAAAGTTTCCGTTGCACTGTGCCCAAGTCTTAAGCAAAACCTGATAGCACATCGTTGCTCGAAATGAATGTCACTCATTTTTAAAGTTTCCGTTTCACTGTACCCAAGTCTGAAGCAAAACCTCATAGCACACCTTTGCTCAAAACTCATTTTTAGAAAAAACTGTTTCACAAAAAAAATTGCTACGGGCAACAAAATTACTATAGCGAGTTCAAACTCGTACTGAAGGTGTACCACATGTTCATCTGCCGCCTCTCCAAGTTGCTCTCCCGCGTCCTAAATGTTGCCAGATCAAACGCTATGTTGCCAGTCCGGTTACTTAATTTACACACCTCGTACGTCGACTGGTGCGACGCTATTACCCCTTCCGTAATTAAATTAATGTTTGATTGATTTTGCGGCTTATGTCAAGAGGTCTGTGATATTTTACAGATGCCGCTAAACCTTACACAATGAGCTACTTTAGAACAACGGACGGCCAAGAAGCAAATTGAAAAACTTTAGTAATTACCCGATGCCAGGTAGGTCGACCGCGCGGTTTATGTTAAATAGTTCCGCTGAGCGTGTGTGCTGTACCGTGAGAGCCCAGAAGTGGCAACCGTCACCGTGAGTCTCTACCACCCTTCCGAAGTCACCTGCGTGCAAGAACGTGGCACTAATTGTTGGCGCACGTCGCTCACCATCTAAATCTCCCCTCGCTGCATAAGAAACAGCTCCATCCAGCAATATGTGTAATCGAGGTTCATATGCGGCGACAGCTGTCCGGACGATGTCTGTTTACCGCCCTCCCCCCCGGAGACATTCCTGGTGATAGATTGCTTCAAGCGTGCATTAGACACGCGAAATTCGCGGAGACTCGAGATAAAATATCAAGCTCGGTAAAGGGGTGTTTGATTAGAATTCGCTAACAGTTTTTGCATCCAACACAGTATGCTTTCTCCTGTGAGTGATATGTTGAAGACTTGAATAAGCTGGTAAAGGATTTCTCATTAATTCAAAATTCATGCGGGATCGTGACAGAAATTAGCATTCGTAGTCTGTTCAATGGTGTGTACGGAAATTGCGTAACTTAAAACTATGGTTGGTTTGCATGTTGTCATAATGAGCAAAAGAGTAGTGTTAATTAAGCGTTGCGAATAAACGATGAAGAAATGAATTGCGATCAAATGGAACAAGTGTCGCGGTGAGAAAGAAAATATAGGTAAGTATAGTGTACGAGGGTTAACTTTTATGTTTTTACAAACGACCACTAGATGTCAATATTGAAATATGTCGTTACTATATTCGTAAAATTTTGTGGGCGGGTAATTTCAGAAATAAAATTTCATTATTATTTAAAATATAATTATTCAATTAGTTAAAAAATATTCAAATATAAAAACTAATCTATTTTAAGATAAACATCCTCAAAGATTAGTTGAATTATAATATATTTTTCTAGTTAAGTGTTAAAAGATATGGAGTGAATGACGGTTGTATATTATATGAGTTGTTTGAAAGAACCTTATTGTTTACATCAAATAGCATGGTCAAATGTTTATACAGATGTTGATAGGCGACCATATATTTTCAGTGATATGGACTTCGTAGTAATTAGAGTCAAAATTAATTATTTGGGTTTATTAATTATTGGTAATAGAAATATGAGTCTTCAAGATAAGTTTATAAAAGGGTTTTGTTGTTAATGTGGAGAGCTGATTATTTTTACAAGGGCAAAAAATGGGGTTCAGAGATCAGATTATTAGTTTAAGAAAAGAGCTGGAAAAATCTTGTGAGAGATAAAAGGAGTCATGAGTAAACCGCCACCATGTACGGAAGAACCTCTCAAGCATTTTTGGTAGAGAAACCCGGTAGCGTGTAGTGGGTAAACCAGAAGTAATCTGGAAGTGTTGAGGACAGTTTAATGAAATAAACGAACCTCGTTAACGGGTTAAACACTGTGAGGTGTTTAGCGGCTTGTGAGGTGATAACGGTGATTCTGAAGTTTTTGTGCTTAAGTGTCTCTCATCGGATTTTACAGCCAGCACTAAATTGTAAGTTCTAAAGTAATTAATAACCTTCGATTCTAACTAAACATTAAACGTAGATTAAGTAAAATGCAGACTTTAATTCAAACACCCTTATTCCTCTCATAAAGGATCTAAGCAACCAACCGGCGGATCCTTTAGGTTTTCAGACTTGATACCGCTCGCAAGTCTTGAAATCCACTATGTAGAGGGCCTTTCAAAGTAAGTACCATGAAGTAAAATGAAATTATTTAAATTCATTTAGCCAACCTTGACGTTTCGACCGATCCTAGAAATGCCCCCACAATTTGACATTTGTTATTGAGAAATCAGTAGCAGCTTATAAATTGACCCAGTATTTTGTTGACAGCGAGCGTTTAAAAAACACAATTTTGTGAAAAAATTGATATTATTCGTGATGAAAAAACACAAGTTTTCGTTGGATGATTTTGGATGACAATTATATTGTCTTCTTCAGTATTAGTCCTCAGAATTAGACATAGATACTGAAGAAGACAATATAATTGTCGAAACCGGTCTATTCAAATATATGAATATCTAAGTGTTTTACTTATTGACTTAATATCCCAAGAATTGACTACATAATTTAACGTACTCCAAGGTCGAAAAGAAATACCAGAAGAATTAACAAGAATACGGGACACATCCTCAGAATTAGACATAGATACTGAAGAAGACAATATAATTGTCGAAACCGGTCTATTCAAATATATGAATATCTAAGTGTTTTACTTATTGACCTAATATCCCAAGAATTGGCTACATAATTTAACGTACTCCAAGGTCGAAAAGAAATGCCAGAACCATTGTATTCATTTGAAGAATTCTTGGATAACGATTTTAATAACTTGTGTTAAAATGATATGTACACATATTTTTTTATTTAAACTATAATATAATATTTTTTTCAATTATACTTATGTTGACGTGTGTAAAATGTAAAATTTCAAACACAAATAAATATTATTATTATTATTATTATTATTATATTAAATATTTATGAATATTATATTTATTTTGTGACTATATTTATTATGTAAAACAAATATTCCGGGGTGCAAATAACCAAGCAGTTGAAGCACCTCTAAATAAATATAATTAAAAAAAAAACTTGTTTTCTTTTTTAGTTTTTGTAAAAACTTAAAGATAGCCCTCGTAGTGTTAATTAAGCTTTGCGAATGAATGATGAAGAAATGAATTGTGATCAGTTGTAACAAGTGTCGCGGTGAGATGAAATAGGTAAGTGTAGTATAACGGTGAGTAGAGTACAGCGCCCTCCATTCGGCATTGACGGTAACGTCGACAAACCAAAGACATCAAAGTATTGCCGCGCTATCGTCGCAGCCAGGCTCACAAGTAGTCCTGAACCCGCGCGTTATTGATCAGTGGAGCTGTGGAACGTGGCGCCGGTCCAGCACTCTCGCGTGTCTTGCACAAGACGCTGTCTGTTGCGTACCTCTCCCGTTAGCGCTCAGCGTAACATCGCTTTACCCACACACACACGATACCCGAGCCTAATCCTACCTGCCTGCTTACAGGACGGATGGACAGACAAGAAGAATTCTTTATGAAATATGCACACCCGGAGCAAGCCATCAAGCGTGTCCTAACTTTTGTTTTCGCATTTCTGAACGTTTATTCCCATGTGCTGTAGCTCAACTCTTGCACATTACACAGCATTTTTGCCTCCATTTATTTTGAATTTGTGTGATTTACGGCTAGCGGCGGTCGACTCTTAATTACGTCACGATGCTCGGGGTAACTGGAGTGTGATGCGCGGCTTTATCCCAAGGGATTACTTAGTTTTCCGTGTTCGCCACGCGTCAGAATTCAATCAGGTACGTCTCACGGGAAATGCCAACTACCCATGGGTCTGTCACTCAAACTCAACTCGACGCTTGCATTCCAATAAATCTTGACGGAACGCGTTATGGCTTCGAGAAAATCAACATCCCTTTGACGTTGAACGAGAATCATGAGTCTTATTAGTTTGCAACATGTTCTACGTTTGTGGTTAACTATAAACCTTGAGTGGTTGACCCATAGTAGTCGTATGACAGACAGATATCTCCCCTGAGAGGTACGGGATAGGTGAGACACATCCCGACGAATACTCGAAGGAACGTGCATGTGAAAAAGGTTTGAAAAAGGAAAGAAAAAACAAAAAAAAAACTTGAAATAATTATATTAATGCCGGGTTTACATTGGTAGAGTAACAGAGCTAGTAACTAGCGCAAGTAATACGCGCTTTACTCTACTATCTTATTTTCAGGATAGTAGGTGTTCATACGCAATTGACATACATATCTTATTTTATGGATAGTAAGTGTCAAAACACATTTGACATCTTCACTGATTTTGTAGTGAAATTATCTTTTTGCAAAAAATAGTTTATGAATGTGGATATACATCGTCGCCGGAGTGATGCCATTAAAAAAATGGTATTTTGAATTACATCATTTCTTGTGGAGGAAATAATTGATTGTCTTATTGAAGTAATCGGTACAGAATATAAGCCTAAACGAAAATGGGTAAAGCCTGTAATACATGATGCGATTTCTCGTTTTGAATCTCGTACGATTTATCGTACAAGAATTATTGTATCGTGTACTACAGGATTTTCGTACGAGATCTTGTACGATATTGAAAACCATCCAATATTTATGCTCCAGACCTAAAATATTGTATAGAAATGAACAGATATCGACGCAGTAGATTATTGCGCATAGTCACGTGACCGATACCGTTAGGAATAATTATCGTACGATAAATCGTACGAGATTCAAAACGAGAAATCGCATCATGTATTACAGGCTTTAGAAATGGATTGATAGAAGAACTACCCATGGCGCATCAGTCCTTCTATTTCGTGAATTAGCCGTGAAAGATCAAAAAGAGTATAGACTGTGTTTAAAAATGATACCAGATGATTTTCATAGGCTTATAAATTTAATTAGTCGATTAATACAACGAACTGATACACTTATAAGGGATGCGATTCCAGCAAAAATAAAATTGGAATTAACGCTTTATTTCTTAGCCACAGGAAATAGTTATTGTAGTTTACAACATCTTTTTCGTGTATCAAAGGCAGTTATTTCACAGATGATTTAAAAAATCATCAATTAATAAATCAATGTTACGCAATTTATGTAAATAAATTGTAACTTACCTGATATGGTTTTTTTTCTATTTGTTATGACAGATTACCGCTTGCCGCCAATTTGAAATGAATCAATTTTGCGTAGTGGGGGAAAAGAGAGTAGCTAGTAAATACGTCGATGAGCTAGCTGCTATCGTAGCCCAATTACTAGAAGCTAGTACTCTACTAGTCACATTGTCAACTGTTTACACTGGGATAGTAACTAGTTCCTAGCTACTTGCGCTAGTTACTAGCTCTTTTACGCTACCAATGTAAACCCGGCATAACCGACATATTTTAATGGACGATCTAGTGCCGTGTTTCTTAACTGAAAACGTACCGAGGACCAGTAAAATATTTAATTTTCTACCGTGGACCAGTAAATTATTTAATTATCTACCGCGGTCCTCTAAAAATAAATGTACTATTAAACAAATTGTATATTCACACTATACATAGAGTTCACACTCTACGTATATCTTATGGTGCAATTCTGTGGCAAATCTGTAAGCTTCAGACGATCGTATCTAAGAAGTTGTTATATGGGTTGTTATGGACAGTTTCTTACAGATTTTGTCTGTAAGCTTATAGGTTTGCCACAGAATTGCACTATTAGTAATAAAAAATTGAAGTGAAGTGTGAATTTTCACACATTTCAGGGTTTTGCAGGTATTTAGTAAGTGATTGATGATTATTTGGGATGCCAAAACCAATTTTATGTCAAAATATTTTTTTATGATTTTTAATTCGAATGCCTATTACCATTATTTAAGTTTCTAAAGATGTGCAGTATTTTTTTATATATCAAGGTTCATTAAGATTTTGAAAATTGGGCCTATGGCTTCCATTGGTTGTTTTTAGTCATAGCTCCTCCCCTTTGATTTCGTGTACATTCAAATATAGAATTAAATTATAATTTCAACAATTTCCACTGGTTATTAAATTTACGCTTTTAAAAATTAAATGCAACAATTGCCAAAATATAACTAGAATTTTGAAAAAATAATTTAAACAATATAAAAATGCAAAAAAATGAATAAAAAATAATATTGTCTCCTCTCGTAGGATTCGAATTCAGTTTCTTGGGCAGTATCTTAGCCACTGCACCAAGATACACGTTACTGTTTAGCGTGTTATATAACTATAAGTTTTCAACATTATTAGCAAAAATATTTTGCAAAAATAAAAATTTGATCGTTAATCCACGTACCAAGGGCTTTCATTTGATACCCTAATCAGAATTTAAAAAAAATATTTTTTTTTTTTCGATGAGCACATATTTGTTTATATTTTTAGGGGGATATGTTTTTTAGATGTTTTAGTATTTTTCCTATGTGCGGGTCAAAGAGTTGTATAAGCATGCAAAATTTCAACTATCTAGGTTTAGCCGTTTGGCTCCAATTTTTACCGAACAGACAGACAGACAGACGACAAAATGACGGTATAAGGGTTTTTTGGTCATACCTACAAAATCCTAAAAATCACTGAAAAATGAACAAAATACACGAAAAATGAACAAAAGAACATAAAAAAATTAACAAAAAATCTGAAAAATAATAATTTATAAGCCTTTCGCGGACCACCAGTGGTCATGACATTTTTTTTAGTCGAAATGTAGGGTTTCGTAGGCATTGGAGGTGTCGAGCAAGTTCCACATTAAGGTAATGATGTGTTTGCCAACATAGTTGGCAACGGGTGAACTAGTTGTTAATAATACTATGTAATCAAACTTGTTTCAACCGGATTTATTTTGTTAAAAGCAATATCAGAGGAATAAAATAGGCAAAAACGTAAAGAACGGTAACGGTATTTTTCGTTTTCTTTCCGAAAGTAAATGAACGTTATTTTTTTCGTTCAGTTCCTGTGTAAAAGGCACGGTTTTAGTTTAGTGCAAGCTATCTCGGTGTGAACTACATAAATGTCGATAGTTCTAGTTGAGTTTGGAATTCAGAGCAGTTTTGGTGAAGTTGGTTTGGTTGGCACGCGGCAGGCGGCGGACGGCCTACCTACATTATTTCAGTGATCTAGAACAAATTAAAATCACCGTAAATCACTGAATCCTTTGTGTTTATAAACGGAGCGCTTCTCACCGTCAAAGACAGCCCATACATCACACTCTACCAGCTAATTATTAAAACTTTCTAGCTGGGGACGTTGCGCGACACTGCTACGTGCACGGACAAGTCTCACAGGGCGAATACGACAACACCTGTGACCTGCACATTCTGCACATCGCTACTGTAACGTACACAAGAAACCCTTATACATCTTTAAGTTTTCAAATGAATATTGAACTAATATTGAATCAATATAACTGAATAAATAAAATCATTCAATTAGTTTAAAATATTCAAATTATTTAAATATAAAAACTAATCTATTTTAAGATAAACATCCTCAGAGAATAGTTGAGTTATCATTTTTACCGACCGCCAACATATATGTCTAATACCCTTTTCACACTAGATCTTTAAGACGAGTGAACTTAAAGTTCACCGATGTTTAAGATCGGTATGCTTTCACACTTGATGTTTAAATCTCTGGTGCTGTCATCAGCTACAGTAATTTTGTCCTTAAGTTACCGTCATGAAATTACCAGTTTTGAACTGTCTGCGCCGACGCACATTTTGAATTATTATAAACGAATATGGATATTTCATTTCATTCTAGAATAAAGACACTACAATAAAGAATATATTACACCTGTATTAACATGTAAGTCGATACATTTTATCTCAATTATTGTAGCTCTGTATTTTATTAAACACATTAAAATAAATAATTTTATTATAACAATAAGTATAAACTTCTTATAACGTCTATATAATACAGTATTCTTGTTTATGATAATATAAAATGTTGACAGCACAAAGTCAAGGAGTATTTTTTTATAATAGAAATTAAGTTGGCAATGCGGACGAAGTTTAAGACGCAGATCTCTGTCTTAAACATCGGTTGTGTTTAGACGAGGCCATACGGTTTCACATTAGCGTATGAGGGAGGTATTGTGATCATACCGATTTTGACATTTCGAGATTTTGATGGATCTCCACGAATTGAGGTCCCTATATAACGTTATGACAATTTTTAGCATAATATCTGTCTATCTGTCTGTCTGTCGGTCCTTATACACATGCAGAGCAAATTCAGGTGTAGTCGGATTGCTGATAGGTGAGTGTTCGTTGCTACAAGTATGGATGTACAATATTATATGCTTTCTCCTTCTATATCATTATAATTATTTGCATACCCATAGTAACGTATAGTGACGCAAGTTGACAACTAACCTTCCAAATTATTTTAATACAAAACAAAGCATTTGTAATAAACGCCATGATTCGTAGATATCTTTACTAATTAGAGCACGAAAATAAATTCACAGCAGTACTCAAACAAACAAAATTATTAATTTTAAGGTATAATCCGTCTCAATTTGTAATTAGATCTGGTTACTTTGATGACTGTTGTGGTGTAAACAGACTTTGGCGTATCCGTGTGAACCAATACTATGACAATATTATAAATGTATTGTCAATATACAACATAAAAAATGAACTTTATCTGTTAGTTACGTATTACAAAATGAGACAGATAATAATAATTATAAATAAAGAAAAATTTATACTCATACGTAAATTTAGGATAATTTGTTGTTTAATTATGTTTCCCCTAAGTACAAAGTAATAAAATATTAAGTAAAAATATATTTATTCATATATACAGTCTGTTTCAAACGGTTAGGCGGAACTAAATGGGACTTTCGTTCTTTTAGGTTGTCACGAGAAGGGATCTTGCTTGGGTTATTTCATTTTTCACGTTGGAATGTCAAAATTTAAAATTACAACAATGAAACCACGGAAACGAATGACATATGTCAAAATTAAATTATTTTTTTTTACATATTTTAATGACAAAAAAATAAAAAAGTGGGAAATTTGTATTAAGAATGACACAAAAAATCAAAATATAAAGAAAATGACATTTTAAAATGATATTAACCTTAACCAAAAAATGTTTATTGTAAGTATGATTTACAAAGCTTAACAATACGGTCGAAAAGCACGATTTAAACGATGAAAGTAACTAGATTGCAAAATCTAGTTCCGCCTAACCGTTTGGAACAGACTTTACGTTGTATTTGAATGTTTATTTTTATTTAAAAAAAATTAGTCACTGTAATGCATGATATCTGCCATCTGAACTATCGCTGTTATTTCTTGTATTTATTATTATTGGATTAATATCATCAACAATCCTTTCCCTTTCCCACCATTCATTTATTATATATTAATTTTCGATTTTTTTAACAGATTTTCCCCAAGTTTCACAACTAGTTTGAAGCCATATTTTAATTAATATTTATTACCAGACACTGACAACTAAAACAAATAACAAAAAACATTTTTAAAATCGCTGAAAAATGGTAACTAGATTATTATATGAATGCACTACTCGATACATACATGTAACAGTCACCTATCAGCAATCCGACTATAACAGTATTTTTATGAAACTTCATATTTAAGCTTTTGACATCAATGGCACGAGTTGACTAACCTTTGGTAAAAATCGGTTAACTAGAAATGGGAGTTTACTCGGGTCGGTTTTAAGATTTTTGCGAATATTTCACAACAGAGAAATATACCGAAAAGTTGCTATAAAAGCAATAACTAACAACTTTAATTTGAGAAATTTTTTGATAAAGCAGCATAAATTAAACAAATACTTTGTGATGGCGGTCGGTCCTGTGGTGGCTACAGCTGATTTTTTAGTTAAATGTTGAAAGACAAGGGTAGAATTTATCGATCGCATATTACATGATTTGTTTAAATTATTGTCACCGTTTATTTTATTGTTTTTGTTTTTTTTTTTTTTTTATTTTTTAAAACATAGCAGGACTAAATGTCCCAATACACTGTGACTCACAAACATCCATGTCCTGACCGGGTACGTGGGATATTATCTCAAGTACATGGTCGAATGTTTTTACAGATGTTGATATGCGACCATTTATATCTTTAGAATTTTTATTCTATGTGGATTGAGAGCAATTTTTATTTAGTTTTGGGTAAGTTGTCATGGGCAAATTACTTCGATAGCGAGTCCTTCGCTTTCCGAGAGAGAACGACTGGAAAACTATTAAAAGCAAGAATGATATTAAAACGAAAACCTTAAATGTGTAAAAATTTACACTTCACATCAATTTTATTCATTGGTAGACTAGCTTGAAACTGTCTGATATTCTATGTAAAGTATGTTGAATATATGTGTTGTGAATGCAGCGGTGTGAGTTGGGTTGCCTACGCAGCGAGGAGTTTTTTGTCTTCTATCAGTGGGTCACATACTGCGATAACGATGTGGTAAGGTTGGTTGTGTTCGAGTGGCCTTCTCTTTACACGTGTTTTATCGAATTATTTTCACGATTCAGAACAAAGGTTACGACACGAGGGCCAGGTAGTATTGATCGATTCACCAGCACTAGGTATCCTTTTGAGTGACAAGACGATCTTCGCGGACGGTCTGTCCTTTCCCATCATGCAGACAATGGAGGATCTGTCTACTGATCTTGGGAGATGTAACACCATTTAATGCTTATACAGGGTGTATCAGGATAGAGGGATGCGAGTTTTCTCGCAAAAGCAACGTGTGAGCTAGTTGTAAAAAAATTTTTAAGGTGGCGCACAACCCTATAGTTCTCAACAGTTTCTTATACAAAACTAATAATCGGAAATAAAATTAATAACAATCTATACATCAAAATTTGCAGCGAATTTTTATCTAACTAATAAGATGTTTTTAATTGTAGAAAAAACTGTTATAACAGGTGTCTCAAAAGAAATTTTATATTTAGCGGATCGATTAAAAAAAAAGTAAGCCGTATATAGAAAAAATGTTTATTAATTATTAAAATACACTTTTTGGGGATTTATTTCTTAAAAATAATATCGTCTAAATGTAGACCCTCTCGTTATCGGCACTCATTTAATCGAACAGTAAAATTACTTATGACGTCTCGGCAGGTAGACTCAGGGATGGTTGCCATTTCGTGACGGATATTTTCTTTCAAATGCGCCAGTGAAGTCGGTTTATTGGCGTAAACTTTAGATTTAAGATAACCCCATAGGAAAAGTCCATAGGGGTTAAATCTGGACTGCGAGGAGGCCAATTTATGTCACCTCTCCGGGAGATCAATTTGCCTGAGAAAATTTCACGAACACGTGGCAGAGACATATTGGACGTGTGTGAAGTTGCTTCGTCCTGTTGGAACCATGTTCTTTAGTTATAGTCAGGAAAGTTTTGCAGTTCAGGTACCAAGAAGTTGTCTAACATCTCCACATAACGCTCTGAATTCACTGTAACTGCACGCCACCTTTCGTCTTCAAAAAAGTAAGGGCCGATAATTCCTCGCGCCGGCATCGCAGCCCATACGGTCAGTTTAGGCGAATGTAGGGGTTTCTGATGTTTGCGTTTCGGATTCGTTGCACTCCAGAAGTGGCAGTTCTGCTTATTTACGTGGCCATTAAGATGAAAATGAGCTTCATCCGAAAACAAAATGTTGGTAAACGTTGAAAATCGCTCAATCACCTGATTTACGAAATTAAGCCTCTGACTGGCATCTTGGGGCTTTAATTCTTGCACCAATTGAATTTTGTAGGGGTGCAGCTTTAGGTCTTTGTGCATAATGCGATGTAATGATGATCTATGCACATTTATAGCACTGTCGCGCTTCCGAATTGAAAGGTTCGGGTCGTCACGAACAGACTGATTAACATTCTCCACGTTTTCTACCGTTCTTGATGACCTAGGTCGCCCGGATTTTGATTTATCCAGCGTTGTACCAGTCTCTTCAAACTTTTTAACCCAATGTCGAATGAGAGGAATACTTGGCGCATCATTTAAGTGGCGAAAACCTCGAATACTGCAGAATTTTCTACGCGCTACAGTCGCCGAATCACCGTTTTTGTAAAACTCTCGCACGCATAACGCGCGGTCTGCTCCCGAGAAACGCTCCATAGCGACTGAATTCCCAAGAGCCAGGCTACCGATTGACATAACCCCCGCGCCCCTCGGATACGTTGCGTTCACGCAGTAAGCTAAATAAATATAAAATTTCTTTTGAGACACCTTGTATAATTGTAAACAAGCAAATTGCATTATAGACGCCATCTTGAAAACTAATTGACGCATATTTGCGTACTATGCGGCAAATTGTAGGTAAAGCTTCATTCTACAAATATGTTATTAGCTATTTTGCTCTATTGTGAAAATTACTTATAGTTATTGTACTTGGTAGTCTATTTTTGCCGCAATCTTGAATCTGCCGCGGTTTTGAAAATAAGTGTTACGGGTAAAAATGATTCAATATTCGTGAAGAATACGTGTACCAAGTGGCATTATATTATCATAAAGTATAATATTTTTCGAAGAAGGCTCTAAATTAAAAGCAACCAAGTCGAAAAAAATGTTGACGTATTATTTGAACATTTCTACACAAAACTATATAAATATAAAAGTTGTTCGAAACCCACAAATAGATTTAAAAACATACAGAACATTAGCTCTGATGTCTATTTTTAAGTTATTGAGCGATAATATTTTTACAATAAATGTTTCTACAATTAAAAATATCCTATTAGATAGATAAAAATTCGGTACAAAATTTGATGTATAGATTGATACTAATTTGATTTTAGATTGTTAGTTTTGTATAAGAAACTAGTAACCTCTGGCGGTTATACGCAGCCTTAACCAAATTTACCCAAAGAATCTAATGGTGGTATTTATTTTTTCGGAACAAACCGGAAGTACACCCTAAAAAAAGTAGTGTTAAAGGGACAATGTATACAAAAAATGAACTTTTAGTGTTCATAAAAAAAACAGCATGAAGAAGCAGATCAGGCAGCAAAATTAGCTAGAACTAACAATTTGATAAATATACCCATTCCACATAGAGATTTCATTAGCCATATTAAAAATAAATTAAATTCTAAATTGATTTCATACTGGGGCACAATAGCAAATCATTTCAGTCTAATCAAAGAAGACTTCAGCTACTGGAAAACCAATATGAATAGAAGAGATCAAATTGTTATTACGCGACTCCGATTAGGTCACACACTAGCTACTCATAAACATATTTTTGAAAAACAAAATCCCATAGAATGCCAAAATTGCAAAACTAGATTAGATGTAAAACACCTAATAATCGACTGTCCTAATTATCAAGTTGAGAGGTTAAGATTCCAAATCCCATTATCGCTCAAAGAAGCTCTAAGCAACAACCAAGATCATCTCTCCAATGTAATAAATTATCTAAAATCAATTAATGTTTTCTCCAAAATTTAAAAATATTTATAATATGTAAAAATAATATTTTGTAAAAATAATATTTTGTAAAAATATATGTATCAGGGGCCAAGTTGCTGACGCCTCTTAAAAAAAAAAAAAAAAAACAAAAACAGCAATTTAAAATAATCAGAAATTTGCAAAATAAAATATAACTAAATATTATCCGATTACTAAAATTATTATATTTGTTAATATCAGGTTGTCAAGGATGAATTATTTGACATTAGCTTAATATTTTACTGTTCTGTTGGAAAGTTACACACTCACCTGTTTAAAGAAATCATTATGTGCTCTAAAAAATATCAAAAACTTATTTTAAAAATTAATTTTGTTGAAAATGGAACGGTCGGAAATTCCCATTATTATGAAGTATGACTTCTTACGTGGAACTACGGCATCGCAGACCACGCGAAACATTAATAGTGTATTTGGCTCTAGTGTTACTACGCAGCAGACAATATAAAATTGGTTCGCCAAATTCGTACAGGTACAGGTACAAGTTTTCAAACTTAAAACGCAAACAAAAAAAAAAGAAACTAGCTCATCGACCACAGCAGAAATATACTGCAACCAACTAGATGAAATGATGCAAACGCTTATAGAAAAACCTAGCCCCCCCTGACTACAATTTATTCCGCAATTTGGACAACTTTTTAATAGGAAAACAGTTTAATTCCGACAATGCTGTAAAACTGGCCTTCCAGGAATTCATTGACTCTCGTCCGCCAAGGTTTTATACTACTGGCCTGAACAACCTGCCGTTTAAATGACAAAAGTGTATAGACAATATGGGTGCATACTTTGATGAATAAAATAATTCCTTATATTTGTAAGTTATCAACCAACTTTGCATTTTTTTCTACAAATTTCAATCTTGACGATATAATAGAATTACCATTATTATTAAGCTTGTTGTTCGCACCAGTCACGCGAATTATTAATATTTAAGTGAGATGGTTCTCAGTCCAACATTATTTTTAGTTTAGTTACCGAATAACATTCGAACCTTTTGTGTCGTGTTAATTTTTTTACTCAGTTCTGTCAGTGCGCGATCGCCGTTCAGGTTATGTTCACGAATTTATGTTATATATACATTCGTCTCGTGTCTTAGTGTATTTGAGTGGCTTATTTGGGTCACCGCAACATCTGAACTGTTAGTATAGTGCTTCTTTAAAAAGGGGTAGAATTATCTATTATTAGGGGAAGAGTATCCAGCCTGTCCATGAGTACTCTGTCGTTACCTAAAGCAACTGACAGATCATAGCACAGGCCTAACCTCTCCCTGACATTCTCGAACTGTACACATTCAGTTAAAATGTGTAACACAAATCTGTGTTACACGTCTCACAGATAGGGGACTCTTCACCTCGGATGAGGTGTCCATGGGTCCACCGACAGTGGCATATTCGGAGGCGTGTGATGGTGGTTTTCTCCTTGCGGTTAATCCTGCAGGAAGAACCCCATGGTTTAACGTCTCCCTTAATCTGTCTCAACTTAACGTTCTGTACACTGCCCCACTCATGCTGCCACCTGGCTAAAACCAGATGTTTCAGATGACTCCTTGCGTCATCTGGAAATATGAAACTCACATCAATGATAGGTCTGTGGGAGGCGGCTTTTGCAGCTTCATCAACCTCTTCGTTGCCTTTAATACTAATATGTCCCGGTATCCAACACAGCTCTACCCTCACATTCTGAGCATTCAGATTGTGGAGGATCAACCGGATCTTTAGTACAAGAGGATGCACTGGATCTGGATCTTGGATACTGTTCAGAGCGCTCAAGACCTAGAATTGACATTGCCGACTGACACGAACATATTTTCCAATAAGAAGACATACCACAGAGTGAAACTTGCCGGGCACCACTGACAGTGCAAAACGTTTTATCGGGAAAAATTAGAATTATTAAAATTATTTAATCAAAACAAATGGGAAGGGAGGGATTCCCTTCATTATCCCTCCCTGGATCCGCCAGTGCATGCAGAGAACATGGAAAGGTAAGTTTACCCGGACGTGTTATGCCCGGCGACATGTCTAGCTGTCCGTAAACGATACCACGGTCTCGGCCACTCTGTTAAAGATAAGCCTTGTGTTTTCTTCGCGTGATTGTTGTTTCCCTTGTAAAGTGGTGGTACTCTTAGTATTTCCGTTACTCGGAAAAAGTATACAACCGCGAACATACTGCGTCTCTTCTCATTTCAACTTATTAACGGTCCAGTTCAGACGTGCGACTGGCTTGGGGATTTGTCCGGTAGAAACGTTTTCACGAGAGAAAACGGCATTATGGCTAGCTCGTTTATTCTACCGTCTCGAATTGATCCGACGTTCGCTTGTAGACTTTTGTAATTAAGATCGAGAACTCCGCCGCACACTGCAAATGACAGTTTCATAATTTGTTGGAGAAATTATTATTTTATGCGCGTTCAAAATTTAAAGTCGATTATGATGCCGGCAGGTGGGCTACGATTTCTCATGTTACCAAAACCATTTAGGGAAGTTTTATTCAACACGTTAGGGTGCATCCTTTTTTATATCGATACATAAACATTCAGTCATACCCTTTTCACATTAGAACTTTAAGACGAGTGAACTTAAAGTTCCCCGATGTTTAACATCGGTATGCTTTCACACTTGATATTTAAATCTCCGGTGCTGTCATCAGCTACAGTAATTTTGTCCTTAAGTTACCGTCATGAAATTACCAGTTTTGAACTGTCTGCGCAGACGCACATTTTGAATTATTATAAACAAATATGGATATTTCATTTCATTCTACAATAAAGACACTACAATAAAGAATATATTACACCTGTATTAACATGTAAGTCGATACATTTTATCTCAATAATTGTAGCTCTGTATTTTATTAAACACATTATTAAAATAAATAATTTTACTATAACAATAAGTATAAACTTCTTATAACGTCGATATAATACAGTATTCTTGTTTATGATAATATAAAATGTTGACAGCACAAATTCAAAGAGTATTTTTTTATATTAGAAATTCAGTTGGCAATGCGGACGATGTTTAAGACGCAGATCTCTCTCTTAAACATCGCTTGTATTTAGAGGAGGCCATACGGTTTCACATTAGCGTTTAAAGATACATTCACTTTAACATCCGATCTTAAAGTTCTAGTGTGAAAAGGGTATTATGGAAACTAAAAATAAAATTGTCAATAGTAACTCAAAATAACAAAGTCGAGTTAGTTGGGTATCCAATAACTAACAAGCCTTTGTATCGCCCACGGAATAGAAATAAAAGGTAAATCCAGTGTCATCCACATAATGGCGATTTATACGCTGGGACTTATGCCATCATTTATGCAAGCGGAAAATTATAAATTATTTGTTTGCTCCTGTATATTATGCATTATAAATAATTACTGGGTGCGCAGTAATTCTTATTAAAAATATTAGATTATATCGCTTTGGATGTATAAGCTGTTCACTTTTGTAAGCACAAACTAGATCTAGTTATTTTGGTTACTTTTAAAGTGTAATACGGACGCTGTAAAAACGACTTTATAATTTTTTATATTTTTTATAATTTTTACCGACCGCCAACATGATCCGAATTGAGGTCTCTACGTAACGTTTTGACTATTTTTAGCATGATGTCTGTCGGTCTGTCTGTCCGTCCGTCTGTATGTCTGTCCGTCTGTCTGTCCGTCTGTCCGTCTGTGTACACGTGCAGAGCAAATTCGGCTGAAAGGATTTTTATGAAACTTCATATTTAAGCTTCTGCCATCAATTACACGTGTTGATCAACTTTTGGTATAAATCAATTTACTAAAAATGGGAGTTTACTCGTGTCGATTTTAAGATTTTTGTGAATATTTCACAACAGAAAAATATTTAGAAAAAATGTATTGAACAAAAGTTGCTATAAAAGCTATAATTAATAACTTTTATTTGAGACGTTTTTTGATAAAACGAAAAATTTTGAATAATTTTTGTAAAATTTTTCGAAATTTTTTCCTAGTCTCAATTTTTTCATACTTGTATGTAACGTTTCCATGGTCATGATAAATAATATCTCTGTTAGAAAATATTAGGCCAAGTTATTTCTACTCTGGCCACCACAGAACCGACCGCCATTACAAAGTACTTGTTTAATTTAATCTGCTTTATCAAAAAATGTCTCAAAAAAAAGTTGTTAGTTATTGCTTTTAGAGCAACTTTTGTAAAATACATTTTTTCGAAATATTACTCTGTATATATTAATATTAATATTATAATATTCGCAAAAATCTTAAAACCAACACGAGTTAACTCCCATTTCAAATTAACCGATTTTTACCAAAAGTAGATCAACTCGTGCCATTGATGTCAAAAAATTAATTATGAAGTTTCGTAAAAATCCTTTTAGTCGAATTTTGTCTGCCCGTGTACACGGACCGACGGACAGACCGACAGACAGACAGACAGACAGACAGACAGACAGACAGACAGACAGACAGACAGACAGACAGACAGACAGACAGACAGACAGACATCATGCTAAAAATAGTCAAAACGTTATGTAGGTACCTAAATTCGTAGAGATCCATCGGAATCTCGAAATGTCGAAATATCGGTATGATCACAATACCTCCCTTATATATGTTGGCGGTCGGTAAAAAACTAGCATTATAAATTTCTTTTTCTATGACTACGTAGATGTGCCGAGAAAATTTTTCTTCTTTGGAAAATGTGCCACGGGAGTAAAAAGATTCTACACTGAAACACTGTAACACGGGAAACACTGTTCTAAGGACTCGCTTTTTTTGTGACAGTTTGCGGTATAAACTGTAAAATTTTGACATTTGTTGACATAGTTTGACAGTGTGGCGATTTGAAATATTAAAGTGTAACTGTTCCATACATTTGTCATTTGTTATGTTCTTGTGTTCTGTAATGTTGATTGTGAATCGTATTTTGTAGTGTTTTCAATCTTCAGTAAAATCATTTTGTGTTTGTGATGAATGTCGATGTGTCTACTGGCATCAATTACAATGATAGTGTGCCTGTCGTACGGTTCTGATGCGGCCCATGACGCGGTATCGATCACAGTGCTTCTCGCCAAGTGCCGTGATGGCCGAGTGCCAAGTTCCCGCCATACCGACACACCGGGTTCGCAGACACACATATATATCTGTAAACGCATACATATGAACAGAAGGGTATCCCGTACGCCGGAGGCAATTCCATGCGGTCTCCCCACCGTCCAAATCAATCAAGCTGCTCCAGGTGTTTAGTGGATAGGTCGCACACTACCGCATTAGACTTGCAAACGATCCAAGACCGATACGTATCATATTTTAAGATCGACTAATGGATTCTGAATAATGTTCACTCCGAGTAACAATGCGCTTGCTTTCTGAATCAATTTATTTCTTCCCAGTACGCGAGGGCATCGGTTTTAAATTCTCCAAACCCAATCCCTTCTCGTCGGCATAGCGATAAATCGACGGCTGCAGTAGCAGAGAATGTCCCTAGTGCAACTTAACTCGTACAGATCACCTAGGATGCCCCTTCTCACTCCTCCCGTCTATCTCGTACAGCCGTACCAATATTTCATCTCAGGTATCGGTACGTCTCTACGGCCCACTCTATCTTAAGACACATACAGAGAAGGTTTCGTGGAATATCCGTACGAAAAGTAACTGTGAATTACGGACGAATGAAAGGACTGACATTGCGGTTATGTTACGTATACGGTTGCAAGTAATAGGCGTTTCTGTCAAATCTCACACTTCATGAAGTTGTGGAAACTTCAAGAATCTCACTTCGTGGCTGTCGCATTAGCATTAGAAGGAAGTCGTGCGCCGCATGTAACCTATCAACTTTTAATACTCCCAAGTTTGTGTTACGTTACTGAAATGCCAATATCTTTGAATTTTTAGAGTTTTGCAGCGAGGTCAGAACCGATATTGCTGGGTTATTCGACTGCCGTGTTTCATGGGCTCTGAATTATAAAGTCAACAACTTTAAAGCAGGGGTTCTTAAACTTATGTACTCCGAGGACCCCCTCTTGAACAACATTTTTTTTTTGCGGACCCCATCCCTACCCTAGGCATTTTACATCGTTCTTGATACTTAATTTCTGGTTCAGTAATCTCATAGGCACTACGTTATAATAAATATTGGTAAAAATTTATCGCTGGTTATTTTAATAAATGGTCTTGTGCATTTATAGAGAAACATTTTTATTAGCATATAAATAAACTAGGGGCCTCAGCCCGGCTACGCCGGTCTTCTCCCCTACGTTGTTAAAACTCGTCGCTCATCGTTTTTTAACACTATTTTATGGAAATTCGCCCTGCAAATGTCTTAAGTTTTATTGTTAATTCACCTTAAATACTTAATTAGTTTTCTTCTGTCAAGAAATACGTTCAAAATGTGAAATCTCGTCACATTTTAAATTGCAAAAAAATTGACAGCTGTCACCCTTTGAAATCTTGTAAGCATATTTTTGCCTCAAAATGATCCAATAATGGCCCAGATTCATTGAAAAATGTTTTCTGATGCCTCAAAATATTATCTCGTACGTCAAAAAAGCTATCTTGAACCATTATCACCACTTAACACTTTGATTAACCCTGTAATTTTTGATATATATAAATCTTTTTTTAACACTATTTTATGGAAATTCGCCCTGCAAATGTCTTAAACTTTATCGTTAATTCACCTTAAATCCTTAATTAGTATTCTTCTGTCAAGAAACACGTTCAAAATGTGAAATCTCGTCCCATTTTAAAATGCAAAAATTTTGACAGCTGTCGAGAAACCTTGTAAGCATATTTTTGCCTCAAAATGCTCAATAATGGCCCAGATTCTTTGAAAAATGTTTTCTGATACCTCAAAATATTATCTCGCATGTCCAAAAAGCTATCCTGAATCATTATTACCATTTAACACTTTGATTCTCGCCGTAGATATTCTGGACCGGCCGTCTTGTATTAAGAATATTTTTGAATTATCGTCTGATAAAACCTGTCCGTGCCGATCAATGGTGACTTTGATTCGACACGGTTTCGAGGAAAAAATGCATTATTTTTATCAATAAAAATTAGTCAGTACCCCCTGTCGAAATAAAATTAAGTCTAAGCACTAAAAAAATATCACCCGGATAAGACGGCGGTTCATTTTCCTCTCTCCGCGTTACCGGAAAAATGAAGATACACCAGAAGTTGAATAGAACATATATACCAACACTTGTACAATATAATAGTAGATATTGATTAGATGAGTTACGTCCGTAAGTTAGTAATTATAGTTGAAGGTAATGAGATTCGGACCAGTCAGAAAATAAAAACAAATTTGTTTACTTCGCTAACGTTTCGATTTAATTTAAATCTTCATCAGAGCTTAGTTAATAGTCACGATATAAAATAACGATTTTAAAATTAATAGAGAATACATCATATTGTCCGGTTATAGGCATATGCTTATCTCTGAGTTCAATAACCGGACAATATGATGTATTCTCTATTAATTTTAAAATTGTTATTTTATATCGTGACTATTAACTAAGCTCTGATGAAGATTTAAATTAAATCGAAACGTTAGCGAAGTTATTAAATTTGTTTTAATTTTCTGACTGATCCGAATCCCATTACCTTCAACTATAATAAATAAATATATTAGAATAAAAAACATAAAATTAATAGAAATAATAGTAAAAAGAATAAAAAAAAGTTACAAATTATAATACGTTAAACTCATACAAACATTTCTTGGTCAAATATTGGTCAAAATAGATCTTATTATAATATGTTTTCTGTAAATAATTTGCAGTTGAATAAAAATAATTAAATCTTTGTTAATTATTGTTTAGTTTTGTCAATAACTAGTTACATAACAACAAATACAAAAAGTCTTGACCATGTAGGCTTTTTATTAAACGAGTTAATAGAATAAAAGCGAAAAGTTGGGGGATGTAAAGTTAATGTTAAAATTGTTTCGCGGACCCCCGGTAATGGATACGCGAACCCTCAGGGGTCCGCGGACCACAGTTTAAGAACTGCTGCTTTAAAGGCATGTAAAACACCACAGTTCTCACAAGTTTTCATACAAATCTAACAATTATCATAATAATACCTCACCGCGAATTAAAGCCGTCAACATAAGAATTTCGTTCGCGTACCAAGACCATTGGACTAAGGAGATATTTTGGACATAACTTCGTAGTCCAATGGTTTTGGGACGAGAACGCGAAATTCGTAAGATAACATGCTCGATTTCCAGTGACGTAGTGTTTTGATATAGTGAATTTCTTTTATCCTGCAATATAGGTATTATCGTTACCAGTGGCGCACCCAGGATTTTTTGTTGGGGGGGGGGGCGGAAGACAAAATTATTTAAATTACGAAAATATAGTGACGACCTAAAAAGAGGTCCTCACTTCTAATATACAAGTGACGACCTAAAACAAAGTCTACATATCTACTTTTAAAATTTTCTAGTGTGTTTGTGTGTTTTTATTTTTATTTCCTTCCTTCGGACCACCGCCCCCCCCTCTCTGGGCGCGCCACTGATCGTACTATAGTAATTGAAATCTGACAGCAATGTAAAATTGCGTTTCTTTTAATTTGCAACATAGGCGATTTAACATTGCTGTCAAAATAATTCTAGGGAAACCATGCATAATAATAATTTAAATGTTGCAGAATAAAAGAAATTCACTGTATTTATTTTCTACGTTATAAGTATTATAGCTTTTGCGTTTAAAGCCGCATTCAGAGCTCTTAAATTAATAGACTATAAACTAAAGCTTGTATTCTGATGATTGTCACTAACAAGTTTGTCATATGGTTAAGAAATTTAATACGTGGTTCGTTGTCGATTGTGGATAATTTTCTAAACTTAAAGCTAGTGAGTTGTTTTAATGAGACAGACATATAAACACATTGGCTATCTCAGTCTATCGGAGAGACCGTACATATTGTAAACGATAATAGATAATAAACATTTTACGAAGCCACCGTAGACACACAGATTTAAAGACACACAGATGTTGGACTATTCGTAACTTATTAATTTCCAAGAGCTGTCAACGCTACGTCGAAGACGTCCTCTTGTAAACCAATTGACAGACATGTGCGCACGACGCTGCTAATTGTACAAATATATTTCTATCTATTTTGTTCTACTGTGAAAAATACTCATAGTTATTATACTTGTTTTTTTTGCCATGTTGAATTTGCTGCAATTCACAAAAATGTGCTGATGGTCAAAATTATTTAATTTTCGTAAAGAATACGTGTACCAAGTGGAATTTCATTATCATCAAGTGCAGGCCTTATAGATAGATTTAAAAAAAATCATACTAAAAATTTTGATGTATTTGGTCCAGTGGCGCACCCAGGGGGGGTCCGGGGGGCCTGCCCCCCTAGAATGAGGGAATTTTTTTTTTTGTACCGTTGGTAAATAAATGTAAAACTAGAGGTGAGGGCCTTGGTTTCTTTAGGTCCTCACTTTTCAGAAGTGAAGACCTTTTTTTTTGGTCATCACTTGTATTTCAGAAGTGAGGACATTTTTTTCTTTAGATGATCACTTGAAATTGAGGAGTAAAGAGTGAAAGTGGTCATCATTTGAATTTCAGAAGTGAGGACCTTAAGAACATTATATATATAAAAGCCCTAATTTCTGTGTGTACGTAACTCTAAGTTCCTTTGTGCTAGCGGGTGTTGCGGCAAGCGGGCGGCCACGAATTGAGTGGAGAAACGACGTACCTCGACAAAGCTGAGCTCTCAAATCAGTACGTTTGGTTACTTGATGAAAGGATGTTGTGTTAATTGATATTACGCCCGCGGACTGTCCGGTCCGATACTAATTTTTAAACGACACGCATTGAGCGGCTTTTTAGGATTACCTAGGTATAATCCGAAACAGCTATACCATTGATGTCCAGCATATGGCCCGCGGGCCGTATCCGGCGCGTTACTAATTTTGAAACGACACGCATTAAGCAACTTTTTAGGATTTCCTAGGTATAATCAAGAAACGTTTTTGTTTTGTTAATATACGCAGAATCATACAAATTTTAATAATTGATTCCTGTTTATATTGATTTTTATTCGTTACCAGTTTGCCAACGTTGTTGGCAAGGGGTCTGCTAGTAATTTAAATAATTTTGTATTCCGGGCACCACAAAAAAAAAAATTCCTGGGTGCGCCACTGATTTGATCCATTCCATAATTGCATCAAGTTTTTGAGTGATAACATTTTTACATTGTGTTTCCAATTAAACATATCCGGTTAGATAAAATAGTGATATTTGATATAGATTATTATTAATTTTATTTCAGATTGTTAGTTTTGTATAAGAAATTTGTAATCTATGGTGTTTACCCTGTCTTAAGACGATAGGTAAACTGAGCTGCATCGCTACGGGCTGCTTGCGTCTATATGACCCGGACGGATGTGGATTTTAGACGAATGTTCGAATATAATATTATGTATGTAAACGGAAGTGAAGACGCTCGAGGCCCGAGGTGACGGCGAATGGTCCAGAACAGTCCCGACCACTGTACTAACACAATAGAGAACTGCGATATGGTCTCCCTGTGATTTGTTTTCCAATTGCAGCGCTAGAGGGCTTCCCAACTTTATACCTCTTTCATGTTTCGTCTCGCTCACTCGCGCGCGCCGTCAAGATAAATAAACAACAATCGCAAGGCGACACATGACCTAGCGAACTTACTAGTGATTGATCTGCGCACCTCTCTTGTGAACTTCTTCATTAATTATACACCTATTCCGGGGCGTCTTATTATTTACGATCAATCTCAATCAATCAATTGATCGGTGCAGCATTCCCAGTAGGTACACACGTGACTTGCATCGGGAGCAATGGTTCGTAGCGACGCCAGTGTCCCGTGTCCCGTGTCCCGCGCCTGCCAGTTGCCCCTCTCTGTTGCCCGAAACTTGCAAGGACTCGTGCGCGCAATCACATATATACATACTCCGGCTCACGTGTCGCCCCGGAGCCCGGAGAGGGGTGGCATAAATCATATCACGCCGCGGGGCTCGCGCAGTGAGGGGACAGGATGCCACCGTGCGTGCCCACACAATCACACGAGAACGGCTTAATTACAATTACAGTTATGAATAATGAGATCGTGTTTCTCATGAACGCTTCGTTTCTAATTTACTTATATTTTCAGCCGTCGCTGCTGTCGTCCTTAATTACTCTGTTATTTCAGGGTGGGCCTGTCCTGCCACCCACCGTGCCGCTAGCGACGAAGGCATCGGCAGGTCCTTGTGGTCGCGACCACCTCCTCTATCACAGACTCTCGTTATCGAGCCGCTAACACAACTTCTGGAAATAAATTCGAATTAATTAAACAGCGTTATCGGCCCACGGCTATCGCGGAGCTAGTCGCTCGGCGCGTTTCACGGTACGTGCTGAAGATGTACTTATAACGTGCTCGCAGATTAAGCTTGACGTTGCCTGCCGGCCATCAAACTAAACGAACCCGGTCCTGTGTACGCTCCGTCCCGGCACGATTTATGACTCGGAAAAATAATAACCGCAGCCAGAGAACGCGGCTTACAAGGGCTGGGAACGTAATGACGTGATTTCCGTCCGGTCTGCGGCGGCGCTCCATTGATGGACGTATTTTTATGGCGACATCGCCATGTGTCGCCGCCGTCCCAACCACCGTCTAAGCTATCCTTTGTCACGGCGGTGTTTTCACCGCGACCAGGGAAACTGCTGCCATTCAGCTAGCCGAGCGCCCATCATATAACCTTCAGTAATGATTTCGAAGAGCTACAGCCGTCGCTCCGGGAATAGAGTCCGGTAGCGCGTGTACGCTGGCAGGACGCTGTAGGTGCATGGGTAATTCATGCGAAATGAACAAGTTGGATGGTGCAGGCCCGTTGTGAAATCTCCGGTATCAAGAGTGACTGTTGCGATCATAATGGAATTAGAGGGTCAGTGGTGCGGGATGCGCGTGCGCAGCGTCGCGGCGCCACAGCTCCACCGATCCCGAGCGAGAGGCGCACATATCACGAGATGATGCGGCACGGGTCTCGTACCGCGCTCGTACAACGTACAGTTCAACTTTCGTAAACACACGCGTTATAAGTTCCCAAGAGGGCCGACGACAAGATCTTAGCGCCGCGACGGTGACCGCCGTCTCAGTTGAACAGTGTCGTCGTCAACGTCACGTACAGTGCTGTTTGTTATACATAGTTTAGACTGTTTGGTTGTCATAACACTTGAATTGTTCGGGTGAAGTGAGAGAAGTTGAGTGCGAGGACGTTGCGGACGAGTGAGAAAGAGTGAACGGGAGAGCGTGCCATCAACTGTGCACGTCTTGTCTGTCTTCTTGTATTGTGAGTGTGTCTGTTTGTTGGTTTATCTGTCAGTGTGCGTGTGTTGGGAGCGCATCAACTCGGCTTGCATACATCGCGAACCTGCATATTTCCTTCAAATTGATAAGTGATAAAATGCTGTGACATAGACACAAGGAATATAAAATAGCTATGAAGATTGGATAAGTTACAAAGTGTAGTCGTCGTTAATTTTAATAAATGTATAGTTCTGCGAAAGAAAAGCTTACTAATGTAAATCATCTTAGACTGTAAGAAATAGTGACGGTGATTATATTCATAGCATCGTCATAGATGTTAAAGAAGCGGGCCGCATTAGCGGCTAGTGCAAACAAGATGAGCAAATATCGACATCGGCCTGTCGGCGCTCTGCTGCTCCTGATGGCTGCCTGCTCCGGTAAGTGCAGTAGCGCCTAGATAAGATAGCCTTGTCCTGCACCCCAGTGCCACGTGCATATTTCCAACTTGCGTTCATTACCGCGGCATCCTTCCATTACTTCAATTAAAAGTCAATTAACCTTAAGTGCACGTGTGTAATTGGATTGAGTGTTCGGTATGCTGGTGGTACACTCACCACCGCTATGTAATGCGTCCATGTCCAAGCCCGACAACCTGCATCGATTCAACTGCGGTCACACGGAGTCTGCAAGAATCTCGAAGAAAATTGCCCTGCAAAAACATTCAATCATCGACTTTGAAAATAGCGTGTATAAATCGAGGGAGCTAATTTAAAAAAGACTTATCATTAGTACTGGGGGATGCGATCTTCAGTATGTGGATTTGATTTATGTAGCTCGTGAACAATTGTTGAGATTAGCGGGTGTCTAATGGCGCTTGCCTCCGATGTTTCAGTGAATCATGTTTTTGTTCGTCGCGGACTGACAGCGACGTAGGCACGCGACCTCGTCATCAGACTTTGAAGCTAACACCACCAGTTACTGTAACTATGCCCGTGAATGTATGGGCCAGAGTATTTGTTTCCATTAAATGGATATTCTGATCCCGGGCGAAATTCATCTATCATTTCGCATGATATTCCGCGATGAATGCGGTCGCTTTGACAGTCGGCTTGCTATCGTATTGAAAAATGATGACGCGTCCGCGATGCTGTCGAATCTGTGCGCTATTAAAAGCCAGTGGCGACAGGCAGCCAGGCCATGACCGACGTTTCATCCTATAATCAATAACAATTGATGACATTCAATCGGTACAGTGAAGCTGTATGCGTACATGTTGTACCCAGATTGGAAAAATGTCACCTCCTCAAAAGGGTTCACTGTTTGATCTGTAGCAAATAGCCCTCTCTCGAACCGGGACCTGGATGACAACAACTAATGGCAGTTTTTATTAAAGCCTGAATCGTATAACTCATTTGAAAATCAGAGTTAAGAGTGTCTTGTGAATTATTTAAATTGCTTTACATCTTAATGCTCCTATTTGTTTCGCAGTCGTTTTGTTTTTGTGAACATTCATTATTGCACGACTGTCTCGGACCTGAACGCCGCATTGCACACGGATTCTTGCTTGTAAATAGTGAGAAGAGGCAAATTGCGCGATGGAATAGCCTGAATAACAGATAGCCGTTTAACAAGTTATACACCATGTTTACATAGCATTTAGAGTGCTGTTTATAATAAGCATTTGTTATTATTTCCAAGTGAAATATAGAATGTTATTATATTTTCACAAGTATAACTAAAGTGATGGTGAATCATTTATCATAAATAAATTAAAATTTATGTATCCATATCAACTTCAAAACTTTAATAGAACAAATTAATTTAATTGCAGCAAGGTTCGGATAACGCTCATGATACGTTAGTAGAATAAGTGTTTACGCAGTAGCGCTAAACGGGTCCATTTTAATTTGGTATAATTATATAAAATTCATATAATTTTCTTGTTTTTGAAAGGTTGTTGTTGAAGTTTGTGTAACATCATATATCATGAATCAATTATAAACGTAACCTGACAAAACAACCTCAAATATGGTGTTTTAATTATTATTAGTCCATAATAGCCCAATAGTAGTCCCGGACCATAGTGATTAGGCCAAGCTGGACGTTTTTCTATTTTTAAGAAGTGCTCCAGTTTTACACCTGGTATGGAACTGGATGAACGACGGAAAACTAGATATTCGTCACTGCACTCGGTTCGAGTTTCAAGGCAAAACTGTTGCCAAAGCATACTCAGTTCTTGAAAATCCTAGTTTTGACGTTTTAATGCCGGTTTTTTGATGACACTTATCAAACACAATCTGAAAAGTCGCGAAGTCTGATGTTTGGATCCGGAAAATGGATACTACTTAGTGCTAAATTCTCGAAATCATTTGCACCTTTGCGTATGAGCAAGTTTAGAAGTTACTAGTGGTTTGAACTCGAAGCGTATTCTTGAATTAATTTACGGAGTTTATGGAGTTTAGTAATGAGGGAAAAAATGAAAACGGTTTGAAATGATGACGAAAAAAAAGGAAGACGGACCCAAGTGATGACGGAAAAAACTGAAGACGAATCCTAGTGATGACGAAAAAAGAAAGACGGATCCAAGTGATGACGAAAAAAAGAAAGACGGATCCAAGAGACAGCTGAAAAAACTTAAGACGGATCCAAGTGATAACGGAAAATACTTAAAACGGATCCAAGTAATGACGAAAAAAAGGACCAGGACTAGATATTCGTCACTGCACTCGGTTCGAGTTTCAAGGAAAAACCATTGCCAAAGCATACATTTTACTCAGTTCTTGAAAATATTAGTTTTGACGTTTTAATTCCGATAATTTTGATGACACTTATCAAACACAGTCTGAATTGTCGCGAAGTCTGATGCTTGGACTCGGAAAATGGAAACCAGTAGGGCTGTATTCTCGAAATCATTTGCACCTTTGCGTATGTGCAAGTTTAGAAGTTACTAGTGGTTTGAACTCGAAGCGTATTCTTGAATTAATTTACGGAGTTTATGGAGTTTAGTAATGAGGGAAAAAATGAAAACGGTTTGAAATGATGACGCAAAAAAGGAAGACGGACCCAGGCGATGACGAAAAAAACTGAAGACGAATCCAAGTGATGACGAAAAAAGAAAGACGGATCCAAGTGATGACGAAAAAAAGAAAGACGGATCCAAGTGACAGCTGAAAAAACTTAAGACGGATCCAACTGATAACGGAAAAACTTAAAACGGATCTAAAAGATGACGAACAAAAGGAAGACGGATCCAAGTGACAGCTGAAAAAACTTAAGACGGATCCAAGTGATGACGGAAAAAGAAAGACGGATCCAAGTGATGACGAAAAAAAGGAAGACGGAACCAAGTGACAGCTGAAAAAACTTAAGACGGATCCAACTGATAACGGAAAAAACTTAAAACGGATCCAAGTGATGACGAAAAAAAGGAAGACGGATCCAAGTGACAGCTGAAAAAACTTAAGACGGATCCAAGTGATTACGGAAAAAGAAAGACGGTTCCAAGTGATAGCGAAAAAAGAAAGACGGTTCCAAGTGATAGCGAAAAATGGAAGACAGATCCAAATGATAACGAAAAAAGTAAGACGGTTCCAAGCGATGACGAAAAACGAACACAAATCTAAGTGATGACAAAAAAAAAATCTAAACGGAGAAAGGTGATGACTAAAAATAAAAAAACGCATTTCGAATAGAATACTGGAAGCATTACTTGGAGGTAAATCCAGGTAATTTTATTAATACACAATGTTTTTAAATCATCTTATTACGTAAAATTAATAAATAAATAAATAAAGCACTCGGTAAGTTTCACAATTATAAGTTTAATGTTACTCTACACGTATTTCGGCAGTGACGCCATCTACAGGAGTTCAAATTACAAACTAAACTTATTTTTTAACAGATACATTCAGTGGGAACAAATATTAATGGTAAGGAAAACAAGTGTAAACCATATTAGCAGATAAGGGAAAAAAGTTTTTTACCGATTTATTAGGGGTGAGTTGTAAACGTCAATCAGGTCATTCATTAAGGGAATTTTAGAGTTAATATTTTTGTGAATTTCTCGGTATTCTAAAAGGTTCAGTTTAAGACTTTTATTATGAATGTGAAAGATTTTAAAGTCATTAACGAAAAAGTTATGATATTGACTATGTTGGGTATGCCGAAATACGTATAGAGTAACATTAAACTTATAATTGTGAAACTTACCGAGTGCTTTATTTATTTATTAATCTTATAGCAACTATAAGATTAATAAATCTGTCAATTACGTCTTATTATGGTTATTTATTAGAAAATCGGAGGAACAATAGTGATATAGCTCAGTCGCTGAAACAGCGCAGCTCGTTATTTTGCGTCAGAACTTCAATGACAAACTTAATGGCGAAAAAATTACTAAATCGATTTTTTTTTGCATGTGAATTATAGACTAATATTGCTCTTTACTCTTTTATTTTACTAAAACATACCTTTTGAAGTCATATTTAGTTTGTGTTTGATAGTCATTTTGAAGATTTACAAATTTTAAAAGTGTTTATTTAATATAGGGACATTTGTATTGGTATCCCTGAATAAAACGATGTTTACATTTGTCATTTAATAATACGTCTGTTGTGTTTTGATACTGATTTGTGTTCAAATATCTAACTTATAGTAATTTCTAAAAATCTTTTTTATTTAGGTTGTTGTTTATTTAGCAGTTTTGTGTTTAGTTATATATTTTCTTATTTGATTTTGTGTGTACTGCATAGTTTTTAGGTTATATTTAAATAATTTTTATTTTATTTTCTTTGATCATATTTTTGGATCACATCAGTCCTTTGTAGGACTATTTTGCCTATTAGAATAGTTTATTTGTTTCTATTATGTTCTTATTCTTATATTTTCATTTAATTTCGATACAAGTGACAGCGTATAAATATTACATTCGTTAAATAGATGAATGTAAACGTACTAAACCTGATGTCACATTTTTTTGTGACGTTTCAAGTGACGCAACTGCATTGTTTCGCCGATTTCCCTTTAGAAAAAGTCTTTGTGATAGGAATGATTGAAGAAAATTCTACACTAAGTACTGGATGCTTTACTTTATGTATTAAATTTAATAAAATAAATTATTTTTAATAAGTAACTGGCTATTTTAACGCCGCCGAGTTAAAATTTTAATACAAATATGCTTAGCAAATAGAATTTACGTTTAAAATGGTGTTAAAAAATAAGGTCTGTTTTTAACGTTAATATGTTAACATCTTGGTTAGAGAAGAGGCCCGTTCCTCTGCTAATATTCAAACGCTCTTTATTTTCTGGACGACTCTGAACTTAATTTTCCAAAACTCTGTAACTCTGGGCTAAAATCTCTCTGCACGGGAGATAAATATATCCATTAACACATGAATGTGTAGACATTTTAGCGATATTAGTCCGTGATTAAATTATTTCACACATTTGTAGTGTTGGTAGTCCGTTTATAATACCTAACAAGGTTATAGGTATGTTTAATTGAGTTTGTAGACTGGTTGCTATCTGGGATCAGGTCGGGTACTAAATTATTAATGGAAAGAATAAGAGAGGTAAGGGGAAAGTGTCGTTCCCGTTTGTCGAATTCCAATTCGGGTTCGCGTGCCCGGGATGCTTGTGCTAGTCGGAGACCCGGACAACATACCAAGACCGTTAGTTGCGTGCAATAACCCGGACTACCCGGAGTTGAATAAGCTGCGAATTATTACACACAAACTAATAGGCTAATACTGATTAACATTATTTTAGAAATACAGCTTTTCACTAGATCACTCCTAACTTCATTAAAAAGAGATTTCGGATCCTTTAATCACGATTCTGATTAAAATTTAATGTATGTTCTACTTTTTTCGGATTTCGTAGGTATAACTACTTGTGTGACGTGACTTTCTGATGAAGAGATGCAGTGAAAACAAATGCACGTAGGTAATAATATTTTCCCGAATATCAAGAGTCAACTACACTCCAGGTTTTAATGCCATTTTCTAACGGCTAGTTTTACAATGGGTAGTTCAGGTTCTGGCTAGTGGTTACCGTGGAAAATTATGGTAATTATTATATCGTCGGCTGAATATAATAAGGTTGTATGTCGAAGTGTATTACATTTGAGAAAACAGGCTTCAAAAATACAAGGAACAAATTTTTTTAGGAACTCTATATTTGAAAAATGAACATACAACTTTGTGATTAAGAAAAACACGAAACTTAGTACATTAACGTTACATACAGCTTTGTAGTTCAAAGTAAAATTGGGGGGAAATTCAGTTTATAGGTAAAGCTTCAGTTTTTAGGTTTCTGAAAATTGTTAAAAAGCTACCAGAAAAGGTAAAAGAAATGTTAGTCACGTATTAAATTTTTATTTGATTAAATAACACAAATTAAACAATATGCTTGCAAAATAATAACAAATTAAACATTAATCTTACAAAAAATTAAGATAAATTAAGATAATTTGAACTGAAACTGAAACATTCGAAATAAAAAAATTAAACGAAATAAATTGTATTTTTATTATTTTCTTGAGATTTACTTTCTTGGCAATATTGTTTCATAATAAGATTTATCCATAGTAGGCATCCAATCCAGCATAGATTTTAAAGCGATTACCTTGTTTTCTGGTAACGGATTTTTATTTGCAGAAACCTTAATGTCTCTAAATATATTTAACAAGTCTTCAAGACCTTGTTTTATTCTTTTTAATATTTTTTGTAACCCAGGTGCCCGAAAAAGTTGTTTTATATTTAACATAAAAGATGTCGTATGTCAAACATACAACCATAAATTATGAATTAAAAAAAAAAACAACTAAAATACAAGGGTGTATGTTTTAGCATACAACTATGTTTTGTAAGTTTTTTATTTTTTAAGACATACAACTATGGTTTTCTGCTTTTTTCTCCGACACCGGTAATGCTACCTTATGGAAATTATTGGAACAAGTAGGTTACGTGACATACAACTCTATAGTATTAAAAAGTGCATTTGACAAAAAATGTCACATACAACCTTATTATTTTAAGCCGACGATATTGCAAATATGTCGTTAGCCATTGATTTGAGCTAACCAGCAGGTAACCATGAATTGTAAAACCGGCCTTAAGACTTATAAGGTTCAGGTTAAGGTCTATTTTTGTCTGATTTTGTCAATGACTTCTGGCAAACAAATTATGTACCATTCAGCATTAACTGTTCTCCGATCCTCTAAAAGAATGGTTGCGGCATGTCCAGTACAAACGAAGAAACAAATAATTTTCTTGGAATTGCTTCGTGATCGAACAACTTTTGTGGGTTTCGGTTGATCTTGGAAGACCCAAATGTTGCTTAGTTTCCGGTTCATATGAATAAATCCAAGTTTCGTCACCTGTAATAATGTTGTATACGGATTTTGCAGTGCCTAGGTTGATTTTTTTTAGCATTCCATTACACCAATCAACACGAGCCTTTTTTTGAGTTTGGGTCAAATTATGCGGAATCCATCGGGAACAGATCATTGTCACAGCTAAATTTTCATGCAAAATCGAATGTATATCAGTCTGCGATATGCCAAAAGAGGCCTCTATCTCACGGTGAGTCACATGCCGATCTTCTTCAATCATTTTGCGCACAGCATCGATGTTTTTTGAATCACAGCCAATTTTGTTCAACCTTTACGAGATTCATCACTGACGGACGCACAACCACAATGAAATTCTGCAAACTAATTATTAACAGTCTTTTCTGATGGTGTTTCATTGCCACAAGTTGAACGAAGTGAATCTATGCATTGTTATTGAGTTAGGCCTTTACTAAAATCGTAAATAATCATCCAACGAAAACCTTCACGAGTAATATCCATTTTTCACAAACTTGTTTTTTTTTAAACGCTCACTTGCAACAAACTACTCGATATATTTATAAGCTGCTATTGATTTCACAATAATAAATGTCAATTTTTACGAATATAGTAATGCCACATTTCAATATTGCCATCTAGTGGTCTTTTGTAAAAACATAAAAGGTAATCCTCGTACTACTAGAAACAGCGTGAGTTTGGAAAAAGGCACAGAGGCACGAGATGAGAGAGTTTTGGCCAATAGACAAGTAAACATAATGATAGTCAAGTGCAATTCTCACATAAAGGAAATTGAAACATTTCTGTGATTGGTGTTATTTAAGCATGTAGACCAAACTAGTAAACATAATGTACAGTGTGAACTGATATAGCTCAGTCGCTGAAACAGCGCAGTTCGTCATTTTGCGTCATAACTATCAATGTTCTTTTGAATCAAAACCGATTTTGGTCGACCTTTACGAGATTCATCACTGACGGACGCACGACTACAATGAAATTCTGCAAACCAATAGTTAACAATCTTTTCTGATGGTGCTTTATTACCAAAAGTTGAACGAAGCGAATCTATTAATTGTTGTTGAGTTAGGCCTTTACTAAAATCATCATGAGTAATATCCATTTTTTCACAATTTTTTTTAACGCTCACTGTCAACAAACTACTCGGTCAATTTATAAGCTGCCACTGATTTCACAATAACAAATGTCAAATTTGACTAATATAGTAATGACATAAAAGGTAATCCTCGTACTACTAGAAACAGCGTGAGTTTGGAAAAAGGCACAGAGGCACGAGATGAGAGAGTTTTGGCCAATAGACAAGTAAACATAATGATAGTCAAGTGCAATTCTCACATAAAGGAAATTGAAACATTTCTGTGATTGGTGTTATTTAAGCATGTAGACCAAACTAATAAACATAATGTACAGTGTGAACTGGATATAGCTCAGTCGCTGAAACAGCGCAGTTCGTCATTTTGCGTCATAACTATCAATGTTCTTTTGAATCAAAACCGATTTTGGTCGACCTTTACGAGATTCATCACTGACGGACGCACGACTACAATGAAATTCTGCAAACCAATAGTTAACAATCTTTTCTGATGGTGCTTTATTACCAAAAGTTGAACGAAGCGAATCTATTAATTGTTGTTGAATTAGGCCTTTACTAAAATCATAAAAAATCATCATGAGTAATATCCATTTTTTCACAATTTTTTTTAACGCTCACTGTCAACAAACTACTCGGTCAATTTATAAGCTGCCACTGATTTCACAATAACAAATGTCAAATTTGACTAATATAGTAATGACATATTTCAATATTGCCATCTAGTGGTCGTTTGTAAAAACATAAAAGATAACCCTTGTATAAGTCCTATATATGTATGTGTGAATATAAAAATGTAAGAGCATACATCTTACAAACGCACCAAAAAGACCGAAGCTGCAGCGCTAAATCCCGCGTGTGTTTCATGTGCTGATGTTATTTGATACTGGAACTCGATTTTATGATGGCTCATACTGAGCTGATATTTGAAATACACGCGTATTCAGATCTGACATGTATTTGCTGTTTCGGATTTCAAATTTTCATGATAAGCCCATCTTTATGAGATTTGGAAGAAAAAGAGGATTCACAAACAAAGAAAACATGTTAAAGATTTGAAAATAACATTTCATTTCATTATTTATATCCACGGAACGAAAGGCAGACGATTTCAGTGTATTTGTGATGAAAAGAAAAGAGGATAGAAAGGTAAACATGGACCTTTAAGAAACGAGTTCAACGAGAGTTATTTAAATATAAATGAAGATTTATTAATAAAATCTCATATACGAATGCCGGGATTAATATAAAAAATATATTCATATCAAAAATTCAAGCCTCCACAGGGAATTATTAGACGTGATATCCATAGGTTGTGGGTTCGATTCCCAGTGAAGGCTTGTATTTTTGATATTTATATAAGTTATAAGTTTTGTAGGTATGACCAAAAACATCTTCTAACGTCACTCATATGTGTCTGTCTGTACGGTAAAAATTGTAGCGAAACGGCTGAACATAGAAAGTTGCAATTTTGGTATACTTCTTTGTCCCACATATTGGAAAACTATAGAAAGTCTAAAAAAAAAACACGTCGCAGGAAAAATACAAACAAATATGTATTTAATGGAAAATAAAATATTTTTTTAAAAATTATGAGTGGGTTATCAAATAACACCTCTTAATGATGGATAAAATTAGTTATATTTATTTTTGAAATATTTTTTATTAAATTTTTTCAAAAAATGTGTCTAATTTTTTTTTATCCCCCATCCCATCTCCCAGAAGGGTAGATCTAAAAATCTGAAAAAATGTTCAGTAATATATATTGATGAGAACCGGTATAGTTCAAGAGGAATTTTGGATCAAATCAGTTTTTTGAAAAATATGGAAGTTTGGTCGTAGAAATTTTTTTTTTTTTTAAATTTATTGTGTGGTACCAAAAGAAAGATCTTAAGACGTAGATTTAGGAACGAAAAGTAGTTTTTTTTAATTTCTTTATTTTAACACTATTTTTGCCAAAAATGTGCTTAATACACTTTTCCCATACCCTATAACGGTTATAGTATAACCTAATGGGGTTAATTTATAAATTTGAAAAATTCTAATTAATGCACATTAATATGTACCGGAATATTATGACAGGCATTTTTGTTCAGATTATATTTTCGAAAGTATTCGCACTTTTTTTTGACAAAATGGCTTATTTGTTTTTAATTCATGACTTTAGTATATTATGCTTATTTTGTATTTATGGATGGTAGTGTACGTTTTTTTTTTTTAAATAAAAGTGTAATAAAAAGTTTCAAAAGTTTATACGTTATGTAATGCAAGTTGTGTAGCGTTCATGTGTGAACGTATACAGCTGATATATTTTGACCTATTGTTTGAATTATTTTAGTTTGTAATTTTTTAGTTATCAATAAAGAATAAATCAGTTACAGTAGTGAAATACTTAGTTATAAATAATGTATTTGTATAAAATAACTCTTTAATTTGCGGTTTAAAAATGTTTCCAATTTAATATTCTTATTTAACCGTAATTAATAAAATTTCTATTTTATATATATTTTAATCATTTAACTAGGGTGACCATTTTCTTAAGAAGGCAATGCGGGACGGAGCAAAAAAAAGGTCCTCATCTCCCAAATCCAAGTGAAGATCAAAAAAATGGTCCTCACCTCCCAAATCCAAGAGAAGAGCAAAAAAAAGGTCCTCACCTCCCATATCCAAGTGAAGAGCAAAAAAAAGGTCCTCACCTTCCAAATCCAAGTGAAGAGCAAAAAAAAGGTCCTCACCTCCCAAATCCAAGTGAAGAGCAAAAAAAAGGTCCTCACCTCAAATTCTACAAAATGCGGGACAATGCGGGATAAAATGTGAAAATGCGGGACTTTTGCGGGACGCATCATAATGCGGGACAAAATGTTAGAACGCGGGACAGTCCCGCAAAATGCGGGACGAATGGTCACCCTACATTTAACCTACTTCGTATTTATTATAATAAAGAAGTTAGTAATTCTTTAACAGTTTCCAAAGATACCCTGTATGTAATTGTTTAATTACATGCAATAATGTGTCCATAAATGTTAGTACGTAGAAATTTTTACCACGAATTGTGGATAACTACGTAAGTGATAAAAAAGAGCTTCAGTGCAAAGGTTGCATTAATTTTTTTCTGAAATCCTGAAATTGTATAAATGTAATATTTAATTTTTAGGGTAGATGTATTTTACACACATAACTGATGACTATCTATGCAAAAATGTATTTAAAAAAAAATTATTAAGCAAAAACCGTATTATTTACTAATATTTTCTTTACTATTTTCAATGTAATCGATAGAAAAAATTATGTTCAACCACGTTCGACATTTGTTAGTTAATTTGTTATCACTTGTTTTAATGTTTAGGTATGCAACCCGGCATAAATGAAATCGTACAAAAAAAGTTTACTTCACTGCCGATTTGACGTTATTTTACTGATGATTTCTGAAAAAGGTGTATTTTTATGGTCCTTGATTATACCTACGAAATTATAAAAATGTCATACCTTTATTTTTAAAGAATATACAACAATATTAAGAACATACTTGAATGTAAACAACGTCGACATATGTGTTTGATTGTTGGATGAAAGCATCTACTGTGTTTGTGGGCGGTGTTTTCTTATTTTGCATATTTATTTAGTAAGCATGCAATATGTATTTCAAGTATAAATATGTATAAGGATGGAGTAAAAGTGTAGGCACGTCATTTCTCGAGCTGCGAGATTGTAATGTCACGGGTAAAATACGAGTAATTTTCAGTACGAACATACATCCCTTATGCTAGGTCGCGTTTTACATTTACTTTTCAAACCAAGCCAGGCTCAGATTCTTTTGTTTCAACATTGCATTCGTTAAGATTTGTTTTCATGACATGTTTACAAATATTTCTTTACCGTTTTCTTATAATTCATTATCCAACATGTCCTTTATAATGATATAGTGTGGAATTTTCATACTTTTCATACGTCGAATCGGTGTTTTCTATAAAAATTTTGGTGCAAATCAACAATGGCTATTTGCGCGTAAAATAATAATTCTATAAGTAAACATAGCAACCATTTTCTAACTATTTGGTTATAGTCAGTCGATACTAATTTAATATCCTTTTCTGAGCAAATTTTAAAAACTGAGTAGCCGACAACAAACCGATGCTATTTACACTGACTTTTGTAAATGCTTCGATAAAGTTAATCATTCTTTAATTATATGTAAGCTGCACAAACTTGGAATCCGTAGAAGCCTACTGAATTGGTTTATTTCATATTTAACTGGAAGATATTAATCGATTTTTCTGGGAGGTTCTGCTCAGATTGGGTTGATTTAACTTCTGATGTGCCACAAGGTTCGCATCTAGCAACCTTACCGTTAAACATCTTTATTAACGATATAACTCAATGTTTTAAATTTGCTAAATTCCTACTTTATGCTGATGACTTAAAAAAAAATCCCTTCTTTTAGTTTAGAAAGGTGTTTAGTATTATGTTGATGAATTATGTCCGTAAATAATATAATAGTTAAGTTTATGGGAGTCGGACAGGTGTAGAAATAAATAAAAAAAAGTTTATTTAACTAAGCTTACGTTTCGATTTTAATCAAATCTTCCTCAGAGCTAAAAAGATTTAGAATCAGTTACAAATTAAATAATTAATATTGTTTATACGAATAAACAATATTATATATGTATTCGTATAAACAATATTAATTATGTAATTTCTAACTGATTCTAAATCTTTTTAGCTCTGAGGAAGATTTGATTAAAATCGAAACGTAAGCTTAGTTAAATGAACTTTTTTTTATTTATTTCTACACCTGTCCGACTCCCATAAACTTAACTATTATGTGTTTAGTATTGCAATCGGACTTAGATCGTTTTTATGAATACTGTGCACATAATAAACTATTTATAAATATTAAAAAATGTTTTCATATAAAATTGTCGAGAAACAGAATCTTAATTAATTTTAAATTTAAACTTGGTAACTCAACCGTACAAACTGTTACCGTGAGAGACCTAGGCATAACTTTGGATAATAAACTTTTATTTGACGTCCACATTAACAATATTGCGACAAAATCTCTAAAAATGTTGGGCTTTGTTATTCGCACAAGTCGCAATTTCAAAAATCCTCATACAGTACCGACTCTTTTTAAAACGCTCGTGCGTAGTCAAATAAAATTTGGGAGCATATGCTGGTCTCCGCAGTACTTATATTAACAGATTAGAAAATGTACAAAATAAATTTGTGAAATATATGAACTATAAATTTCCCGATTTTAATCCAAACATAACATCCATGGAAAAAAGCAGAGCTTCGAACCGGAACTGAACCGAAAACCGAAAACCGAAAAAAACCGTTATTTTTGTCGGAAGGGAAACCGGAACTGAACCGAAAAAAAAATATCGGTTTATTTCGGTTCAGATAATGGTTATGTGAGTGAATATAAATTACATTTTATTTAAGATAAATTTTTAAACTGATGAGCAGAAAAAAATCGTATTTTTTCTGACATGTAAAAAAGAAATCGATTCTATTATTTCAGGGGAGGGGGAACGCCCAGAACCCCCCCCCCTGTCAGCGACCTTGGTATGATTATTACAAAATAAAGAATAAAATGTTCTTCTAAATTATAGTAGAAAATAAATTTCTAATACAAATAAAATCATTTAAAAATTTATCACTCGGAACTGAACCGAAAACCGAAAAAACCGTTATTTTTGCTGGAACGAAAACCGGAACCGAACTGATATATATTTTTTTAATTGAACCGAAACCGAAACGAAAAAAATAACGGTTCGAAGCCCTGGAAAAAAGACGGCTCTTAAATGACTTCACAATTGTTTACAAAATTTTTAGTAATGTCATTGACTGTTCTTCATTGCCCTATTTGTTTTCCATCAGAATTCCTTCCTACCACATTAGAAATAATAATTTCCTCTTAGTTTCTTACGAAAGCACAAACTTTGCTTCGAATTTACCTGTTTTACGTTTATCTGAATTATACAAGGTGTCTCAAAAGAAATTTTATATTTAGTGGATCGATTAAAAAAAAAGTAAGCCGTATATAGAAAAAATGTTTAATAATTATTAAAATACACTTTTTGGGGATTTATTTCTTAAAAATAATATCGTCTAAATGTAGACCCTCGCGTTCTCGGCAGTCATTTAATCGAACAGTAAAATTACTTATGACGTCTCGGCAGGTGGACTCAGGGATGGCTGCCATTTCGTGACGGATATTTTCTTTCAAATGCGCAAGTGAAGTCGGTTTATTGGCGTAAACTTTAGATTTAAGATAACCCCATAGGAAAAAGTCCATAGGGGTTAAATCTGGACTACGTGGAGGCCAATTTATGTCACCTCTCCGGGAGATCAATTTGCCTGAGAAAATTTCACGAACACATGGCAGAGACATATTGGACGTGTGTGAAGTTGCTCCGTCCTGTTGGAACCATGTTCTTTGGTTATAGCCAGGAAAGTTTTGCAGTTCAGGTACCAAGAAGTTGTCTAACATCTCCACATAACGCTCTGAATTCACTGTAACTGCACGCCCCCTTTCGTCTTCAAAAAAGTAAGGGCCGATAATTCCTCGCGCCGACATCGCAGCCCATACGGTCACTTTAGGCGAATGTAGGGGTTTCTGATGTTTGCGTTTCGGATTCGTTGCACTCCAGTAGCGGCAGTTCTGCTTATTTACGTGGCCATTAAGATGAAAATGAGCTTCATCTGAAAATAAAATGTTGGTAAACGTTGAAAATCGCTCAATCACCTGATTTACGAAATTAAGCCTCTGACTGGCATCTTGGGGCTTTAATTCTTGCACCAATTCAATTTTGTAGGGGTGCAGCTTTAGGTCTTTGTGCATAATGCGATGTAATGATGATCTATGCACATTTAAAGCACTTGCACGCTTCCGAATTGAAAGGTTCGGGTCGTCACGAACAGACTGATTAACATTCTCCACGTTTTCTACCGTTCTTGATGACCTAGGTCGCCCGGATTTTGATTTATCCAGCGTTGTACCAGTCTCTTCAAACTTTTTAACCCAATGTCGAATGAGAGGAATGCTTGGCGCATCATTTAAGTGGCGAAAACCTCGAATACTGCAGAATTTTCTACGCGCTACAGTCGCCGAATCACCGTTTTTGTAAAACTCTCGCACGCATAACGCGCGGTCTGCTCCCGAGAAACGCTCCATAGCGACTGAATTCCCAAGAGCCAGACTACCGATTGAAAAAAACCCCGCGCCCCTCGGATACGTTGCGTTCACGCAGTAAGCTAAATAAATATAAAATTTCTTTTGAGACACCTTGTATAATTCATATCAATGCAACCCCAACTTTCCAGGCCTTTTCAGTACTAATATCTCAACATTTAAAAGATCTGCTCTTCGTTGTTTATAACCTCTACCCATCTCTTTTTTTTTCTGTTTTCTTTATATAATATTTAGAACTATAAGGATTCACTTGTAACTGCTCTGTGTGTAAGATTATTGTAAAAACTACTGTATTACTATACATACGTATGTACCTATTTATGTTAGTTCAATTTATTTAAAATTGTTTATGTAAATAGTGCCGCCCTATTATTGGGACCTTGTGCCCTGTTGGTGTGGCCAAATAAATAAATAAATATATAGTTAACTAAGCTTTCAAAAACTGGCCCTAGAACAGTCCATTCGTACTCTCTTTATATCTCTTCATTCTTCTTCACTCTTTAATTTTCGGGTTGTTGTCTCTTTTTCAAAACATCGTATCGTTAAAAACTGTATAAATCACGCGTAATTTGAAGCCAGCGTCACACGATACTGTTATCATGCAACTTGCGCCCTAAACAGTACAACATTACATTTTCCAAATTATCATTAGATTTCCTTATTTATTGGTGGGCTGTTACGCTGCTATATACATATTATATGTTCATTACGAGCACGATTTCCAAAACATACAATGCAGGTTGCACGTTGCACGCTGCTACGTTGCACGCTCAATTCTATTAGGGTGGGATAATATGTATGCAACCTGATTTACATGTGCGTTAAGTGGGTAGTATCGATTCTCTGTTTTCGGCAACATTTTTAGAATAAAAATTGTTTACGAATTAACTTTGAAATGAATATGTTTATATTATTTTAAAATGCGTAATTTAATTTAACTAGTTAAACAAACATATGTATTATGGTAATTTTAATTACAGTTTACAGAAATTTAGGAAATATATGATAAGAGTGACTAAACAAATTAACTTGATTATAGTTCATTTTTTTTTTTTTTTTTAATAAGGATTCTTTATTGTCTGTTTATAAAATACTTACATACTATAGTACAACAAATGAATTTATTCTATATACATTTTGATTACTATATCAGGTTGCTGAAATTTTTTTCTTTATAGTTTGTTAACATAAGTTGGCGTTTTGTATTGATGACTGCGATATAGTCCTGTACAGTAGTAGGTTGATTGGCTGGTTCCATAAGGTACTCTAGTGTATTTCCCATTATCCAGATGGCGGTATTTTGGGTACTAGTTGGGGTTTATTTAGACTATACATTCCAATTGATTGACAGATTAAAAACAAAAACAAAATTAAAAATACTTTTGCTCCTCTTTTGTTTTCATTTTTGTGCGGACAAGCCAGATCTGTTTATTTTGGTTACTTACATACAATCTATTCCAAACGATTAGGCGGAGATAACCGGAATTTTCATTTTTGTAAGTTTATGTTTGATGAATTATGTCCGAAAATAATATAATAAATGAGTTTATGGGAGTCGGACAGGTGTAAAAATAAAAAAAAAAAAGTTTATTTAACAAAGCCAGACCTACATAGATCACATTTCATTCAACATTGTTAAACTATTCAAACCCCTTAACATACAGTTAGCATTCTACAATCTAAAAACTGTCAAAGAGCTATATTCCCAATTAAAAGATCCGACACTTAAATTAAATATATCTCCATATTGTCTACCACATTCCTTGCGAGGGTTGTGATTTAGGATATATTGGACAAACTAAACAATATTTACATAAAAGAATTTACCAACATAAAATAGTTGCCAAGAGAAATATAGGAACAAAAAAGAAAATACTGCACATATTTTTTTGAAACTAACCATAATTTTAATTTTGATGAAATTAAAATTCTTGATAGAGTTAAAAACTTAAATAAAAAATTAATATGCGAAAATATCAACATCCAACGCGACAATAAAACAATAAACTTTAAAACTGATTACAATACGATGAACGCCATCTATTGTAATATCTTTAATAACTTTTAATAATAATATTGGCCGTATAGATTTAACTAGTTGCAATTTTTTACCTGCTAATTACTTCAAATTTAGACTTGATCTTTCAGTTACATTCTTATCACTAGAATCCGGCAAAAATATGCAACGGTATTTTAGTTAGGTGTTTTTCGATAAAAAGCGGTACATATGTTATCTGTAGAAATAAAATGTAATTATATATATTTGTAATGTGCCCTGCTGACATATAGTGTAGCGTAAAATTTAATATATTATCAAAAACTGACCAATGGCAAAGGAGTGACCGGAATTACCTATCTCGGATATAATCCCAAAATAATGAGGGAGTCGTTATTAAGATAAGAATTCATTGCGGTACAAGTGTTTTATTCTTTTGTTTTTTGTTGGTTTTTTGTTAAAATAAAGTTTAAAATAGCACGCCTATGGCAAAAGTACCGTTGCATATTTTTACCGGTCTCTACTTATCACTGAGTTCTACGACCTTTAATACTAGGGACACGTACATAATTATTATATTTTAATATTTAACGTTTTATATCAAATTTAGTGAATTTAACTAGGTATAGTAAATTTTATTTATGTATTTATTTATTTATTTTAACTTAAATTTTATGTTACTTATATTTTATTATTTGACTTTATTAATTTTAATATTTAACTAGATTATCATCAATAGCCTATTTATAAACTAATATGCCGGTCACCGTGGCGTAGTGGTTAGTGTAGCGATACACTGATTTCTAGGCCTTGGTGGCTCGGGTTCGAATCCCGGTTATGGCATGGATATTTGTGTTGTCCAAAAATTGTGTTGGTCGAAAATTAAAAAAAAGGCATCTACTGGATAACGGCCATAGTAGCTAAGTCCATAAATAAAAAAAAAAAAAAATAAATAAACTAATATTTTATTGATGTATACTTAGTATCTCAATCCATTCTGCTGTAGTTTTATCAATGTTTTCTTATAAAACAATAAATAATTATGTAATTTTTAGACTAATTTATATTCTAAAATCTTTTCAGCTCTGAGGAAGATTTTAATAAAAATCGAAACGTAAGCATTGTTAGATAAACTTTTTTTATTTATTTTTACACCTGTCGGACTCCCATAAACTCATTTATTATTTTTGTAAGTTGTCATTAGGTATTTTTTTTTATATATTGAAGTTAGCTTTTCCTGGACAAAATGATCAAAAGCTTCAATCAATCGGTAAAAATAACTAGAATTGAAAACCTAAACCAAAGGAACAGACTTTATTATAGCCTAGAAGGCCCTAATAGCTCGATAAAATTTTAAATGTGTGATATGTATGATAGACTGAATTTATTTTTTAATGCAACATGTACTATGTCATTACCATGGATACAGTTTTTGACAGCAATATAAATCGTGTTCATTTTCATTTGCAACAAAGACAATTAGTGTGTATACTTTTGCTCATTGCTGATTTAAAAATTAATCAACATATATATAGATGAAGAAAAAATAATGATGGTAACTTGGTATAACTCCCAAATGATTTTAAGAGAAGTTTCTGCTGTATTTAGTGCAACTTATCCAGATCGGCCAATACCAAATCCCTCTACAATTTCAAGACTAGTAAATAAATTTCATCGCGAAGGATGTCTTAAGTCAAAACATAATAAAAAAAGAAAAACATCCCACTTGCTTACAGAAGAGAAGCAGTTGGAAATATTATTAAAAGTGGAAGAAAACAATCAAAATACTTTAAGATCAATTGAACAAACCGTTGGTGTCAGTATTGGATCTGTTTTTAACTTCTTAAAAAAAGAAAAGTTTCGGTCATACAAAATTCAAAATCATCAAGAATTGTTAGAAAGGGATGCAGCAGTACGTATGGATTTTTGTTTGAAATGTTTGTAAAAATTAATTCCGACCCAACAATGCTTCAAAAAAATTTATTTACTGACGAAGCAACGTTTACTCTAAATGGTGAAGTGCACAGACAAAATTTTAGGTACTGGAGTCGAGAAAATTTACATTTGTTTCATTCCTCCCGAACTCAAAGGCCGCAAAAATTAAATGTTTGGGCAGGGATAATAGGAACCAATATTATAGGGCCTTTTTTTATTGACGGTAACCTTAATGCCGCAAAATATATAGCCCTTTTGCAAAACCAAATATTACCTGCGTTGCGAAACCTGAATATTAATGGACAAGTATGGTTTCAACATGTTGGCGCATCAGTACATTAATCTATAATAGTTAAAGAATATTTACATAGAACTTTCCCAAATAGCTGGATTGGAAGAGGAGGGTCGATTAATTGGCCAGCGAGATCTCCGGATTTGGCACCCAATGATTTTTTTTATCGGCGATATTTAAAGGCCAAAGTATATAATGGAGAACTTAGGGAAGTTGCTGAACTGCAAGACAAAATTGTTCAAGCATCCAACAATATACCTCAAGAGCAATTGCTGAATGTTTTGAATCATTTTTATGATCGCTTAACATTTTGTATGCAAGTAAACGGAGAAACTTTTGAACATTTATTATTAAGTTTTTATTAGTTATTTATTTATTATTATTTTTTATTTGTATTTTCAATAAAATATTTTGATTTTGCTAGTAAAATTGTTTTTTTCATGTTGAAAATGAAAATGAACACAATTTATATTGCTGTCAAAAACTGTATCCATGGTAATGATATAGTACATGTTGCATTAAAAAATAAATTCACTGTATATTAATAAAATGACATTTTAAATTATTTTTGTAATACCAACACAACATGCAATTTCAAAGGTACAAAATATTAAAATAAAAATTTTCTTCTAGTTTATTTCTACAAAAGTGAAAATAGTCTAGTATAAATTTTTTTCATCCCCATTTAAAATATTATTTTAAAATATGATAACATGATAAAATCATTATAAATAAATCGGATTATAATAAAGAGCAAATTAATTCCCAAATATGGAGCAGAATAAAAATTTTATATTTAAATTTAAAACTATGAAAGCTTGTTGAAATATTTTGCGATTATTTTATGAAAACAAAATACGTTAAATTCAGTATATTTCAAAAAAGAATATATATTAAAATAATAAATAAAATTTCCCAATGAATACATAAATATGTAAATGAATTATGTCATTTTGGAGGTCCAATAAATTTAAAAAGATATATGTGTTTTTGGATTTAGTTTTAGAACAAAACTTATAATGTTTTTTGGGAGCTTTTTATGTTATTATCACCTCTTTGGAGCAATTCGTCAAAGTTCAATCGAGTGAGCTCTCAATCTTAAAGTCATTTTTATATCTCTATCGCCGGCCATTCCCTTAAACAATCTCATTTATTTTAACCAATATTTTATATTATAATGGAACACATATATATTTCTATACACCCCATTGCACCAGCATGCTCGCACATCATTCTAAAATAGGGATATTTAAGTTCGGCAAACTTTAAGACAACATTTGTCAAACTTTTCCAAGAGGCAGACAAAATTCTGCATATTAACGTTTTAAAATATGGTACCAAAATACGAGGGTTACATTTTATGTTTTTACAAACGACCACTAGATGGCAATATTGAAATGTGTCATTATTATATTCGTAAAATTTGACATTTGTTATTGTGAAATCGGTGGCAGCTTATAAATAGATCGACTAGTTTGTTGACAGTGGGCGTTTAAAAAAAATAAGTTTGTGAAAAAATGTAAATTACTCGTGAAGGTTTTCTTTGGATGATTTTTTACGATTTAGTAAAGGCCTAACTCAACAACAATGCATAGATTCGCTTCGTTCAACTTTTGGATATGATGCACTATCAGAATAGATTGTTTGCAATTGGATTGCAGAATTTCGTCGTGGTCGTGCGTCCGTTATATTCTTTTCACACTTTAAGACGAGTGAACTTAAAGTTCACCGATGTTTAACATCGGTATGCTTTCACACTTGATGTTTAAATCTCCGGTGCTGTCATTAGCTACAGTAATTTTGTCCTTAAGTTACCGTCATGAAATTACCAGTTTTGAACTGTCTGCGCAAAACAAATATGGATATTTCATTTCATTCTACAATAAAGACACTACAATAAAGAATATATTACACCTGTATTAACATGTAAGTCGATACATTTTATCTCAATTATTGTAGCTCTGTATTTTATTAAACACATTATTAAAATAAATAATTTTATTATAAAAATACGTATAAACTTCTTATAACGTCGATATAATACAGTATTCTTGTTTATGGTAATATAAAATTTTGACAGCACAAATTCAAAGAGTATTTTTTTATAATAGAAATTATGTTGGCAATGCGGACGATGTTTAAGACGCAAATCTCTGTCTTAAACATCGCTTGTATTTAGACGAAGCCATACGGTTTCACATTAGCGTTTAAAGACACATTCACTTTAACATCCGATCTTAAAGTTCTAGTGTGGTATTAGTGATGAATCTCGTGAAGGTCGACCAAAAACGTTGTGATTCAAAAAACATCACAACGAACCGAATGAACCGTATGAACCATATGAACCGAAAACTAAGCAAAAACCCACTGTTTGGTTCTTCCAAGATGAACCGAAACCCACAAAATTTGTTCGTTCACGAAGCACTTCCAAGAAAATGATGCTTGTTTCTTCGGTTGTAATGGTTGCGACATGTCCAGGTCGCAACCATTCCTTTAAAGGATCGGAAAACAGTTCACACTGAATGGTATACAACAATTTGTTTGTCAGAATTCATCGACAAAATTAGGAAACACAACCAAAAACAATCATTCTTCATCATGACAATGCAAGCTCCCACAAAGCACGTCAAACAATTGATCATTTGAAGGAGAAAAACATCGAATTAATATCTCATTGCCCGTATTCACCCGATTTATCCCCTAACGACTTTTTTTTGTTCCACAATTTAAAACAAAAAATGCGTGGGTAGCGATTTTCATAACCTCAAGAAGCTGTTGAAGCCTTCGAAAATCATGTTTTTGAGATACCAACTTCAAGTGGAAGAAATGTTTCGAGAATTGGTTTGAACGCATGCAAAAGTGTATAAATCTTAAAGGCGAATATTTTGAAATGTAGTAAAACAGTCAATACAAAAAAAAAAAAAAAAAAAATTACACATAATAAACTTTCTCCACTACAATTGGTGTCCACTAAGCAAAGGAATATCCTTGTAGCAACTTCCACATTCGGGAAAATTTCTTCTAATTTATCTGCTTTTATTAGAGTATGTAAGGCTGACATACTCAAGTCCGCCGATTCATTTGCAAGGTTTTTTAATAAAAGCAGTAAAATTGCATTAATAATTGATTTCCTCTTTTTTCCGTGTAAACGACGATCTCGGCATTTTCAGGCCCCCATCAAGCCGGGGGCCCTGGGCTCGTGTCCCATGTGCCCTTATGGAAAAGACGGAACTGACTATATTAAAGCCTTATTATTCAACCGGTTTGTAACTGTTCTGGCACTTTTCTATTTCCATTTTCCAATTCCACTTTTCAATTAGTATATAGTCTAACTGGTAATTTGAAAAATAAAATCATTTAACGATATGTATTAAATTAGTACAAAGCTTAATAATTATCAATTTTTAAAAGAGTTTTTCATAAAAATCTTTTATCTTTAAAATTTTCCAGTGTAAATGATTCATTTAAACATTTTCAGAACAAAAGAACCCTTTTTGTCAAATATTTCATTTAGAAGTCTTTCAAAAAATATAGTACTTTTCAGACTTCATCGGTTGGCTTTGTCATTTTATTTTCGTATTCTTTTACTGTGTTCTCAATCACTCAAGTTTTTCAACTCTCTGTTGAAGTCAGCGGTTGCCTTGGTCACACAGCGATATTCACAGCTTCAATATTTCACACACTGTAACATTTCTAGGGCTTTAGTTATCTTTATTCAAAAGATAAAATATTATTTTAAAACTATGAAAATTGAGTAATTGGAAAACAATATATAGGGCCGCTGTTTGAGTTTCAGCCGCCCGTGTGCACACATTGGAAAACAATATATAGGGCCACCATGTGAGTGTCAGCCGCCCGTATGCACACATTCATATGACCTCCCTCCAATGAAATCAAACCCAAATGTAGACCGTGTGCAAATTTTTGTAAGAGTAGAAGGGTTCTACTAAATTAGACCCTAATTTCTGCCCATTTTATAAGCCGTCTGTGTGCGGGGAACACTCTGAACACCTACACGCAGTATCCCTGATGGCATATATAGGTCGTTCAAACAACGCAGTTCGTCATTTTGTGTCATAATTTCAAGGACAAACTTAGTGGCGAAAAAATAACTAAATTGATTTTTTTGCATGTGAATTATAGACAAATATTACTCTTCACTCTATTATTTTACTAAAACATACCTTTTGAAGTCATTTAGTTTGTGTTCGATAGTCATATTGAAGATTTACAAATTTTAAAAGTGTATTTAATATAGGGACATTTGTATTGGTATCGCTGGATAAAACTATGTTTACATTTGACATTTTATAATACGTTCTGATGTGTTTTGATACTTGTGTTCACATATATCTAACTTAAAGTAATTTCTAAAAACTTTTTTATTTAGTTTGTTGTTTATTTAGCAGTTTTGTGTTTAGTTATATGTTTTCTTATAGATATCATATATATTTCCATTTGATATTGTGTGTAGTGCACGGCTTTTTAGGTTAAATTCAACTTATTTCTGTTTTCTTGTCTTTGACCATATTTTTGGATCACGTCAGCCCTTTTTAGGACTATTTTGTCTATTAGAATAGTTGTTTCTATTCTTATTCTTATATTTTTATTTCATTTCGATACAAGTGACAGCGTACGAATATTACATTCCTTAAATGAATGCATGTTACCGTACTAAATATGACGTCACAAAAATATGTGACGTTTCCAGTGACGCAACTGCACTGATTCGCCTACTACCCTATACCGTATGTCCTTTTTCGACTTGCAACATAGAGCTTTTCCATATTAAATTCTATTGCATGTCCTATTTCTACTGAGTTTTAGACAAAAACTTGTTAGAATGTCGATAGAAGTTGTGAAAAACTATAGAAACAGAACATATTGTAGTATTTTTGGCTATCATTTAAGACAGGACAAAGATAGGCATCTTAGTTTTTTTCGTTTCTTAAGAAAAATGGAGGGAAAGTTAATGTTAAGTCCAGATTGGGAAAATAATTGGTTATAAACAGAATAAATGCGTGGGAATATATTTTGGGTTACAGCAAAAAAGTAACTGATACTATGCGAATTTGTTCATTACATTTGTCGCAGAAAAACAAACTGCACTAATATGCTTGCACCTGCAAGTTGCATATTTAACTTTTAGCTGCCCCTGTTCAACTAAAACTAATTTTATTTCATAAGGCAATGAACATATTGCACTAGTTTGCAAACAAAATGCATAAAATTCAATATTGTCTCCCTCAAAATAACTGCCTTGGGAAGCCACACAGCGCTGGAGACGGTTCTTCTAATCCTCATAGCATTGCTGGAACTCGGACACTGGAATAGCTTTCAGCTGGTCGGTTACGGACGTTTGAATGTTTTCGAGTGTCCCAAAATGATGTCCCTTGAGGTGATTTATCAATCTTGGGAAGAGGAAAACGTCACAAGGACTGAAGTCAGGCGAATAAGGAGGCTGAGGAGCCACAGGATATTTTTACTGGCAAAAAACTCGTTATTGAAATTGCTGTGTGACAAGGCGCATTGTTATCCCCAATTCATTGGTCAAAATCTGATGAACGGTAGTGTGAGTCAAATTCAACTCTTCCCCGATCATTCTGTCTACGTGATTCATCTTTAACCAACTCTCTTCCTTCTGAAAATTCCTTACACCACCAAAAAACTTGGGTCCTTGACAAAACACTGTCTCCATAGGCCTGCTGAAGTTTTGCAAAAGTTTACGTTGTACTGTGCCCAAGTCTGAAGCAAAATCTGATAGCACACCATTGCTCGAAAAGAATGTCACTCGTTTTTAGAACGCACTAGAAAAAACTGTTTCACGAAAAAAATCGCTACGGACAACAAAATTATTCTAGCGGGTTCAAACTCGAACTAAAGTTGTATCACATATTCACCTGCCGTCACTCCAATTCCCGCGTCCCAAATGTTGGCAGATCTAACACTATGTTGCCAGTTCGGTTACTTAATTTACACACCTCCTATATTGTAAATTCAGATGACAGACACTCAGATTCTAATGTACCACATAAAATTACGTGCTCGGCATTTATACACTTGCTCAACTACAAATTAAACTTCATGAAATCTACTGAAATTAAACTTTCAATACAGTAATTTGATGCTCATCTTCTATTATACACCTCGATACATGTGTAGCGCTTAAAAATTAAAAAATTTCGCAAATATTTACTCGCATTTTCATAAAATATAAATGTACTGTGCTTAAATTAGTCATATAAATCAGCATATTGACAGCTGAATACTGGAATCAGCAGTCATATTGCTTTGGATCACAGCACCGACACCGGTAATGTCACTTCTCAATAGTCACCGATTTGTTGCTGTGCGCAAAAAAATTTTAACTTACTCAATAGTCACCGGCCACGATCTTTCTACGTGTTCGTACCCTATAACCTGCTGTCACGATCAAGATGGCGAAAAAGTTAGTTTAAAATACTAGTTTGTTTGTAAAATAAACAAGTTCCATATCAAGAAACCTAGTTTCTCTCAACCAGTAACCGTAAACACATACTTCAATCTTCCTTAACCGTAACAATATAGTAAGTTTGAAGGTTATATGAAGTTAAATACGTTATTGTGATTACTTTAAAACCAAGTCGTAATACTTGACATGAGTCTGAAGCCGCGAATCGATATTTCTCTCCCATTTCCCATCTACCATACACGCCTCAACATTTCTTCCACTTGGCATCGCTCACTTTATCACTTCATTCCCAGTCATATTCATCCAATTATCTCTTGATGTTCCCTTCTCACTACCTCACTACCTTTACCTCATACATTTCCCTACAATAAAAATATTCCCACTTCCACAAAGCGCTCCGAGGGGCTGTTTTATTTCTACTTATTTTTATTGGATAATAACTGTATAAATGTTCAGATAATAACCATGACAACGATAGATCCAAAATCAGGAAGAATTTTAGTAAGATGATTTTTTCTCCTATCCAGCAATTATTACTTTCTTTTTAAGTCCTACTTGACAGATAGAAACTTTTCAGTTAAATATAATGATGCCCTATCAATTTACTATCCCATAACATCTGGTGTTCCCCAAGGTAGTGTACTTGGGCCATTCCTTTACCTACTGTATACTGCAGATATACCTGAGACAGACGACACTATGATAGCTGCATTTGCTAATGACGTTGCTCTACTATCAACAAACGATGATCCTAACGAAGCTTCTGCAAATCTTCAAAGACATTTAAACCTTATAAACGATTGGTACAATAAATGGAGAACTAAAGTAAACCAGTCTAAATCTGTCCAAGTCACGTTTACAACCAGACTCAGTACTTGCCCACAAGTAACAATCAACGACATTCCAGTTCCCATAAAAACTGAAGTGAAATACCTTGGATTGCATTTAGACCAACGATTGACCTGGAGTAAACACATACAAGCCAAACGTAAGCAGTTAGACCTAAAATTTCGCCAAATGTACTGGCTTCTTGGTAGGAAATCAAAATTATCAGTTTCAAATAAAATTTTGCTTTATAAGACCATACTCAAACCCATATGGTCGTATGGACTTCAATTATGGGGATGTGCCAAGCCGACCAGATTAAAAATAATACAGCGATTCCAATCAAAAACGCTTCGAGCTTTAGTGAATGCACCTTGGTACGTCTCAAATCGACAACAGAAGGTTAAAGAGACTTTGGCCAAACGACCTACCGCAACACTGAAGACAGTGATATATAAGGAGAAACGTCACTGGATGTCTCCCTTACATGCCGACTACTTTCATCTCATTTACTTAATACTCGCAATGAAGTAGATTGTAAATTAAAAATAAATCAAATCAAAAACTAAAAAAAAGTAAGATGATTTTTGGTAGGAATGACATTTAACCCTCTAGTGCCCAACACCGTCTCGAGGCGGATCATATACCATGTGTCCAAAAAGAAATAACATAAGGGTTGGCTGTGGAAAAATAAAATAATGTGTACTGCAAGCTTTAACTGTCAATTAATTAACTGTCATCACTGTTGTTGTCATAAGTTTCTATTTATATATTGCCACTGATTCCAACAAAATTATATATATAAAAGCCCTAATTTCTGTTTATCCTCGTAACGCTAAGTTCCTAGGTACTAGCGGGGCTTGAGGTGTGTGGTCGGTCGCCCCCCACCAGACAGAGCGACGTTCTCCGACAACAGCTCACTTAGGCTAAGCACATAGTGAAGCAGAGAGCAAAGCAGCTATGAAAGCGGAGAGTAAAACAGCGAAAGAATGTCGCGCTTATAAAAGAGTGTCTACACATAGTGACGCGTTTAAAATCGAGCAGAAAGTTCACAAAATTATAATGGATTTTTTACTAACAGAAAACTCTTAAAGTTTGGTAATTATTAAAAAATAAAAATAAACACACTAGAAGGTGCAATGTTCACAGAATAAATAAACAGACATATACATGGTGAATTTCATCATTTCTATATGCAACTCCGCGAACATCCAGAAAAGTTTCATTCTTATTTTCGCATGATTATTTCAACGTTTGATTATATTTTGGAAAAAAATCAAAATAAATTGGTAAAAAATGGACAAATTTCAATCGGAACCTACTATAAATACCTCTTATAAATGAGAACTACTTGTAAATGCCTCAATATCTATTTTAAACAATTATTTTAGCAACGATGATAGCAGAGAAATCAAAATTGTTTGAACGCGTCGCTTTGCTCGACTATAACTACGATATAACCTCGCTGCAGTACCGTCCACTATGCGCGTGTTAACAGGAATTCATTTATTTAATTTCGCCGCTTTGCTCTCTGATTCACTATGTATTTAGCCTTAGCGAGAATATAGCTCTTAGCTCTCCAGTCAGTATATACCTTGGCTTAATTAAAGAATGTTGTGTCAATTAACGTTATGCTGGCGGGCCGTGTCTGGCCCGATACTTATTTTTAAACGACACGCATTGAGCGGCTTTCTAGGATTTCCTAGGTATAATCAGAAACAGCTATACCATTGAGGTCCAGCATATGGCCCACGGACCGTACCCGGCCCGATACTAATTTTTAAACGACATGCATTAATCAGCTTTTTAGGATTTCCTAGGTATAATCAGAAACAACTATACCACTCATGTCCAGCATATGGCCCGCGGGCCGTATCCGGTCCGATACTAATTTTTAAACGACACGCATTGAGCAGCTTTTTAGGATTTCCTAGGTATAATCAGAAACAGCTATACCATTGAGGTCCAGCATATGACCCACGGACCGTACCCGGCCCGATATTAATTTTTAAACGACACGCATTAATCAGCTTTTTAGGATTTCCTAGGTATAATCAAGAAAAGTTTTTGTTTTGTTAATATACGCAGAATCATGCAAATTTTAATAATTGATTCCTGCTTATATTGATTTTTATTCGATATCAGTTTGCCAACGTTGTTGGCAACGGGTCTGCTAGTTTAATTAATAATGATGATTTGTTAAATTTAACGTTTTTTTCTGACTAGGCCTGGTTCACCCTTTCAGAGTATATTAATTGACAAAATATGAGGTTATGGAGTGCTCAAAATCCTCATACTTTTCGTGAAACTTCCCTTCACCCGTTAAAAGTTGGTGTTTGGATTGCTGTATCTCGAATACGTGTTATCGGATTCATATTTTTCCACGAAACTGGTACTGCTCAGAGATACCGGAGTATTGTACGTGAATTTATTAATCAGCTTCATGAGGATGAGCTCCAGCAAGGCTACTTCCAACAGGATGGCGCGGCTGCCCACACCGCTCAAGAGACCATCAATTACCTTCGTGAATTTTTTAACGATCGAATAATTAGTTTACGTTCAAATCCAGAATTTCCACCTAGATCACCAGACTGGACTATTTTAGATTACTTTATATTCCCTTATCTGAAAAATAATGTATACAAGACTCCTATTAACAATATCGAGGAACTGCAAAACAGAATTACCGAACAGTGTGCCAATATAACTCCCCAAATTCTTATAAATGCTTTTAATAGTATGAAAAGACGAGTAAATTTGTGTCTGCAGGACAACGGTGGTCATTTTGAACAGCTTCTCTATTTTTATTTTTGTTTATTTTTCTATACCTGTGATATCAAAAAATATATTGTATGTATAAATTTGTATTTATTGTAGGGGAGATGTGGGGACGGTGGCACAATTGGTACAGTGGAACATTTGAAATATCTTTGAAATATAGAATATTTTCATGTCTGTTTGGGTATATATAGGCCCTGAGAAATTATACTATCCACATTTTGAGTCTATAAATTTAAGTCCCGCCATTTATGATGAAAATGTTGATTTGAGGTTGACAAACTAAAGTTTGTCGTAACAAGAAATTTTTTATTTGAACGAGACACAACTAAATTAGTAATAAATTTTGTATTACATGTTGTAAATTGGTCATTTGTCTACAGTGTAAAGCAATTACTAATGTTCTAAACTATATCATTTATTATATTTGATAAAATGTTCGTGAAAATAGGGTTAGGCTAACAGTGACACACGTGTTATGTGGATACAGTGGTACAGTGAGCCACTGTACCCACGTACGTGGGTACAAGTTAGAAGAACAATTCCAAGCTGCGCAAAATAAAAGAGATCAGAAAATTAAAAGATATTCTTATAAGTTCAGACACATCTGATACTGATGTCAATATTGATGAGAATTCAAACTCAGATGATAATGTTGACTCTGAATGTGATACAGATTCAGAGAAAGAATAAAATGAAGCGCCACTCTATAGGGGAAATCATAGAAATAACGACTGACGATATTGTCGTAACATATCTCCGACGGCTGACTCTATTCTTTAAATTTATTAAAACAAATGAAAATTACACATTTAAAAAATCAGAGCTGATAAAAGTTTAACCATCTCCTGCTCCGTCTGGTAGCACAAAACACCGTTTAGATGATTTGATTTTTACAGTAAATTTAATGAAATATAATTAACATTAAAATAAAAACTATCAAAACTTACTGCTTCCGAGTAACTTACCAAAGTATATTTTTTTATATTAATAATAAATTTACATTTATATATTTATATACATTATTTACTTACTTAGTAGTTTGTTCCAAAAATTTGATTTTTTTACAATATTATTAATTTTTCAGTATCTTTCAGATGATTTATTTTTAAAGACATTGAATTGAAGTTTCAATAAAAATTATTGATACATATACAGATTTTTTAGGTGCCTATTATATTTACTGTTCCACTGTATCCCTAATGCTGTTTCACTGTACCCTCACGTATAGGTACAGTGGCACAATTGCAGAGGCCAACAAAAATATTAATTATAAATGGCACGTGATAAGGACATTAATTTTTAACAAGTTATTTAAACAACGACATTATAAGTATTAAGTGGCGAAAAGATTTATTTAAAAAATTCAAAACTGAAGATGTTATGTACAGAAAGCCAAAATGTGTGCCACCGTCCCCACATCTCCCCTATATAATGTATAAATTTGTATTTAGTTTCAGCCCGGCCCGTACGGGGCTCTAGTATATGGTTCATTTTTTGTTGCTACATATGCCAAAAAAATTATTTTCACATTGTTCGGGAACGAAAAACATGTATAGAGACAAGTGACAATAATGCGTTAATACTTCAGACAAAAGCTTGACAACCCCTTTACTACGCAAACAATTTTACACCATTTCATTTCCATATATTCTTTAATCTTTTTTCAATCCTGTCCCGGGGTGCTTTTAAAAAAATGTCTGTCTCTAAAACATAAACCTTTTTTTATCACAGTATACCTTCACGTCAGAAACATGACTTAATTTGCCATTGTTTCAAAAGAATGCCCTCAGGTTCTGCATTAATAATCGTAGATTTTTGGAAAAAAATATGTGAAATTATTATCTATTCGATTCATCTAATACATGAAGGACTGGAAATTTATCTCGTTATGGTGATGATTAAATTAAATTTCTTATACAGGTTGAGGATAAAGTATTATATTTCTCGGGTTTTAATTAATAATAATTGGATATAGTTTGCTCAAGCATCATAAAAGAACTATAGTTAGTTGTACAAATAGGGAACAATACAGCTTGTACAATATTCTAGAAATAGGAATAGAACTAATGATCTACCGGAAAACATTGCATATCAACGTCACATATAGTTTGCAAGCCGACATTAACACTACGAATAACGTCCAGAGATGATTAGTTTCTTATACAAAACTAACAATCTGAAATAAAATTGGTGTCAATGCTTCAAATTTTATACCAAATTTCTATCTATCTATATACGAGGTGTGTAAATTAAGTAACCGGACTGGCAATATAGCGTTTGATCTGGAAATATTTGGGACGCGGGACTTGGAGTGGCAGCAGGTGAACATGTGATACGCCTTCAGTACGAGTTTGAACGCGTTAGAGTAATTTTGTAGAAATTTTTTTCGTGAAACAGTTTTTCCTAGTGCGTTCTAAAAATGAGTGACATTCATTTCTAGCAACGATGTGCTATCAGAGTTTGCTTCGGACATGGGCACAGTACAACGGAAACTTTTGCAAAACTTCAGCAGACCTACGGAGACAGTGTTTTGTCAAGGACCCAGGTTTTGCGGTGGTTTAAGGAATTTTCAGAAGGAAGAGAGTTGGTTGAAGGTAAATCACGCAGCGGAAGGTCTTCATCTTCAAGAACCGATGAAAATGTCGATAGAATCCGGGATTTTGTGCATTCAGAACGGAAACATTTGGGACGTGGGATTTGTAGGGGCCACAGGTGAACATGTGATAAGCCTTCAGTACGTTTTCAATACGCCTTCAGGGAGTTTGAACTCGATAGAGTAATTATGTTGTCCGTAGCGATTTTTTTCGTGAGACAGTTTTTTCTAGTGCGTTCTAAAATGTCAAAGAGTGTAATTCATTTCGGCAACGGTGTGCTATCAAGTTTAGCTTCTGACTTGGGCACTTCAGATGTAGAGGCACAGTGCAACGGAAACTTTTGTAAAACTTCAGCAGGCTACGGAGAGAGCGTTTTGTCAAGGACCCAGTTTTTTTGGTGGTTTAAGGCATTTTCAGAAGGAAGAGAGTTGATTGAAGATGAATCACGAAGCGGAAGGCCTTCATCTTCAAGAACCGATGAAACTGTCAACAGAATCCGGGATCTTGTGCGTTCAGATCGTTGATTAACAGTCAGAATGATCGGGAAAGAGTTGAATTTGACTCACACTACCGTTCATCAGATTTTGATCAATGAATTGGGGATGCAATACACACCAATTTCAATAAATTTTTGGCCAGTAAAAACATTCCTGTGGCTCCTCAGCCTCCATATTCGCCTGACTTGAGTTTTTGTGACTTTTTCCTCTTCCCAAGATTGAAAAATCATCTCAAGGGACGTCATTTTGGGACACTCGAAAATATTCAAATAGAAAATAAAAAATAGAAAATAGTCCATAACCAACCAGCTGGAAGCTATTCTAGTATCCGTGTTTCAGCACTGCTATGAGGATTGGAAGAACCGTCTCCAGCGCTGTGTGACTTCCCAAGGAAGTTATTTTGAGGGAGACAATATTGAATTGTAATTCTATTCGAATAAAAAAAAAAAAAAATAAATAAATAAAATCAGTCCGGTTACTTAATTTACACACCTCGTATGTTTTTTTTTTTTTTTATTGTAGAAAAAATTGTTGTAATAATATTATTGCTCAATAACTTTATAATAGATATCAGACAACAATGTTCTGTAATTTTTTAAATATATTTGTGGGTTTCAAATACCTTTTATATTGATACAGTTTTATGTAGAAATGTTCAAATAATACGTCAATATTTTTTCGACATGGTTTTTTATAGTTTAGAAACTTCGTCGAAAAATTTCATACTTGCTGATAATGCCACTTGGTACACGTATTTTTTACAAAAATTAAATCATTTTAACCAGCAACACCTATATTGAATTTAAAAGTAAATGGATATTTAATCTCGCTGGTCGGCGTGAGATAGCCAGTGCCTATAATAGCTGGAAACAATTTTTCTTCGTAATAGTATGCTAAGTGATTGGTTTCAAATAATTAGCGTAAACCTATTTAGAACCATTTCAAAAGGTAAAACATCCTTCTTGGTCGTCAACTGCCGTAACAGAGACGACACATGAAGAAGAAAAGTTATTTTTATATCTGATATTTAGTTCGAGCATTAATTTTATATATTTACAACAAAGCTGCGGCTTAGGGCTTATATGACATATTAAATTTTCCCCCAAGGCGTTTAACTTGAGAAGTCGATTTGAAGGGAGACCATTTTCGTGAAAGTAGTAATTTTATAGCTGGGTCCAAGTCGTAATTTCTTGGGAAAGGTAAAATTTGAAGTTATATTAGTATATATCAATAAAAGTTGGAGATTTCTTACCGATTTGTGTTTATTTATTTTTTATGTACCCACAGAATTTATGTGATTAGACTTTTGATAATATTTACAAAACAAATACGAATTAAGCCGCATTCAGAGCTCTTTAAATTAACACGTTGTAGACTGTTCGTTGTCACCTTGTGCGTTATGTTTTATATATTGTTTTAACGTTCTACGTACCGTTTAGAGCAGTTAGAAATTAGTGGGTTACGAAGAGTTCGACATCTGTGTGTCTTTAAACCAACTACATGGCTTCGTAAAATGTTTTCTATCTAATATCGTTTTTATAATTCTGCTGTTCTAGATTTTAACTAAATTGATTTTTTTAAATTGATCATTTTTACTGTCCGTCTTTGTAATTTTGAGCAAGATTTGTTAATGATGACATTTTGTTAGGTTATGTAAAGGCATACAATATTTATGGTGTCTCTGATAGACTGAGATAGCCAATGTGTTTATATGTCTGTCTCATTAAAACAACTCACAAGCTATAAGTTTTGAAAATTATCCATAATTCACAACGAACAACGTATTGAATTTAGAGGTCTGAACGGTTTGACTTCTTACCATATGACAAACTTGGCAGTGACTGTCAACAGAGTACAAGCTACAGTCTATAAGCTATTGATTTAAGAGCTCTGAATGCGGCTTTAATGTTGTATTTTTCTTTTAGGGCATTGTAGTCAGTTTCAAGTTCTGGTTAAGTACCGGATACATAACTACTGATTAACCATAATAATTGCTAATTCCAACAAATTTTATTTAACTTTTGGTTATCACTAACCCATAACTAACCGAAGTAGAAAAAAATGGGCCTATATCTGCTCTTTCATATCCTACTAAATACTTTGTTTTTTCCAATACCAACACTCACGAACAGATTCCACTCGTTGTGAGATTTTCTCACTAACCGGTGGATACAAAACGTTTCTATTACCGGACATAAAGTAGGCACTTTACACACACACACACAATAGTATACAAAATGGCACTTTTAGACACTAGTTGGGTAAAATGTTGCCATGGTTACTAATTGTCAATACCAAAAATTATCAAAAGTACACTTTAATAGTGTATTTGGCTCTAGTGTTTTACTACGCAGCAGACAATAACAAATTGGTTCGCCAAATTTCGTAAAGGTAAATTTAAAAAAAAAAACTGGCTCATCGATCACAACAGAAATAAACTGCAACCAACTGGACGAAATGATGCAAAAACTTGAAGAAAAACAGCCTAGATTGGTCAACAGATCGACTCCTATCTTATTGCATGATAACGCTAGACCACACTTTGCACAAATGACTGTGGAAAAACTACAGGGATTGGAGTTGGAACTTCTTCATCATCCTCCATACTTACCAGCCCTAGCTCCCACTGACTACCACTTCTTCCGCAATTTGGACAACTTTTTAATAGGAAAACAGTTTAATTCCGACCATGCTGTAAATCTGGCCTTCCTTCATTGACTCTCGCCTACCTGGGTTTTATACCTCCAGCCTGAACAACCTGCCGATTTAATGGCAAAAGTGTATAGACAATATGGGTGCATTCTTTGATGAATAAAATTATTCCTTATATTTTTAAGTTATCAACCAACTTTGCCTTTCTTTCTACAAATTTCATCCTTGACGACCTAATAATTATTTTATGATATAGTTATTTTGTTCTTGTCCCATATTCAAAATTGTGAGGTGCAAAGTAGTATCTAGTCCCTTATCCTATTTGTAAACATGAGTTCTTTTCGTCGTACCATCCCTAAAACCGTATTTGAAACCCTTGTAAATAAATTCCTCATGTATATAAATTATTGAGTTACTTTTGGTTAAAGGTTAATATTCCTCAATTTATTTTATTGGAGTTGTACAACTCGTACAGCTGTATCTGAAGTACACTGTAATATTTACAACTTTATTTGCACATTTAACTGATCAACTCATCTACTTGAAAAATATACAACGATCTCTTTTATTTTTGCCAGTGTATCATTTAAAAAATAAAGTTAAAAAAACATATAATAAATGGTGATCTTTCCAAAAAATCTCGTGTTTTTGTTGAGGATGATTTGGATGACAAATTTTCTTCAAGCATTCTTTTTATGTGTTATTCAGAGATTTGTCATCAGAAAATTGTGTAAAAATTTTGATGGAGAAGAATTTACCATCGGTTTTACAATAATTTTATATTTCAAGGATCACAGTATTAAATATATTGAATTTAATAACATTATCTAGTTGGTTTTGGAATTTTTATGAAGGTATGTCTTAGAGAAACTGTTTTATTGCAGTATTTGAAATGAAATATTTATAATATTAGGTGTGTGTATTAATTCGGTCCATCTGGCGGTCAATTGCTGTACTATGTAATTTTCTAGCCTGTAATGTCTGCAACCGGCTTTATGTTTTAGTGTTGACATATGGCAATAACATTCAGTTGATAAACGTTTGGGTTTGCAACAATATCATCGTGTTTATCTTATTCGGAAATGTCAAAATTCGAGCCAAAAAAGCATCAAGTTCTCATTTTTTGTTTTCATTTGAAGAAATTAGCCGCTGAAGCTCATCGAATGCTCGTAGAAGCTTATGGTGAAAGTGCTACCACCGATGACTCATGCAGATAATGGTTTCCACGTTTCAAAAGTAATGATTTCAGTGTGACAAACATCGTCCAGGTCAGCCGAAGAAGTTCGAGGACGAGGAATTGTAGGCGCCAATCGATGAAGATCCGTGTCAATCGCAACATGAGCTCACACAATTGTTGAATGTTGATCGATCAACAATTTCTGTGCGTTTGGCAGCCATGGGAAAGATTTATAAAGAAGGAAGATATACGAACTGAAAGAAAGAGACATCGAGAGACGCGAAACCATGTCTGAAATCTTGCTTGCCAGATAAAAAAATAAAAGGTTTTTTGCATCGTATTGTGACTGGAGACGAAAAGTGGATATATTTCGATAATCCCAAACGAAGGAAATCCATTTGCGACCCAGGAAAACCATCACCGCCGAACTTTACCAACAATAATTGCTCCGTTTAAGAAACGCATTAAAGAATAAGCGGAATAGCAAACAGATGCAACAAAGTGTTCCTCCAGCATGATAACGCTAGACCATATTTTGGAAAGATTGTGAAGGCCACCTTGGAAGTACTTGGCTGGGACGTTTTACCTTACCCGCCGTATTCACCAGACATTGCTCCATCAGATTATCACTTATTCAGATCGATGGCACACGGGCTTCCGGGTCAGCACTTGGACAATTATGAAGAAATAGAGAAATGGCTCAATGAATAGATCGCTTCGAAGAACGAGTCGTTTTTCCGTCACGGAATACAACTACTGCCAGACAGATGGAAAAAAATAATAGCAAGCGATAGCAAATATTTTGTATAGTGTATTTTTTCATGTTTTTTCACAATAAATTCTTTTCTAGAAGAAAAAAACGGAATTAATTCACACCAATAAAATAAACGATAGTATAGATAACTTTTTTGGTTTAAGTGGGGCCAACCGGGAGGGATAAAATAATAGCAATTCAACAATTTAACCAATTAAAATAAATTTTTATTAAAAAAAATATTTATTTAAAAATGTATGAAACCTAAAAACTTAATATCATCTTGAATTCCTTTCAAATTAATTTCTTTATCAGTAACTTAATAATTATTAAGAGCACATGTCTGCCAACTGTACGAATCAGGAATGAGGGCAAATCAGCGCTGGAGGGGTTTCTGCAACAAACAGGATTTTCAAAGCAATAAAACAGAAGCGAAATGAAGGCTTACAGCATGAACTTCTGAACTAAACGATGCGTATAACTACAGATAATATGAATCTTACATGAACTCAATTTTGCCGATATTGGTCGATACGGTTTGGTACAAAGAATTGATATACAAATTAATTAAATACAATTTTCACACCATATTTACTAAATTTAATAAAATCATATATTTCAAAAAGACAATTTAAAGTTCATATAAACAACTTCTCATCTACTAACAAAACTATTTGAGCAGGGGTACCTCAGGGAAGTGTCATAGGGCCTAAACTTTTAAATTAATACATTATTGACATACCTAGAGAAATTTACGACTACCTTTACGAGACACATTTCACGACACATATCTTATTTTCACTGACAATAAGAATGTAGTTAAAAAACTACAGTACCCTAAATTCTCTCACCACAACCCTACAATAATATAAGAAATCAGAAAAATTATGAAAGATCTACTACAGTTTGGTATTAAAGTCAAGGTACTATGGGTAAAAGCACATGCTGATCTTGCAGATAATGAAGTTGCAGATAGTTTAGCAAAAGAAGCCATCACGACGGGAGAAACATTTCATACTACCATCCCCAATCAAGACTTGATAAAGCAGTACTCAAGAAACATAATTTCTTTTTGGAGAGAGGAATACAAGGTCTCGATTAAGGAAAAAGGCGTATACTATGGGAGCCTGCAACCCGAACTTCCAACAAAACCTTGGTTCACCTCGAACCAAAAAAGAAAATTTATTAGTTTCATTACCCGATATCGCTGCAATCATACCAAAATAAAATCACATCTTCATCGTTTAAACATGACGTCATCCCCTACCTGCAGATGTGACAACAACTCGATAGAAGATCCAGATCACCTAGGGATGGGAATTTATTTTTGAATATCGATATATGCACGATTCGATATATCGTAAGTGTAATATCGATATTCGATATATATCAAAGTAAAAATATCGATATTTTCGATATATCGAAATAATTAACATGTAACATGTAAGATATATAAATTACAGTTTTTTTTTGTTGGCTTGGCGGGAAAAGAAGTCACCACTTGACAGACAATCACTTACAGTTGGTACTCACCCAGATACCAACCAATATTCTAATTTTCTAATATTTTCCTAGTTAACTGCTCTAAATCCTAATTAATTAAATATATATGTGCTGTCCACTTTTGTAAGGACAAACCAGATCTTTTTGGTTACTTTTATAGTGTATTATGGACTTTAAATGTTAATCAAAAATATTCCTTACGCAGTAAAACCGACTTTAGATTTATTGGTTATGATCATTATTAAGAAAGTGACATTTTTTAATACCAACATGACATATAATTTTAAAAGTGCAAATTATAAAATCAAAATTTCGTCTTACAGGCTATTTCAAGCGATTAGGCGGAACTAAATGGAAATTTCGTTATTTTAGGTTGTCACGAAAATGGATCTTGCTTGGGTTATTTCATGTTTCAGTTTTGGTCTGTGAAAATTTAAAATTTCAACAGTGAAACCACGGAAACGAATGACATATGTCAAATATTTTAATAAATTTTTCCATATTTGAAGACAAAAACATAAATAAATGGGAAATTTTTATTAAGAATGACAAAAAATTAAAATGCAATGAATAAGACATTTTATAATGACAATCAATTTAATCTAGAATTTAAATGTGCGGATGATTTACAAAGCTTAAACAAAATGACCAAAAGTTCGAATTAATAGATAAAAATTAGTAGATTTCAAAATCTAGTTCCGCCTAAACGTTTGGAATAGCCTACAGTTTGTTTTTACAAAAGTGAACAGCATAAATTTAAATGTAAAAAATATACAAGAATACCGATATTTTGTGCGAATATCGATATTTTGCGCGATATATCGCATTTCAAATATCGATATAAAAATATCGATATATTTTTCTAAAGTATCGATATTTTCGAAATATCGATATATCGTTCCCATCTCTAAGATCACCTAATTTTCAATTGTTCTGTATACAATACAGCTAGAGCCATAAGGCTGGAGATAATGGTTTTCTATAAAGAAGAAAATGTTCAATTTCCTACTAAACTTCAGCTGTTACTCTTCAAACCAACAGAACGAATATTAGATATACTTTACAATTTTATAAATAATAATAATATAATAATGTAAAATAATAATAAATGACTTTGTAACCTGGTTAATGACCTCAGCAGTCAAAACCAAACAAAAATTAATTAAAAAAAAGTGGTGCTTTTGTTTCCAAGGTGACCAATAAATTTTTCAATTAATTGACAAAAAATTTGATCAATTTGTTGATCAATTAATTGAACTGTGTAAAACCAACTTTAGTCTTGGTTTCGTTTGTATAAGGCTAATTAATGTATATTCTAAAGGCCTCGAAAATTTTATTTTCGCAAATAAAATAAGAAAAATATTTCTCCAAGAGTATCCTCACATTGTAATATGCTTGTATAAATATAATATTCGGGAGGGCCCGTGTTTATATATGTATATGTGTGTGTCTGTGTGTAGCGTTTTCTCCCGGAACCATTACAGACTAATGTGGCAGTTTTCGAGCTCAAATTACCTTCCCAAAACAAATGTAACCACAGAAACATTTCCGCAAATGACATTTTGATGTGTAAAATAACTGATCAGCCAGACAAATAATGATAAACACGACTGTTTACAGACCATAATTGCAACATAAATAACTAAACAAATTGACTGTAATATACATTTTCTCCTCGTTCTTCCGTAAAAACAAAAAAAAGGTGCTAATCGAGAATGTAGGTAGACACCGATGTTCTTCGAAAATTGGAAATAATCCTTAGTTAAATATGTATTTACAAATTACTATGTAGTCGAAAGACTAATGGCTAATAAAACAATATAGAAATTTAATAATTGAATACAAAAACAGTATTGTAATGTATGTAGTTATCTACAAGTATCTAGATACAGTAACTAGATACTTTTTCAAGTATCTATATACAAATTAGATACTTTTTCAAATATTTGTATATGTATCTGTATCTAGATATTTAAATTTAAGTATCTTGTATCTGTATTTCAGATACTTTGATCGTTACTGTATTTTTATACCATGATACCGAGCTGATATAATAGTTTAATTATAAATTGTCATTTTAAATATTTTATTTTTACTATAAACAAAATTCAGAAAACTATTGAAATTCTGACGTTTATTAAATTTATATGAAATGTCAATATATATATATATAGTAGTATATATATCGTAGCTGTTGAACGGACGTAAAAATAGTAGGTATTTAGGCACCATAATAGGAGGTACAACACTTAAGGAAAATGGGTCATAATTAATGAAAACTAAGTTTTTGAATAACTAATAATGCTATTTTGATGAGCAATTTACTAAAAACATATGAAAAATTATATCCAGACAGGGGGTTGTTTATAAATTAAATTCGTATGGAATGAGAAAAAAAAATCATATATTTCTTATCAGTAATTTTTTATTAGTGATCAAAAATGATCGTAACATTACACGAATTCCACTTCAATTAGGGCTAACATTTGATTGAAAGGAAAATCTTCTCAACAAGAATATAGCAGCGTATCTATAAGACTAACATTAGTCTTATAGATACGCAGCTCATACGTCAGCACATATGGCTAACATAATACATACGTTATTTAGTACAAATTTATTGCATAGAATAGTGTTTTACCTTGAATTTAGTGGGCTTTTTGTGACGTCCCGGGCATTTTTGAACAGCCTGTATAACACTGATTAACATGCACCGTTTGTTTGGTAAAAAATATGGTATTTTCATTTTCAGTGTTTTTTCAAAAGTATCTAGCTGTATCTAGATACAAGCATTTTTGGCAAGTATCTGTATCTAGATATTTTTTATAATTCTGTATCTGTATCTGGATACAATTTGTCTTAGGTATCTGTATCTGTATCTAGATATTTTTTAACTGTATCTATTACAACACTAGTGTAATTGATAGTTCAGAACTGCTAGACCCGAAAAACTAACCTAACTTTTTACATTCTTTGCCAATTATTTACGTTTAAAAAATATTTTTTGACCATAAGTACAAACCACTGGTGTTAGGTAACTGAATTTTCAGTGTACCAGTAAAATTACCAACTGTTTAATTATTTTTAGAGTATATTAAATTATTAACTGATTCGTGTAACCGAGTTGAAACCTGTTCTATGACACCATTGGCCATACATTATTTGACTCTATATTAAATTGTAGTAGACAATAGAATTTGAGGCCATTAAATAGCCCTGTTTCTAAATAGCGAGATTAAATTAACAATTCCCTGAATATTTCAGGTAGGTTTGGTTTCAGTATAGCTCTGTTGATTTATTAATTCATGGTATAAAAGCAAGTTAAAAACTTCATCGAAGTTACAATGAACCAATATTGTGTTAACTTTTGGTAATTTAAAATGCAACGTAATCCAAATAGATTTAATGTCATTTTCTTGTTTTATTTACTTTATAATCTACTTACAAAGTATTTGTATTTAGTAAGATAAATACAAGGATCTTCTAGAACAGTAATTCTCAACCTTTTTTGATTTGCGATCCTGGTGGAAAAATATTGTGACTAGGACGGTCACCACATCCCTTCCGAAAGATTCAGATTAAAGAAGAAGAAGTTAAAGTGAAAAAAAAAATTAAACTTTATATTTATATTCAAAATTTAAAAATTAAACTGCTCTAAATTTCAGTCTTCATTAATATAAAGTTAAACATTATTAATTACACAAATAAATAATTCCAAGATTTTAATTTTAACTTAAATATTCATTGCGATCGTCGTGCTGGTTTTGAAGCGCAGAGTTTTTGTAATCATGTTCAACTTATTGACCATGTTTCATTGTTAATATATTTATCTTTTCCGTAAGTCATTTTTCAAAGACCATTTGTCAGGAAAACCATTACCACGTTTCACAAACATTGCCAATGGAAAGGAATAGAAGCATTTCCATTGGCAATGCTAAAAATATTTGAAACGGTTGGTTTGCGGCCCTATATTAACGAAGCTTTTTTGCTCATTTTGGTCAGTACTATACATTCTTACAATTTTTGACCACTTATTTAATACTTTAAATGATATTTTTTTATACGTACGTTTGGCACAACTACCTACTTTTCTAGAACATTTACTGTACTATAATACTGAATGGTGTCATCTAGTTGGAGAGTACTCTATTGTGGAGAACAATATTTTGTTCACAATAACCTATTTAAGAAAGTGAAAAATAAAAATAATTCAATTTCTCGACCTACATCACTCTCATTTTCACTGGCTTTTCAGATAATTGCATTATTTTTTCATATTCCTTGTCCGCCTTTCAACACTCTTGAACAAGAATATTGTTGCAAGGGTACATATTATTAGTTCTATGTGTTACATTTCAAAGGAAGAGACTTATTTCTAAGTGAGGATAAAGGAAGAAGTTAGGTGAAAAGACTGTTAGTTTTAAAGTTAGGTGAGAACACTGTTAGTTATATTTATCGTAATACCCATTGTACTCATGGATATTTGGCACAAATCCCAAATTTTAATAAATGCCTGTTTACTCCTCGTGCTGTACAAAGTGGCGTCCCTCAAGGACCTGTATTGAGACCTCTGCTATTCCTAATATAAATGGGCAATCTTGATGGTATTATAAAATCGAAAATTTCAAGAGGCGGTAGTCCTAGTATGTGTACTAGGACTATCGTCTCTTGAAGCTCATCTCACCTGTGATGACCTGATAATAATAATAATAATAATAATAATATTTATTCGTGTTATATACAGTACATAATGTTTACACATGTCGAAAGAATAAAAAATACGGGATTACAATAAACACATTAAAAGTCATAAAGAGTCCTAATAGTAAAATATAGTTACATTCATATTATTAAAAGTCTACATCATAGAATCAAATAAAAGTAAAACTTATAAAAATAAAAATTAAGATAAAATTTATGATAAAAATTAAGATTAAGATGCGCTACAAGTCAATATTAAAAAATTCTTTTATGCTATAAAGGCAATTTTTTGACAAAATCTCTTTTACCTGTTTTTTAAATAGACTAGGTCTTAGATCTCTCATTTCAATGGGAAGATGGTTGTAAAAGAGAGTTGCCAAATACATACCATTCATTGATTTAGTTAACCTGATCTTAGGGCGCCGTAGGTTTAATTTTGCCCTAGTGTTATGCGAATGTGCACTCGAGTTGGTGGGGTACCTGGCAGGGTTCTCTTTTACAAATAACAGGCACTTGTAAATGAACATGCTGTACACTGTCATTATTTTGTTTTTTACAAATAATTCCTTACAGTGAGTCCTATATGGAACATTATTAATGTGTCGAATTGCACATTTTTGTAGTCTAAAAATTCGAATTAAAGTACTGCTAACGCCCCATAGCAGTATCCCATATTCCATCCTTGACTGAAAGACGGCAAAATAGAACGTTCTTAGTACCTCTGGTGATACGGAGAGCTTCAGTCGGCAAAGAGCATAGTCACACTCTTTAACGACGCTGCCAATTTGTCTATCTGATAATTCCAATTGAGCTGCCCGTCAATGTAAAGACCCAAAAATTTTACTGGTTCTCCGTACTGTATCGATTGGTTAGTTAATCGATTTAAACTGAAAACCAGTTTTTGGGTTTTATTGACGTTTAGTGTCAATTTGTTGGAGATCCTTTAGCGAAGTATTGCTACTGAGCAGCATTGTATCGTCCGCATAAAGAATGGTATTTGAGCGTTCTGTTTTTAGAAAAATTGGCAGGTCGTTAATAAATAAGTTGAACAATAATGGCCCAAGTATGGTTCCCTGTCCGATGCCAAGTTTTAAATTTTCAGTGGTAGATGTAGTTCCGTTAACTGCCACAAACTGTTCCCTATTTGTTAAGTACGATTTTAAAAGGGAAAACGCCGTGCCACGAATTCCGCAACGGTCGAGCTTATCAAAAAGTAGATCGTGGGACACGCAGTCAAACGCTTTTGAAAGGTCGCAGAAAATGGCCTGAGAGGCCGAAAATTCTTCAAAGCCGTTTGTTACATAATTAATCAGCTCAACCGCTGCTTTTGTGGTACATGATTTTTTCCTGAAACCAAATTGTTTTTCGTTCAGTATTTTATTTGCTGACAGAAATACATCTAACCTATCTTTTATAATAGCCTCAAAAATTTTAGAGCATACAGGTATGATTGTAATGGGCCGATAATTGGTAGGGTCGTTATCATCCCCAGACTTGAAAATTGGCACCACTCTAGATGTTTTTAATTTTTGAGGATATATGCCTGTCTCCTGATAACTATGCACCTCATGATTACCAACTGCTTCAACCTCGATATGACTCCAGTAATTAATCTGAATACTGACGCACGTCTTCGTGCTCAGCTACAAAATCAAGCATAAGAGACTCAAAAAGAATCTGCGTGCTATATTTGACTAACAGAGTATTTTTTATCGTAGAACTACTGCATTTTATGTTATCATGTTGTTAATAATCAAATGTTCTTTACTTGCTTGCCAAACCACGTAGAAATATTCTGTTATTTGAACTAAACCTTTTTTCCTAAAATATCCCTTTTTTAATCTCCACTATTGATCTTTACCTAGTCGAGTTTAAAACAAATTTAAAATATATTGAAGGGTAGGAACAGAGACGTTTAGTGGTTTGTTTAGATTAACCTTCTCGGAAAATTCAACCAGCAATATCCATTTTATTTGAAAAAAGCTTCCCCGTCATTGAGACTTAATCTCTCTTGTTCTACAAAAACCACAGCTTAAATATGTTACAGTGCATCGACCTAATAACCTACTTTTAAATTAACCTCTGAAATTTCAATTTGGAATTAAAAGTGGAATAAAAAATATTAAATTTAGAGATTTGAAATTTGCGTTTCTGTATTCTAAGTTCTTATACAAGACTGATCATCGGTTTGTGAGAAAATCTCGTAAAATATTTTTAATCAGATAAAACAACCAGTGGCGGAACTTAGTATCTCTTAGTGACCCCCCGTAACTGAACATATTGCGCCGTTTTATCTGCACATTTTGCGCTTACTGAAGTCTCGAATTTTGCGGGTCCATGTCTCCTACCCATGAAAACAACCTTGCAAAAGATACGTAGGGCTTTGGAAAATTTCGAGATGCGATTGTATAAATAAACGTCCTCAACACTTCCAGACTAGTTCTGGTTTACTACACGCTACCGGGTTTCTCAACAAAAACATGCTTGGGAGGTTCATCCAACTCCGGTGGTGGTTTACTTACGATTCCCCTGTCTCTCACAAGATTTTCCCAGCCCTTTTCTTAAAACTAATAATTTGATTTTTGAACCCTATTTTTTTTGTGGTTGTAAAAATAATCAGCTCTCCAATTAACAACAAAAACCTTCTAACTTTTCTTGGAGACTCATATTTCTATTCCCAATAATTCATAAACCCAACCAATTAATTTTAACTCTAATTATCTACGAAGTCCATATCACTGAAAATATATGGTCTAATATCCGCATCTGTATAAACATTCGACCATGTACTTGAGATAAACGCTGACAACATTTTAAACTAATCATATAATATATGACTTGATTAGATGAGTTACGTCCGTAAGTTAGTAATTATAGTTGAAGGTAATGGGATTCGGGCCAGTCAGAAAATAAAAACAAATTTATTAACTTCGCTAACGTTTCGATTTTATTTAAATCTTCATCAGAGCTTAGTTAATAGTCACGATATAAAATAAAAGTTTAAAAATTAATAATATGATGTGTTCGTTATTAATTTTAAAACTTTTATTTTATATCGTGACTATTAACTAAGCTCTGATGAAGATTTAAATAAAATCGAAACGTTAGCGAAGTTAATAAATTTGTTTTTATTTTCTGACTGGTTTGAATCCCATTACCTTCAACTATAATAATATATGACCGTAATTTCTACTCTTGTCTATCAACATATAACTAAAAAATACAGTCAATGATAACTCAGCTAATATCTGAGGATGTTTATCTCAAAATAGATTAGTTTTTATATTTAAATAATGTGAATATTTTTAACTAATTGAATAATTTTAAATAATAATAAAATTTTATTTCTGAAATTACCACCCCCGCAGGAGGGTGGGAGATTTGAACCAGTGTCCCTGTGCTCCGTAGACAACCGTTTTACCACGGTGCCATAGCAACTCCCATTTCAAAAAGAGATATATTTTATTAGGGGTAAAATTTGTGTTATATATATATGCTTTTATGCTATATCGCTTTTAACATTTCTATAATTTTTTTAAGCAATATTATTCGATATTTAGAAGATATCATAAATTTGTCAAAACTTTCGTTTCCACTTTTTGCACATAGCTCCTAAAAACTTTCAGCCGGGTCAGTTTTAGCATAAAAACAATTTATAAATTCATGGCTTTCAGTTTAACCACTCTTAAAATATATAATTAGCGACCAGTCAAAAACGATATCATAACTTTTTTAATTTCGAAAGCTTTGACCTCAAAAATTGAGTAAAAAAAAAATTAATATTAAATTCCAGTATCAGTTGTTAGGGATTAAAGTTTGCAAATTTTCACTTTAAAATTTAAATAAAATATGAACCATTATGTATAAAATAACTTCTAAGAATGAGAGAACTTATAAACTGTTGTTGGTAGAAACACTTTCGATATTAGTTGAACAGAAATATTTGAAATTTTAAGATAAAACATTAAGGGCCGGTTTTAAAAACTTAGTTTATAACAAAATGGTCAGAAAATTGTTGCTATGATTACATATGAGATTATTATATTGTAACCGAGTTTAGAAAAAATAGCTAATGACAACTTACAAAACTCCAGGGATTGGAGGAATAACAACTGGGAAAGTGTCAACAAGACTCAAAAAGAAAAAGTGTGTTGGCGTCTTTGGTCGTCGCATTGTTTGCAAAAATTAGAAGTTTCTTCTTATTTTTTCGTATTCTGCTAACTGCTAAGAAGAATAAGAACTAACACTATTAGTATTGTTATATCACAATAGATGGCGCTTATATTTTGTACTAATTTTAATAAAAATTAAATTTTTAAGATTTCAGCGCCTCTAACGGTAGTTTCTGAATTTCAAAGTTTAAACATCGACATCGGTTGTAGACATCGATGTTTTATCGATACTATCGCCAGCTGACCATCGATGGTAAAAATATCGATGTTTTTAAAACAAACATCGATGTTTTCGATACATCGATGTTTTTTTCCCATCCCTAGACCACACTGAATTAGAAATATGTAATAATTTACAGTAGGATAGAAAGATATCCTTTTCAATTTTAAAACATTAAAGTAGTTAGTTGAAATATATCAAGAGAAAAACATATTTTTTAAATTAAGAACTCAACATTTTTCCTGGGAGCTAAAAGCTATAATCAAGTGCTTAGTATTTATAATAATATATAAATTGTTCTTAAGATTCTCTTAGTTCTCTGAGAGGTTGTGTTTAAATTATAGCTTCGGGCAGAAAAATACTTAGTCCCAACACTGTTTTTCATTCTTTTTATCATGATAAAATAAAAGTATGAAGAAAGAAAATGAGAAGAGCTGAGGAAAGGAGTTTAAACTTCCATTAACAAACTCAAATTAGTGAAAGTGAAAGGGGTATTATGCCTGAAGCTATGCGGAAGAGGTTGTTTCATCCTGAACTTACCAAAATCTCGTGAATATTGCTACAAAGTACAAAAAAATCTGAATGCTTCTGCCTCTGTTCTGAACAGCTCAAACTTCAATCTGGCACACCTGATTAACTTTGAATTTGAGCATTATGTCGATACACAAATAACAGATTAATAATAGCTTTCATATTGTGGTTGGAAGGGTTGTCTTTACAAACAAGAAATTGCGTTAGGTTAATTTTCACTTTCTAAACGAAATTTTGTATTTTAATGGTGATAATTTACCAGTTTTGATAACAAAACAAGATACACATGCTATTGTAAATACAGAACATGATCTAACTGGTAAGGTGACGTACAATAATATAGTTCTTACAAGTTTCTTATACAAAACTGACAATCTGAAATAAAATTAGTAACAATCTATGCATACAAATTTTGCAGAAAATGTTTATCCATCTAATATGGAATATAAATATCAAAAAGGATATTTGTAATCCTTTCGATACTGGCTATTTTTAAGGTTATAGTGCACCAAGAACGGAATTTTAAGTACATTTCGCATTTAAGCACTCGCGAAGCCACATAACGTTTTTAAGTCTTATTTTTTTTTTTTTACTTATTAAAGTAGGTTAACCAACAGAACCATCTTAGTAGATGGTTCCAATTACAGGTTAACACAAATAATACAGAATATAAACAGTACAAAAATATAGGTACATATACATATATACAATAATTACCTAATTAAAAAAAAAAAAAAAAACAAAATAAGTGTGTACAAATAAATTGAATCAATTATCTAGACAATGTTTTTTAAAATAATGTAGCGAACAGGAAAAAATGTCCAGATCTGGGTTGACTCTATTAAAAGAAGTTGATATTCTAGCGATTGGAGAATTTATGCCCAGATTACTGTTGTAATGATAGTTGTTCAACAGCATACGGTTTCTTAAAACATAGGGATAACAATTAAATTCAAAGTAAGTTATTAAATTGATAGAATTTAGTTCATTATTTAATATTCTATATAAAAAAGCTAGATCATGGATAGTTCTTCTGTCACGCAGACTTTGCATCTTGTAGAATTTTAAATTTTCATTGTATGAGCGGAAATACAATTGTCTGTTAAACCTATAATTTAATTTATCAATAAATTTCTCTTGAACTTTTTCAATTTGGTCAATATATATATTATATCCAGGATTTCAAATCGGGGTAGCATATTAGTCTTATGGAGTTAACATTAAAAACTTATATGAAGTGTAAATTTTCACACATTTCAGGGTTTTGTAGGTATTTAATAAGTGTAAGAAGGACCTAAATTTGAGCCTTGAGGGACACCTGAAGTAAATGAAACAAAATTTTATTATAAATATTTATTTTAAAAACTACTAGGAAAAGAAATAACAGTTTTTTGATAATCATTTTTATTCGTTATTTGAGTTTCCAAGAGTTTCAAGTTATTTTTTTTAAACAAAATTTTAATACCTGGCAAAAAATTGATTACAACAAAATTTAAATTAAAAAATTCCGGCTTTTTTTCTGCATTTGCTACGTATTTAAGTCTTCATTAAATTAGTAAGAAGCAGAGCTGCAGTAAGGGGGGGGGCGGAGGGGGTGATGGCCCCTAGCGCACTAAGGAAAAGGGCGCTGACAGGCTTGCTAAGGGGCGCCATTGCGCGAAGATGAGGACCTTTTTTTTTGCTCGTTACTTGGATTTTGGGAGGTGAGGACCTTTTTTTTGCTCATCACTTAAATTTTGAGGGGTAAGAACCTTGTTTTTATTTATCAAGGGCGCCAAAACACGGTCTGCCCCTAGCGCAAGTTTTCCTTACTGCGGCTCTGGTAAGAAGTATACTGTATTTTTCACCATTAACAATGTGTTATTTGTTTTATAAGTATATCTTTGCTATAAATGATTAATTCCTGGCTTATAAAAATACCTTAAAAACCAAAAACTAAAGATATTCATAGGTTGAAGAATCACAACGTATAATAGTAGGCGGAGCTTACTGAACACTACACACTGCATTCTACACACATGAACTCGGTTCTCAGCTATCAAAAAAATGTATTATATTTTTAAATTGAAAAAATACACCCACTGCCTTAGCCATAAATACAAAAAATCTTCAACTGTATTAGCCATAGTTTAGCTATGATTTAAAAAAAAAATATTAATTTTGTCAAAATCTGCAATATTTTCTAAAACTGAAATCTGATAAAAAATTACTCTCTTACGTTTCCGGCTAGATCAATGTACATTACTTAGAATTTTTTCAGATTTTTATATTAACCTCTTTGGGTTAATGCGTGCGGTAAGTTTTAAGTTTACTTTTGGAAAAAAATGTGTTAAATTAAAAATGTTTTAAAAGCTATTTTCCATTCCTTAATTTACGTCATAATAGCTTACTTTTATACCCCACAATATATTTTTAAAAAATATATATTTTTTTCAACAATTGAATATTGAAAGCAGAAAAATACATCACTGGCGAATATATTAAAAAGAATAGGACTTAAATTTGAACCTTGAGGGACACTGAAACAAAACTTGGCTTTATTATAAATATTTGTTTTTCTATTCAGACATAATTCTATTAAATAGCATTTTCATATTGTTTTAGTTTAATTTATATATGATTTAAATAGTATTTGTTCATTTTTATGTAACAAGTTTTTTGATATAGGATTAAGGATAGAGGACCGGTCGAAACGTTACACTGACCACGTGGCTTTCATATCTATGGCCAACGGTCTAGAAACGGAGAACTTATATTTTCTAACCCTATACGCTTATCTAGAACTTCTTTTTTATTTATTTATTTAATTGTCCCAGCTTTAAAAATATTTTATTTGTCTCCGCCATTGAATTATTTTGTTTGTGCATTTTTTAACGGTTCTATACTCTTATCTGTTTGAATTAACTCTATAAATTACATATATGGACAAGTATTTAGGCCTTGTACTGTTTACAATCTTTAATGGCCTACCTAATCGGCCTAATTTTAAATATACTTAATTTCTTTTAAAAATAACTTTTGTAAATATTAAATATTTGAATACGAAGCTATTAATATCGCATTTACATAAATACATTTACATGATACTGTGACCTCTGATCCGCCCACTCGCAGATTCAATAGAGGGATGAATTTACATTTAACATTTAACAATCGCCTTTATCTTACAAGTACACTGATCGATATTAGTAATTTTTACAGACAGTGTAAAGGTTCGATGAGTTATGGATACAGAAAGCAAATTGTATTAATCATTTCATTTATCAGTAGAAGGCTATTCTTGTATAAAGGGAATCTTCTTCTTCAAGTGCCATCTCCACTTTGAAGGTTGGCCATTAACATAGCAATCTTAACCTTGGATGCTTCCGTTTTGGAAAGATCTGTGCTTAACATTGCGAACCACTTTGTAAAGGTCCGCAGGATATATTAATACACAGCAAAAAGTGTCAAAGTTCATATTCAGTTTAGTTAAAATTTTAGTGTTAAAAATTTTCATTTAAAAAAGTCAAAAGTTCACTATTTTTAACCAAATCCACCGTCTAAATCTTGATTTATTCAGATAATGGTATTATTATGAATTATGAATTATCTTTCAGTGTTACTAGAATTTTGAAAAAACAATTTAAACAAAATAAAAATGCAAAAAAAAACAGAAAAAATAAAATTGCCTAGAGAGCGGAGCGAACTTTAGTTTGCACATTAGAACGCGAGCATGCTAGCATGACTATCAAAGCATACTGGTTCAATGTGTTAGATACGTTATTAAATATTTTACGTGGTCAAGCAAAAAACACAAAAAATGCGTTATTTTCCGAAAACATAATCTGATCAAATATTCCTGTTGTACTATTCCGGTTCACACAAATGTACATAGAATTTTTTCAGATTTTTAGTTTAAACTATCTGGGCTACAGGGTGTGGGACAAAAAATTTTTTGCACAATTTTAACAAAAAACGCGTCATAATAATTTATTTTGCAAAAATAAAATTTTGATCGTTAATTCACGTACTAAGAGCTTTCATTTGATACCCTACTCAGAATAAAAAAAAAAAAAAAAATTCGATGAGCAGATATTTGTTTATATTTTTAGGGCGATGTTTTTTAGATGTTTTAGTATTTTTCCTATGTGCGGGTCAAAGAGTTGTATAAGCGTGCCAAATTTCAACTCTATAGGTTTAGCCGTTTAGCTACAACTTTTACCGAACAGACAGACAGATAGACGACAAAATGAAGGTATAAGGGTTTTTTAGTCATACCTACAAAAACCTAAAAATATGCATAAAAAATAACAAAAAAAACTGCAAAAAAAAACATATAGAAACATATACATTTTTTGCAGGTTTTTCGAAGTTCCGGCAAAAAAAATTAGACCCAGAATGTAAATTCGAAAACCGCGTCGCAAGACCTAACTTCCGCAAAACTTGCTTTTGAAAAATACGTTTTTCCAAAACTACTTACGGAATAGCACTTTTAGATTAAGAAATTAGACATGGTGTTTCTTAGAGCAGCGATTTCCAAACTTTGTTCACTAACGCCCCCTTCATAAAAAATCCCATCTCTGGCGACCCCCTATTTAGGAAATTTATAAACAATTTGTAAATTATGTATTTATTGAAATAATAATCACAAAAGTAGTACAAATATGTAATGTAAATAATTTCTCTAATTCCTAAATATTTATTCTCACAACAAAAATCACGAAAATTGTATAAAAATAAATTATATTAATATTAAACGTAATACAAAACACAATAAAAATGAATTAATTTTAATGTGAAGTATGGGCTTGTTTCCTTGCACATAATTCGTTAAAACGCGGTTCATATGAAGAAAGAGCTACTCTTATTTCGTCTTCCACTATTAATCGTGCTCGATATTTTGTTTTAATAACAGCTAATGTGGAAAATCCTGTTTCGCACATATATGAGGTCACAAAAGGTAAAAGAATATTTATAGCTTTTGGTGATAAGGCGGGATATTCTTTGCTTACTTCCAACCAGAATTTCCCCGGATTATTTGGATTGAATTGATCTTTTAGCGAGCTATCACAAGAAAGTTATATTCATTTTTCTTGTTCATTAGTTGTTAGTTCAAAATTATCATTATATTCGACAGTAAACGATCGAAAAAAATTACATATTTGCAATTAACCCGCTACTCCTTGGTGAATCTTGCACGTCCCACACTTTGGAAACCGCTGTCTTGGAGAATACAGCCGATGGGGTGGATTAATATAAAGGAAATTTTATTAATATAGATTTTTAAACAGGCAATAAAATTCTTTGCAACGGGCTTGCATACGCGCTTAGCAAGATATATTTTAGCAAGCAATATCTATGAGATCATATTGAATGCATTAAAACATTTACTATCGATAAAATTCATATAGTATGTTATTATAATAAAGAAATAATAACCCCCTCAAGGGTGCCCTCGAAATACACTTAACATTTACGTATATGAAACTTTTTATAACACATTATTTGTGTAAATTACTTTCACTACAATCTTATAATTCCATTAAAATCAATAGACAACACTATCCTAAAAACTGTAGTAAAAAGTAGAAACTATTTGCTCTTCTTACAAACTTCACTTTGATGAAAATCGTATTAGTGAGCAACGTCGATACTGCTTGAGAATATTTGTTAATAAGAGAACTTCTTTTCTTAATCAATACCTTTTTTCCTCGTCTTGTCAGTGAAACTCATTTCAGGTACATTTTGAAGTACTTAAGAGTTGTTTTTGCGAAGAGTTATTTTGTGAGTCTGTTCTGAATTAGAAAATTACCGTAAATTTTTTTGTTTTAGATAAAAAGTTAGTAACAGAAATAAAACTTGTAACATCTTTAATTAAAGAAACTGGATAATGGTGATATTGTCTGGTAAAAAGATTTTAACATTGTAGATACGTTTAGATAGTAGTTAAACTGTTGGTTTAATTAAAACTGCTATCGTTATATTGGCTTCTGTCAGTCGGGTTGACTTTTTGCCTGACTCACACAAGTTCTCCATTTTGCTCTAGTAATTGTCATACCTTTACAGGTATCAATAACAATACTCAGTAGATCATTTTTCGAGCATTTTCTACTGATCAACCATTATTTCTTCCCCAGATTTTTTCAGACGTATCAGGGTTAGGGATGTTCCGATACCAGTATCGATATTTGTGGGAGTGGTTATTTCAGAAATAAAATTTCATTATTATTCTAGTTAAGTGTCGAAAGATACAAGTAGAATTACCGTCGTATATTATATGATTTGTTCGAAAGAACGTTATTTCTTATATCAAATAACATGGTCAAATGTTTATACAGATGTTGATAGGCGACCATATATTTTCAGTGATATGGACTTCGTAGTAATAATAATAATAATAATAATAATTTATTTTCAAATAAAAATAAATTACACAGTTTACATGAGAACATACAAATTGTTACACCATTATGAGCAAAGCTCAGTGCATGGCGGTATCTTAATACATAATTTGTTCTCGTGTACGCTTGTGCCGGTCTAAAGGTGTGCTCATTTATATTAGAACGTAATACTATGAACATACAGATGTAAATACAGGTACATGTATATAAATTTAAAGAAATTAAATAAATATATAAATAAATAGATAAAATTAATAACAATAATAATTTTAGATATAAAGTTTAAAAAATAGTACAGGCAATGGTTATGAAGATTTACTTAATATTTTGAGAATTTCTGACTTACTAAGTGAGATAATCCATTTCTTAATAATTTTTAGGATGTATGTTGATATTGTTAACAATACAATATTTTCTTAAATGTTTGTAGATTTTGGAGATATGATAAAAAAATGCACATGTTAGCTTTTGTTTTTGGTGTTTAAGAGGTACTGCTAATTTATTAGTGACAGCTCGAGTAGAGTAACTGTGGTCGTGTACTTCAATAACAGTGCTTCCTTTTGTAATCTGCTTGGCAATTGCTTCCACATATAATTGGTTTATGGAGAAAATGCCAGTTTCAGTGAAAACCAATTCCGATGGAAATCTCTTTGGTTTCAATGTCATTATTTTAATGATAGTTTTTTGCAATATTTTTGGTCTACTGATATGAACGTTAGACGTTCCACCCCAAGCTAGTATTGCATATTGTAAAATTGACTGTACTAAGCCATAATAAATTGTTTTTAATTTTTCCACAGGAAGAATATCACGTACCTTTTTAAAAATATATATATTTTTGCGAATTTTATTACACATTTGCTCAATGTGGAAATTCCATCTGAGGTGATTATCTATTATAACACCTAAATATTTGATGTGGTTTAGTTCTGTTATTATAGATGTACAGTCACAATTGCTTGGATTAGTGCAGTTAAATTCGTGAAATACGATAGATTCAATATGGGGTTGAGTACTTATACTACAGGAGAATGTTAGGAAATGCGATTTATCCGCATTTAATGATAGCTTATTTATATCCAGCCAAAGTTTGACTTTTTTTGAGTCCTCCATAGCTATTTCCTTGACTTGGTTCCAAGACTCGGCTTCTATATACATGACAGTATCATCGGCGTAGGACATTATTTTAGAGCCTAGTTTAAGTGTCAACATGTCATTAACGTACATTATGAATAATAAGGGCCCTAGCACAGTGCCCTGAGGAACCCCAGACGAAATTGTTTTTGCCGAGCTTTGAACACAATTTATACTGGTTGTTTGTTTTCTATTACTTAAATAACTTTCCATTAATTTTAGTGCAATACCCCTTATTCCATATATTTCCATTTTATCAAGTAAGATTTTGTGGTCTACTGTGTCAAAGGCTTTAGCCAAATCAAGGAAGATAGCCATAGATGGACGATTTTTATCCAGTGCATTGTAGATATGGTTTGTCAGGCTAATAATTGCATCATTCGTGGATTTTTTTGGGCGAAACCCAAATTGATTTTCTGATAACACATTATTTATAGTTAGAAAAGAATATAAACGTTTGTATATTAGTTTCTCAAATATTTTGGAGTCAAAATTAATTATTTGGGTTTATAAATTATTGGTAATAGAAACATGAGTCTTCAAAGATAAGTTAAAAGGGTTTTGTTGTTAATTGGAGAGCTGATTATTTTTACAACGACAAAAAATGGGGTTCAGAGATCAGATTATTAGTTTAAGAAAAGAGCTGGAAAAATCTTGTGAAAGACAAAAGGAATCATGAGTAAACCGCCACCGTGTACGGATGAACCTGCCAAGCATTTTTGGTAGAGAAGCCCGGTAGCGTGTAGTGGGTAAACCAGAAGTAATCTGGAAGTGTTGAGGACAGTTTAATGAAATAAACGAACCTCGTTAACGGGTTAAACACTGTGAGTGTTGTGAGGTGTTTAGCGGCTTGTGAGGTGATAACGGTAATTGTGAGGTTTTTGTGCTTGAGTGTCTCTCATGGGATTTTACAGCCAGCATTAAATTGTAAGATCTAATGTATTTAATAACCTCCGATTTTAACTAAACTTTAAACGTAGATTAAGTAAAATGCAGACTATAATTCAAACACCCTTATTCCTCTCATAAAGAATCTAAGCAACCGACCGGCGGATCCTTTAGGTTTTCAGACTTGATACCGCTCGCAAGTCTTGGAATCCACTATGTGGAGGGCCTTTCAAAGTAAGTACCATGAAGTACAATGAAATTACTAAAAATCATTTAGCCAACCTTGACATCTGGACCGATCCTAGAAATGCCCCCATATATTTTTCATTCGATATCGCGATTTTAGTATCGATACTAATTTTCCGATACTTTAATTATATCAGTATATTTGAAAAATTTATATTTATACACACATAAATAATTATTTGATTAAAAAATAAACAAGGTCTTGGGTTTAAAGATTTAAATTAAAAAAGAATCTTAACATCTTAAAATAAAATTTTAAAATGTTAAACTTTTTAAAAATACAAAAAGATTCATTATTCCTGGGGAGGGGGTATTGTCCATTTGACCTTACATAACAAACCGCCTTTGGTAACAAATAAAATTTCTAAAATATAATGAAAATATTCAAATGCGGTACTATTGTATTGTGAAATTACAATTGACATACAAAGCATTTCAAGACGTATTAGGAGAATTTGTCATTAGAATACTGACTGCGCAGAAAGATGTAATGTCGGTCATATTTCTTCATAAGTTCTTTAACAACTTAATCAACTATTCTAACATTTTATCAAGTATTTACGTAAGTTCCTTGTCGTGCATTTATGGAATGAGTCCGCTGTATAAAACTACGGCTGTTTACAACCATCTTCTGTTCGCAGACATATATATTGACATATTTAATGCAAATTATACCAAACGTTTATAAATGGTTGATAGGCGTTTGAATTTCCCCATCATTAGATTAATTTTATAGGTTGGCGCACATTGGTAAACTTACAAAGGCAAATTAATGAGTCATTGACAAAGCAATTTATTATTAACATACATTGACTATAGTTTATGGGAATATTTTTGCCTACCAATGAAATAATCTACAAATGTGGCAGTTGAAATGTCATTTTCTGATAATAAATACAAAATTGTCAATGTCAGACAAGTGTCAATATCAAATTATAACCATATCTACGTTTATGATTAAATGCGTCATCTATAGCTAGGGTACAAACAGTTAGAAATAAAGATTAATTACAGGTCAACGCGCTTATTTCAAATACCTATCATTCATTAATGAACGCTTTGTATAAGATTTCGCAGTATTGTGTTTTCCATTACTGGCTGGCGTTGTAGTAATAATCCGAGTAAAAGTTTACGTGAAAGTTCATATCTTCAAAATAAATCTGATTATTATTTGGGGTTTGTTAGATCCTAACAAACGTTGGTTGTTAGTAAAAACAACCACAGAATATGAAGCTCATATACACTGATGCCTCAAGAAAAGAAGACCAAGTCACAATAAGATACAAAATAGATGACAACAACAGGAGCAACAGCCTTCCCACAACAGTCTCAGTAACGACTACAGAAATCGAAGGCAACTATCAAGCCATTAAAGATGTTTTCAGATACAAAGAGAGGACAAACTTCATTATTTGAACCGACTCATTGGATGTAATTAAAGAAATAACCAATTCCAACACAAAACGAAAAAATATTTAACAAATTCAACACCATATACACGAGAAACACAACATAACTCTCATTGGTACCAAGTTATAAGAGCATCGAAGGCAATGAAGACATACATAACTTCATTAACAACACCACACTTACACAATCATTAAATTTATTTACCCCAATTGAACACATCGAAATAATCATATCACAGCACTCAAAAAACATACAACTAGCCACCGCAATAAAAAATAATAAGTTAAGATCCATCAAACCTAATGTGCATGGAATTTGAACATGGATAGAAGAACGCAAACCATCCTCACCAGGCTTCTAATAGGGCATACCAAACTAACACACGAGCATCTACTACAGAGAGATAACGTGAAGATCTGCGATGAGTGCTGTGAAATCCTCAACATAGAACACCTCCTAGTAGAATGCCGAATATATACAGATTTCAGAGTCGAACACAACATGATACACTATCTTAAACACATTCTACAGAACACCACCACAGCTAACACGAACATAATAAACTTCCTTAAAAATGGCCAACTGGTTGATAGCATTTAAATTTAAAACCAATGAGCAAAATACTGACAGACTATGCTGTCACTGTTTCGCCAGTCTATGCTGGATTCAAGACAAAATGCTTAGCAGGTATAGTTAGGGAAGGATTAAGGAAAGAATACAATACAAATAGTGGACTCAATGGAGAGACAAATAATAGGAAGGCCAAAGGGCGTATGGATAAAAGGAGTGCTGCAGGCTATATGCAGCATCATAGCTAAGGCCCCGTAGGACCCGCAGGGCGAAGGAGGCCATGAAATATGTGAACTGAAGTTATAACAATGTAAGTATATTGGTGTAGCGGAGTATATTTGCGGGGGGGGGGGCGACATTTGAAGCTACTCTATTGTCTGTATGGTAACAGAAATATTGTTCCAGAAGACAATGGTAGCAAAAAGAAGAAACGAGGCATGCGGAGAAGAGTGGCGAACAAAAAAAAAAAAAAAACGAAAGTAAAGATACAAATAACAAAAAATCATAAATAAAGAATAAAAATATATTCCTAATTGATAAAACAACAGGTTACTCAATTTTAATATTAGGAAGTATACAAAAATAAATAAACTAATTACAATAGTTTCAGAGACCTTAGTTAACAATGCTGTCTTCTGGAGAGCTTCACTATGAACCGCATATAGATATAGCGCAAAATCCTATTCCTAAACTATGATAAAGCAATCGTTAGAAGTTTGTGTCAATTGCAACAGAAATAATCATTAAAAGCCAACAAAAACTATTTTATTACATAAATAACATTCAGAATTTAATACTGGGTCACAGGAAATGTGTTTTTGTCCAGATATAAAGTCACTGAATAAAGTAACAACATAAGTCGCAAGAAATGAGGAACTAATTAGAAAAGTTTGATAGTGAAAAAGATAAAAATGTTTTCCAAAGCTACAGGAAACTTCAACTTCCCCTCACACCTGAACCTGTCTGAACATAAACCTGTCTAAACTCTTTTCTTCCAATTCCTTAGCTATCCATTACTGCCCGAAGCGAACACATTGTTTCATCATCATTGGCGAGGAGAGATGTCACTAACATCTTTCCTTGATATCCGCTATTATATCACATAATAACTAATAGAAAAACCACATTTTTCTCACCACAGAATGGCTTTACACTTCGTGTAAGTGAAAACTCTTGTCTTGTTATTTTTTTGTAACGTGTGAAGTTAGTTTAGAAACAGTGTAGCTAACTTCATTTGAATGCTAATTGTCAGTTAACATTACAAATTTGCATTGTAAACACGGAAATATGTATAGATTACCATAAAAAAACATTTGATGTTAAACTATTTCAAGATTTTTAATAGAATAATTAAAATTTGAGAATTTTATTAAAACATTAAAATAGATGGAACGATCGCTTTCAAATGTTTTTCAGCTTTCCAAATTTGTCCAATTTATACCAATTCTTCTATAAATTTCTAGAGTTACGGAGTTTTCGAGGGAATCGACTAATGGTAAAGTCTTCTTCTTCATCTTTGTACAGTCTTATGTTTTGTTCAATTAACCTTTTGAATGCTCTGTTCATTTGTGTAAAAACAAACTAAGAAAAAATTTCATTTTACTAGTTTTGTTTCATGTTGGTATTTAAAAATGATAAAAATGTGCCTTTTTTAATATGTCATACCATTTAGCATATGTCACAATGAAAAATGATATCATAATTATAACGATCATAACCAAAAAACCTATTTCAGTCTGTTTTACAGCGTAAGCAATTTTTTAAATTTAAGGTCAGTATTAATTTCCGCATTTAACTGCCTCTCTTTTTCGTACAGTGTATCTCTCTTATATTCGCCCACTCCTTGAATTTGCAGTCTTTATCTGTGCATCTCTAAAGAGACTTCCAGCTATTAGAATCTGTCCAAAGACGAGCCACAAATATAGCCAGAGGTCTACAGCAACTATCAAGGAGTGACTTCAAACTCCAAACGTTCCCCAACTAGTTACAAGACGAGCAAGCGAAGACTTGACAATGATATCGCATCACCACCGGAAAATTTTCAATCTACATGTCTGCGCTGTACCAGCTTAATTCTGATGGGCTTCTCCGTGGTCACCAGTTGAAGCTCTCACACGAAATTTTCCGTCAGCCGCAACTTCAGCATTTCCTAACCAACAGAGCATTTAGCACCTGGAACTCACTCCCCGAGGAAGCAATCCTAGCCCCAAATATCAACAACTTCAAGAATCGAATCACCCATCTGTTTCAATAGTAATGTTAATCTGTATCAATCTTAAATGTGTAAATTAGTAATGTACTTTAGTACTGTTTGTAAATATTTACTGTATCGCTCACCATGTAATAATAATGATAAAATACTTTGGCGTACAGGGCCCGCATATTCCAAATAGCGGAGTCCACACTCTGTAGATTGTGCCACCACCGTCCTGAAACGATTATGCACATTCTGTATGCTTCTCCATTTATTGAAGCGTCGAGCTACGTATCTCAACATAATACTGCTCTCCGCGTGCTCTACTCCCATCTTAGACATGCCTATGGAATTGACCAAATACCGGTTATACCGTACGACCCTTCTGACATAGAATTGGTGATGGAAAATTCCAAGTGCCGAATTAATTGGAATTATTCCTTCCCCACCTCGAGGTTACTGACAGTCACTAAGCCGGACATAACCCTCCTGGATATCGAGACCAAACAGATGTTTGTCATCGAATTCTCAAGTCCAGCTTAGAAGAATATCTCTCTCAAGGAGGAAGAAAAGAGGTCCAAGTATATGGATCTCTTGTCCGATCTTAGAAAGCTGTTTCCAGGGTATAAAGTTAATCTTGTAGTCCTGATAGTTGGTGTTTTAGGTGGTATGAAAGCCTCCTATCGAAGGGAAATCGAGTCCATTCCTGCCTGAAAATCTTCTGCCTTTGATCTACAGGATGCAGAAAGCAGTGCTGCTCGGGTCACTTCGCATTGTGCTGGCACTGGATCTGACGTAATTTCCGCGTCTGCATATCGCCAGGGTTTGGGATGTAACCATGTGTATTTAGCTCTACTAGTCTTTAGTATGACGCGGCTCAAAAGGTTGCTGAAGTTTGCGATTAGTGTTAAATCACTCAGAAATCACTCAAAAAGCACATTTTAACGGACACATCTGCCTTGTAATTAAAAGTGAGCCTCTGAAGAAAAAACTGGGGTCGCGCCTGACTCTTAGTATAGTCTTATGAGAATCCTTGCGATCCTTTCGAGGATTTTTTGACACTATCAATCAGTCAATCTTACCACATGTCCGACGATTATTGGTTTGCTACTAGCTTTATTATGGTACAATATAGTAATTCAGATTGAAAATAATAATAGAGAAATCACACAGGTCACGTTTTTCAAGCAGAAGCATCGTCTTGTGCGCAATGGCCGACAAGATAAGCGCAAACCGTATGAAAGTTTTTCTAGAGCATTTTTCAACTGGCGCGAACATGTAAGGTTATTTATTATGATCTTGATTTATTGTTCGGCGTTTCCCGGAGAATTAATTGATGTTACCTATGTAACATTTCTATGTTTATAAAATGATGTTGGCGCTGATACGCGAGTAGAAATTAATAATGAAAGTGATGGGGCTCTGGTTAGGCGAGTGAGAAGACAGGCCAGATGGGAAATGAGACAGCTGTCAGGAAATGTTGAAACAACGTTTAAACTGACACTCTTGTTTCTCGCTTCTCATTTTGTATTCTGTTTTATCTTATCTTAAAAATTATAAACGTTGCACTGTGTATGTTTAGAAAGAAATCTCTGAGAAATGTCAAATGACTTTCTGAGACTGCGGTACATTTTATGTGGCCAGTACAAAACAGTTTATTTTATATAATTTAACATCAACGGCACTGTGCGATTTTGTAAGATATACCCATTGGAAGAATTACATGACTGAAAGAGATGCCAAGTTGCTACAGCTTATGATAGTAGATCAGTGATGGCAATCCTATGACACGCGTGTCACGGGTGACACGCCAAGACATATTGGATGACACGCATCGTTTACGGACAGTCTTCAGGCAAGAACAGTGAACCCATCTGGCTTCAAGTGTTTGTCGACTTGAGGTCCAAGCTTCAGAATCTGGAAAGAAATCGTTTGGAAATTGAAAAGAGTGTCACTACGAACAGGAAATTTGGAGCGCTTGGAACCGATTACCGCACACTTTTAGCACTTTGAAAAATCTAGCAATGGCTCTATTCACAATTTTCCTCTCTACATACTTTTGTGAGACCTTATTCTAGGCGTTAAATAATATTAAAACCAATAAAAGAAACAGACTGACAGATGAAGTTAGCAGCGCTTGCTTGGGCTTGTAGTGCACGAAATACCAACTTTCAATTGAAGATTTAGCAAATTTAAATCAGCAACAAAAAAGTCACTAATGTAAATAATTATTTGTTTTTGTTTTTTTAACAAATAAATATATCAAAAATATAATTAATTGTTTACTAGGGCAACAAATATCACAAATTCAGGGATATTTCTTGACGGCGCACGAGTGAAACTAAGTTTTTTTCTGAATTTTGACACACCGAGCTCAAAAGTTTCGCCATCACCGTAGTAGATCAACTAGGAAAATACTGGGGTGTCGGTCTAGGCACAGAATTAGGTAATGATGCCCTCCTGCAGCCCGGTGGACAAACGATATCAAGAGACTGCGTAGCACAAGGTAGAGAAGAATGGAGATGAAGATGTGCTTCCTCCATTCATCCTAGGTGTCCTGTTTGAAACAAATGTCGACCCCCAAAGACCGCCAGTAGTTCCTGTCTACAGCTTCTCTCACTAGCTGTTCGAATTTTGTCAGTTAGTTTATTTTTTAGGTTACTTAATAACATTGTTCTTCTCGGACCTCTGTCGTGCATTTCTAGAATTTAGGTACTAAACAGGTCCCTTTCAAAACATTGTTTTACGAATTATTACACCAAAGAAGCTTAATTGTCCTCTCTGATTCGTTCATTAACTGGCGTGGTATACATTTGGTTTAAAACTTCACTATTAGTCTTTTTTCCGACCAGCGTATTTTTAATGATTCTCTATAAATCCACATTATATATATAATCTTGATCCTTATATACCCGAAGGTGTAAGGGTTAATGTTACATTTCATTGTCCAGAAATGATGTTTTTAACGAATCCTCTCCATTTGACTTTGTCTAGGGAAAGTTTTTTTACTTCTCCTTTGGTGAGTCCCCTGTCGGTAATAAGTTTCTCTACGGTGTCATTCCACGTTCTGACTGGTCTCCCTTTTGCTCTTTTCCGGTGGTCTCTAGCCTCCTATATTTTCCTCGCTGGATTTTCCTTATTCATTCTATTTCGGTGTCCATACCATCTTAATTGGATTTTTTAAATTTTATTTAATGTTGGGTGTACTTGTAGTTCTTTTCTTACAGTGTCATTTCTTATTCTGTCTCTTCTGGTAATTCCTAGTACTCTTCGTAAATATTTCATTTTCATGCTTTGGATTTTGCATTTTAGATCTCTTGAAAGGATCCAACTTTCACATCCAAACATTAGAATAGGCAGGAATATTATTTTATATTCACTAATTTTCGCTTTTCTATGTAGATACCTCTTTCTTCCTTATAAAGACATTCCTTAAATTATGGTATACCTAGCTAGCACTCTGTATTCTCGCGTTTACTTCAATGTTCTGGTCTTTTCTGCTGTTGGTATGTACTCCCAAATTGGAAAGTATGTACTTGTTCCATCTCTTTGTTGTTGAGTTTAATGATCATTTCTTTTCTTTCCTTTCCAATCATCATGATTTTAGTTTTGCTTTCGTTGAATTTTAGTCTCTTAGTTAACAGTTCTTCGTGCCATGTCTTTAGGATTTCCCCTAGTTCGATTTCAGAGGAAATAAAATCAAAAAATAAATACATATTTTAAACGATTTATCGCATTTATTGATCTTTGGTTTAGTACCCTGCATTCACATCTTTATAGCAGCACACTCCACAGATAGCACTACTATATAATGATTGATCAGGTTGGCCAAATAATTTAGAATATATTAATACTTCAGTTGTACTTGCTCTGTTTATTATACTCTTATTCTTACACAGAACGAGTTCATAATCTGCGAGAGGTTTTGGAAATGAACTCTCTTCTCTACTTCGTAAACTGGTTGCGATAATTTTTGGTATGGATTTAAGAAATATTGAAGTAAAGTATTAATGTTAAGTAACCAACATTAATTACGTTTTAGGGTTTAATATTTACATGGTTTATACAACATACGCATACAAAAACACATACATACACAAAAGAGACACTCAAAACATGAGAGGCGTTTTAGAGATGATATATTTTTAAGCTAAAATACCTATATTTTATTTCAAGATCGCTTTTCGAAAAATATCTATGTACGCCCCTGGTATAATATATATGTAGGTAAACACATGTAACCTTATATTTATTTAAGATTAGTCACAAGCCGTGCGTATTCAAATTCGCATTGGCCTGGTTGCTCGGTGATATCCATAATGTATCTTTAATCTTTTTTCGTGGAGCATACTCTTAATTTCAGCTGCTAGCCGTGCACACGTATCCATGTTAATCATAACAGAGTCAGATGTGATGTACGACCAACGCGTAAAAACATAACCCTTTTTGTCCTTTTAGGGTTACCGTGTTTTTAAAAAACTCTACTTCAACGTACAATGAATATAGACCATGACATACAATCAGCTCTCTGACATGTTTAGAAAAAATTCATTTAGTTTTATGAGAAAAAGTTAAAAACAAATAAAACATCTATTAGGGGATCGATGATCTAAATCCCACGTTAAACGTGTAGTGATGAGCCTGTGATATTAATGAGATATAAAAATACACAACTAATCAAGGAGTCTGAACGGAAAAACTATTCTTTATTCTTTATTCCCCTAGGCCTTGCGGCGTTCAGGGTGTTATCATTTACAAAAACATAAAAATAAAATAAAAAATAAAACAATCAATCCAAAAATACATAACAATAACAACCAATACAATTTACATTTTACAATATTTTTTCTCTTTTCTTTCTTCTTTCCGTTTCCCCTTCCTGTTATCCTTCCCCAATCTCCATCCTTCTTGCCTCTAATTCTCTCGCCTACCTCTCCCCCTTCCATCTTCGTGCAACAGGTCTAATGTGCTCCCCGACCATACTGTCATCTCTCTATACCTACATCCTGCACATCTTATCCTCCTGTCTCCTCCAATATCTATTTCCTCTCTCTTCATTCCCGCACCTTAGTCTCGCAATCCTCCTAACTCTCCCTCCTGACCTTCCTCTTTCTCCCTTCAAATAGCTTGGTACCCCTATAGTTCTGACCTCCTTATATCTCCCTGCGCTCCTTGAATTGTCTATTCTGACTGTCCTTTCTTGCTCCCCCACTTCCTTATCCCTCCTCCACAACTCCTCAATCACGCTTATCCCGTCTTTTCTTCTCCTTTCCACCTTTGTCGCATCCACTCCGCATTTCCAGTAATACTCATCTCCCCCCATGCGTACCATCTTCCTTTCTGTTCCTCTCTGGCTCTTTCTTCCCAGCATTCCCTCATTATTTTTTTATCTGTTTCTATTCTAACTTTCTCTTCGTACTTAACCGCCCTCCTTCCTCTACCCACTTTCATCTTATCCCTTTTCAGTTCCTCTCTTACAATATACCCTGGTGTCCTTCTATCTACCCCTAAGATCCATCTTAAATACCTCTCCTGTACTCGTTCTACCTTCTCCCATTCCTTCCATCCCCAAATTTCCACCCCATAACGGAAAAACTAAATCTGCGAAAGGAACATTGAGAGAACCATATGGAAAATCTCAAGGAGAGAAAAAATTAGAAACACCATCGTAAGGACCAGATCTGGCACAATTGATCAGCACGAGCGAGGAAAATTAAATGGAACTGGGCAAATCATGTTATGCCATTGGAAGCAAAACGATGGGTGAAATTAGCAACCGAATGGATAATCTAAAACAGAAGAGGAAGACGAGGCAGGCAACTGAAAAGTTGGAGAGACGAAATTTGTTCTTAGAATAATCACTGGTAGCGAACAGAGTAGGACAGGAAGTTATGGATTTCGATGAAGGAGGCCTTTGCCCAGCAGTGGGCTGAATAGGCTTTTATTATTATTATTATTATAAAAGTACACAAACTAAAATATGAAAATTGGTTATCCATTTAATAATTTCTACATTCTCCTACCAAAAAAAAAAAGGCCAGGCTTACGATTGTACTTTAAAAGCTGATAAAAAGATATTTAAACATTTTAATATAAAACTATAAGTATCGAGAGGTTATACAATGTTTATCTAACAAGTTTGTATAAACAAGCATTTTTTGTTGTTAACTAAACAAGCTGTAACAATAAATAATACCCGTTTGAGCCAAGACTATATAACATCTCATATTAAGTAAACTAATTTTAACACAAACAACTCATGGTTAAAATAAAATTTTGAGAATTAGTTACTAATCTTAGGGATTTCTAATCTAATTCTAATTCTGCAAGTATTTTTTGTTCAATCAAATTAAGATGTGAAGCTGCGTCATTAAATGAAGATGGCCGTAGTATTGGACATCATTGTCGTTTTGGATGTAGCTAAAAATACTATTTATTACTCAATAAAATGTCACCAGCGAACTGGTTCCTACACAAAGAAAACAGGTTCAAGTCATCCACGCGCCACAAGCGCTCAAGACAACCGATTCTTTAGCCTAATAGTTCTGCGTAATCATGATTGGCCCTAAACTTTTCTCAAACGTCGTCTCGCGTTGAATTTACCTTTCCAAAAAAGACCTAGAGATTTGCCCGCAAATCACAGAATTGAAAGACTCAAGGTAGCCAGAAGACCTATAATTCCCCCGGCTCGCAAATCATCGCGTTGGAAAACTACGGTTTGCTCGTGAGCCTTTGAAATGACTGGACGCAAACCAGAGCAGTGTATTGTACACAAATGAATTGGTTGAGTTTAATATATCCAGATGCCTTCAGAACACTAATTCCCGTTCAACTGGATATTTTGTTTGCTTCTAGTTAGTTCAAAGGTTCACAAGTAAACCGTAGTCTATCAACGCGATAATTTGCGAGCAAAGCCGATGAAGTTAAAGCTCTTATTGGTACAAACCTTTGTTACTTCAAGCTTCTTTGAACAGTTCATGGCAAAACTATCAAATTTTGTTTACTAAAGTATACTCAATTGACTGTAGTTAGCACGTCTGTTATCCTTAATAATTCTTATCAATTCACGTTTGTCATTATCCGTCAGTGTAGTTTTCTTCACGTACTGGGGGTTTGGGGCAACTGAACCACTTGTTTTGTACAATTTTACAATATTTCTAATACTGTATCTTGACAAACCTAATAATTTTCCAATTTCGGAATTGGTTTTTCCTGCTTTTGCTAAGTTCACAATGATTAACCAAATTTTTTCATCAATAACTTTGCCTCTGCCCATGTTTTAAAATTATTTAGACTTAACACTTTTAATACATCACAGTCAATAAACAAACTTATTTTCCAACGCCTACTACGCATAGCTTCCGCAAAAACCCAGTTATTTTATATACAGTACAAGAATACATGAACTCAAAAAATACGTTTGTTTTACGAATATTATTTTTTAAATCACAAATTAAATATTACGGAATAAATTTTGACCCCTTTGCTTCTAATATGATTATATTTTCAAAAAATGTACAAAGCAGCATTTACTTTTACTTATTATTTAATAATTTCTAAAGAAACTGAAAATTTTATAATTGGGCCAAATGAAAGTGGACAGGGATTGTAGATACACTATTCAGTAATTAAGAAACACCTAATAAATACTGATAGGTGGTTGAAAATCAGTAGTTTCTATAAAAAAATTTGACCTATAAAAAATCCTTATTTACCGAACGTAAAAAAAAGAAATATATAAGAGCCTGTGACTCGACTTGGTGTAAAATTTAATAAGCTGGTATTGTAGATATGGCTGATATCTGGGAAAACGTTGAAAACCTGAAATTGCATTCTTTTTACAATTTTGCTTTCACTCGAGTCCATCGGAAAACAATTTTGTTACAAAACATGAAAAGACCATAAATTGCGGACAGAAATAAAATAACAAAGATGAATGAACACATGTGCCATTTTACAATGATTTACAAAACGCAACATTAGGTCAACTAAACTTAAAAAATCGTTAAAATAAAAATATACTCATACTCTAAAATGTTTTGATAAAAGCGACATAAATACTATTCTACAATATATATTTAATATTGATTCGTCGGTAATATTCGTAAGAATCAATATTTGCGTGAAAATATGAATTTTCACATTTATCAGAATTTCGTAGACATAGTTCACGAGACTTGCCGAGACTGATCTAAATGCCGATTGATCTACAGAGAACCAATAAACAAATATATAACTTTTTCACACACCTCAAAATTCAATGACGTAGGAGGTGTGTAAATTAAGTAACTGGATTGATTTAAATTTTTGTTTTATTCGAATAGAATTACAATTCAATTTTGTCTCCCTCAAAATAACTTCCTTGGGAAGCCGCACAGCGCTGGAGACGGTTCTGCCAATCCTCATAGCAATGATGGAACTCGGATATTGGAATAGCTTTCAGCTGATCGGTTACGGACGTTTGAATGTTTTCGAGTGTCCCAAAATGACCCCAATCCCCAATTTTGGGAAGAGGAACAATTCACAAGAACTCTAGTCAGGCGAATAAGGACGCTGCGGAGCAACAGGAATGTTTTTACTGGCCAAAAACTCGTTTATTAAAATTGCTGTGTGACATCTGTGTTCTCATCCCCAATTCATTGGTCAAAATCTGATGAACGGTAGTGTGAGTCACATTCAACTCTTCCCTGATCATTCTGATTGTCAACCGACGATCTGAACGCACAAGATCCCGGATTCTGTCAACATTTTCATCGGTTCTTGAAGACGAAGGCCTTCCGCTGCGTGATTCATCTTCAATCAACTCTCTTCCTTCTGAAAATGCCTTAAACCACCAAAAACCTGGGTTCTTGACAAAAAATTATCTCCGTAGGCCTGCTGAAGTTTTGCAAAAGTTTCCGTTGCACTGTGCCCAAGTCTGAAGCAAAACCTGATAGCACACTGTTGCACGAAATGAATGTCACTCATTTTTAGAACGCACTAGAAAAAACTGTTTCACGAAAAAAATCGCTACGGACAAGAAAATTATTCTAGCGAGTTCAAACTCGTACTGAAGGCGTATCAAATGTTCACCTGCCAAGTCCGGCATCCTAAACGTTGCCAGATCAAACGCTATGATGCCATTCCTGTTACATAATTTACACACCTCGTATTTCAGATCACTATCCGGCCCTCGGTCTTTTGGAAGTTGCACATGCCTGTATAGAGAATACAATTTTTCGTCAATCATAAAAGATATTAAAAAAATGTTTAAGTAACAGCTTTTCAAAATCTCTATCCAAAAATACTGAACACGATATACGTTTCCATTTAAAAAACCAAATAGTTTTTGATATCTTGTACTTCCGGTCTGTTTCGGAAAATTTCAATACCACCGGTCGATTTTTTGGGTAACTTTGGTTATCAAAGTTTGTGTCCAAACACATCTCTGTTTCTAAAAAAACTCGTGTTCCTTCTTCTTGTTACACGCTGTATAATACGAGTAAGTAGTTCTCGAAATATTTTATTTTCCTTTGACATTTGGAGTGGAATGAAGTTATAAATATACAATGTTATACATTGATGCGAAAAGAATGCGACTTACTAAAATGCTTAAAATTTAATTGCATTTTATCCGTCACTAAACTCAGCGACATAAAATGAGGAAATTGTCTATTTACGTTTTTGTTTACTTAGAAAACTGAGTATGGCATGTTCATAAGAAGAAAGTAGAATTTCTGTAAGACAATAAAGTTGTGATTGCCTTAGGAATGAGGACATGCCATGTGCATATATACAGGGTATATCAAAAGTTATTTACATTTTCTACAAGACACAAATACGTATTGATGTGGACATTTTTAGACCATTGAAGGGCTATACGATGTACTTAGTTTTGCAATAAATACTGTTTCAAAGTTTTTAGTGAATATCCACGAGATTCTTGAAGATATTTTTAGTTTCTATACTATCTTAGTTACATAATACGAAGTGGTTCTTGAAAAGATTTTCATGAAGAGATTTTTAATCTTGAGGAAGCTGTCGTTCTAGACATGTGAGAAAGTGCCAACGATCCTAAGGGGCCATTACCCTGTTTCAATTATGGTTTGATAGTTCGAGAGTTATGATGGTATCACTAAGCTTAATTTTTACGAGAAAGGGGGTTAAAACGTCCGTCAAAGTCTACTAGAAAACCGTGTTGAAGTTGATAGTTAAAAACTGAATAACTCCCACTTCGTTGGTCACCACTAGAGCTACCAATATTCAGCGCCAGCCCATGGTGCGCAGGCTGCTCAGCAGTGACTTGAAAGCAATGTACCGGACTGTATTTCTCCTGCTGATTGTCCTTCTAGTAGCACTGACCTCAATCCCCTGAATTGCAAAGTTTGGTCTATGCTACAGGACATGACTTGCAAGAAGAGAATTCCTAAATAGCTAATCTAAAGTTCTTTCTGGTGTAGATGGAGGAAGGGTTTTCTGTAGAAACCCTTCGTAATTCTATTGACGTGTAGTCGATGAGAACAGAGCGCACAAAAGTGAACAAAAACCACGAATCCAGTTGAGGTTTAAAGACTTTAAGCACATTTAGACATTAGATAAAATTTCTTGTAATAATGCTCTCCAAACATGAAGCTGTTTGAGATTCTTGATCATTTTTTTTTCCTTCTCAACGTATCGCAATATTTAGAATACAACGAAGAACGAAACAACAGATACTGGGCAAAACCAGAGGACAAGCTCTGCAGAATATGCAAGGAAGAATAGGAAACAATAGAGCATTTAGCTAAGAGATGCAGAGAGATGGCAGTCTGGGAGGAAGAGATAAAGGAGCTGATGAATGAGGGAAATTAGGGGAAAACGTCAGGAGGATAGCGAGGTGGCAACGAAGAACGGAACAACAGATACCGGGCAAAGCCAGATGACAAGCTCTGCAGAATGTGGAAGAAGAGGAAACTATAGAGCATTTAGTGAAAAAATGGCAGTCTGGGAGGAAGAAATAAAGGAACTGATGGATGAAGAAGACAAGAGAGAAAGATGGGCGAGAGAATTGGAGGCAAGATGGAAGGAAATCTGAGAGGGAAGCAGGAATGAGAATAAGAAGAAAAAGAGGGACACCGGAGAAAGAACAGAAGATATTATAATGTTATTTTATTTTTATTTCTTTGTTAGAGTTAATACCTTAAACGCTACAAGGTCTAGGAGAAATAAAGAATAATGAAGAATTGTCACAATATGTAATGTCTAAATGTGTTTGATATACTTGGATTCTTTTTGTTTTTCGTGCTCTACAAACTTATTTGCTATAATTTTCGAGGCTTTTGAAATGGAAGTTCCAGGAGGTAAAAAAAATCATTTTCGACATCTACTCTATTTTGCTCTTTCGTCGTGGTCAAAAAGCTACTGAAGCAGCTCGCACTATTTGTGACGTATATGGAGTAGATGCTATAGCTCCGAGGACCGCGCAAGATTGATTTTCCAAGTTTAAAAATGGCAATTTCGACCTTGGTGATGAACCTCGCTTCAGCTGACCTTCCCACTTCAACGAAGACCTTCTCAAGATGTTTTTGAAGGAAGATGGTCGTCAAACAACACGAGAGTTGGCCGAAAAGATGGAATGTGCCTTTAATACCATCGCTAACCATCTTCACTCAACCAGCTTCACTCAAGAACTTGGGAATTGGGTGCCACATAACTTGAGCGATGGTCACAAGGAAAATCGTCGCGAAAAAGCAGCTCAAAATCTCGCCCGGCATCGTGCAACACACGGTCACAAGCAACGATTTTTATACAGAATTGTCACCGGGGATGAGAAGTGGTGTATACGTAAATATGAAGCAAAGAAAAGAGTGGACGGCACCAGGAGACACACCAAGGCCGAGAGTTAAGCAAGATCTACATCCCAAGAAGACAATAATCTGCGTCTGGTGGGATTGTGAAGGTGTGCTCTAATGGGAAATGCTGGAGAAGAACAAGACTGTTGACAAGGTACACTATCTCGCCCAACTTCATCGCGTGAACGAAGCAATTCAGCAGGAAATGGGCAATCGACGTGGTCAAGTCATCTTTCTTCATGAAAATGCGCGCCCGCTCACTGCAAACATTGTCAAAGAGGCTCTAAATGATCTGAAATGGGAGGTTCTATCGCATCCGCCATACTCTCCAGACCTTGCGCCAAAGGATTATCACCTTTTCTGCTCCATGTTGAACCAAATGAGGGGCGTAACCTTCGCTAACGATGAAGACCTCAAACCTGGCTCACAAACTTCTTCAACACAAAATCAAAACATTTTTGGCAAGACGGCATCAACAAGTTGGTCGATAGGTGGGGACAGGTTGTAAATAATGATGGAGAATATATTATTGATTAATTTGTTACTATAATTTTTGTTTTCTTCAATAAATCTTATAAACAAAACAACCAATACATCGGAGATTTTATAATAAATTCGCGTCTCAGTAATACAAGCCACAGCTAATTTATTATTATTGTGTCTTTGAGTTATATATTTAAAGTAATATTCCTATTTAGCGTATTACTTTTCAGAAGATATGACACTGCATAACCTCATATAAACTAAAACTAAATTATGGGACATCCGTATAAGATTTCATCATTTATGTATGCAGCGTAACGGTGCATGTTGAGTCTGGTTGAGACAAGTTTCATTTGCTCGATATAAGCATGCTACTGCTGACTGACAATGAAATATTTTATTGTTTATTCAAGGAAGTAGTAAATCGTCATCTTACATATGTAATGAACTTCTCTTAGAAGTCGCATTCAAAAGATATACTGTCTAATTAACGAGCACTGCAAAAATAAACATTAGTTTAGGAAATGAACTACAATAATATAGAATTCAAGAGTAGGTCCACATACTAAAAATACAGTAAAAATTAATCGATGTTCTTGGTTCGAATAGTGAGGAAGAACTATTATCTTGTTTCAAATCCATTTACGCCCTACTAGCTGCAATAAAAGCGGTACATATAACAAAACATATACACGTTTATCTGAATATATTCAAATATAACAAACGAAGATAAAAACTACGGACGTACATTGGGTATAAAAAGCTCATATACAAGGTGTGTACATTAAGTAACTGGACTGGCAACATAGCGTTTGATCTGGCAACATTTGGCACGCGGGAATTGGATGGGCTGCAGATAAACATGTGATACGCCTTCAACACGAGTTTAAATTCGCTAGAGTAATTTTGTTGTCCGTAGCGATTTTTTTCGTGAAACAGTTTTTTCTAGTGCGTTCTAAAAATAAGTGACATTCATTTCGAGAAACGGTGTGCTATCAGGTTTTGTTTCACACTTGGGCATAGTGCAACAGAAACATTTGCAAAACTTCAGCAGTGTACGGAGACAGTGTTTTGTCAGGGACCCAGGTTTTTTGGTGGTTTAAGGCATTTTCAGAAGGAAAAGAGTTGATTGAAGATGAATCACGCAGAGGAAGGTCTTCATCTTCAAAAACCGATGAAAATGTTGACAGAATCCGAGATCTTGTGCGTACAGGTCATCGGTTTACAGTCAGAATGATCGGGGAAGAGTTGAATTTGACTCACACTACCTTTCATCAGATTTTGACCAATGAATTGGGGATGAGAAAAATCGCCTTGTCACACAGCAATTTCAGTAAACGAGTTTTTGCCAGTAAAAACACTCCTGTGGCTCCTCAGCCTCCTTATTCGCTTGATTTGAATCCTTGTGACTTTTTCCTCTTCCCAAGATCACCTCAAGGGATGGTTTTCAACAGCTTCTTGAGGTGATGAAAATCGCTGTCCACGCATTTTTTGTTTGACATTGAGGAACGAAAAAAATCTTTATGAGATAAATCTGGTGAATACGACAATGAGATATTAATTCGATGTTTCAAATAATCAATTGTTTAACGTGTGGGAGCTATTAGACAATGAATTAATATCTTCCTTTCCTATTTTTTCTATAGTTTAAATAATTATTTTAATTCTGCCTGTAACTGTGACTTCACGGAAAATGAGTTTTTCTAAACTAAATTTAATCAAAAATTATTTAGAGAGAGCGATAGAGAAAGAGAGAGAAATAGGGCCATAATTTTTTACCTTGTACCGTTAAAAAAGTCCTAATATATGTAAACATCGAACAAGAAATCAGCATAGAGTTGTTATTTATGGTGACTAAAATTTATGTATCTCTCTATACACATATTCAATACTCAGAAAAAAGAGAACATACGAAATCCAATACGAGAGTCGTAAATAACCAGGTCATACGAAGTCTTTTTTCTATTTTGCTATCATTTTATTTCGTTGGTTTTCTCTTTATTCCCGCTTTAAAAGCAAATTAAATTTAAATTGTCAATCAAAAATTAAAATACAAAGAAAGTTATTATTTAATAACGTACATTTCCGTTATTAGAGAAAAAAATAAAAATGTTTATTTGATATTTTACTTAAGAAGTACAAAGTAAGTGGCTTGCGATATCAGCAGACTGCCAACGTAGCTGAGGAATTTTTTAATAAAAGGTAAAGAATTGTTTAATTTCATGGTGTATTTATTACGTTTTTATGAGTAGCTGAAGTGACTCAATTACAAATATACCCAGACAACATTTTTATACGGGCCAGTACTGGTAAAGCACATACTCCCTGGCATTGAAAGTAATGGGCCAGTGCTACGTCCTTAAATCTAACAAAACACACACAAATCACAATAAAAAACTGTATAATGCGCTCACAAAACAATAACTATTCAAATACACATCTTGACAAACTGTCCACCAACACGTCTCAACATGTAATGGCTAACCCTCGAAGGTCACGCCGTTTGGGGGTTTTATGACTAAGAACAATCAGACTTTTCAAATTATTACATTCAAAAAAAGTTTAGTTTTAAGTAAAAAGTATGAGTGAAAAAGAGATGATAGCTGTGTAAAACAATGATTTATCGACTTTATTAGAATAAAAAAGGATAGAAAAGTTGCTTAAAAAAATTTTAAAATAAAAGTAAAATGTAACATAAGCACTGGTCTGTCAGAAATAATCTTGCAACTAATGCGATTATTTTGCACTTCACCGTTGCTGGGCCGGCAAGTGATACATCAATGGCCAATTGATGGCCCAGCTAACGGCCAACGGAACACCGGGGTACTGGCCCAGTACGAAATGACAACACTGGCCCATTACTTTCAATGCCGGGGAGTAAGTGCTTCAACAGTACTGGCCCGTATAAAAATGTTTGCTTGGATTAATACAAATAAGGAGTGCTTATAAAATGCTGGTAAAGTACTTCATATAGGCGGAGTGCGAAATACAAATGTGAAGTACATTATTAATACTGGCGTTGCACTTACTTTTGGTGCCAGCAATTTACCTGCAGTAAAAGCAGTTTGCCGGCATTCGGCCGTTAGTTGAATGTTTGCTGGGTAACTTACGCGCTAATCGTACATATATAATTAGCAAGCGTGTGTATGTGATCTGGGTAACATTGTGACGTCATTTTTTCCTAAGGTTCCCGTGATTGGCTAACTGGGGACTCTTAAGGTCTCTTGATTGAAAGGTATTTTGCAGATTTATTCTCTAAGAATCTACGAATATAATTACATATAGAAATGTGTAGGATTTCGTGGGCATAAACAAGAAACTCTAGATACTCCTATATAATTTGACTGATATGAACAATATTTTGCAGATTTATTCTCTAAGAAACTGCGAATAAAATAACATATAGAAATGTCTAGGATTTCGTAGGCATAAACAAGAAGCTCTAGACACTCCATTATCCTACGATCGATATAAAAATATTTTGCAGATTTATTTTCTAAAAAACTGCGGATAAAATAACATATAAAAATGTCTAGGATTTCGTAGGCATAAACAAGAAACTCTAGACACTCCTATATCCTAGGATCGATATAAAAAATATTTTGCAGATTTATTTTCTAAGAATCTGCGGATAAAATAACGTATAGAAATGTCTAGGGTTTCGTAGGCATAAACAAGAAATTCTAGACACTCCTTTATCTTATGACCGATATGAACAAGAGTTTGCAGATTTATTCTCTAAGAATCTAGACAAAATTATATACAGAAATGTCTAGGGTTTCGTAGTAATAAATAAGAAACTCCTATATTCTTTGATCAATATGAAAAATTGATGTAATGGAATGCTAAAAAAATTCAACCTAGGCACTACAAAAACCATCTACAACATCGTTACAGGTGACGAAACTTGGATTTATTTATATAAATCGGAAACTGAGCAACAATCCACTGTTTGGGTCTTCCGAAATGAACCGAAACTCACAAAAGTTGTTTGTCCACGAAGCACTTCCAAAAAAATGTTCGCTAGTTTCTTCAGTTGTACTGGACATGTCGCAACCATTCCTTTAGAGGATTGGAGAACAATTAATGCTGAATGATATACAACAATTTGTTTGCCAGAAGTCATCGACAAAATCAGGAAAAACAATCAAAAACGTAGCATCATTCTTCATCATGACAATGCAAGCTCCCACACAGCACGTTTAACAATTAATTATTTGAAGGAGAAAAACTTCGAATTAATGTCTCATTGTCCGTATTCACCTGATTTATCCCTTAACGACTTTTTTTGTTCATGTCAAATAAAAAATACGTGGACAGCGATTTTCATCACCTCAAGAACTGTTGAAGCCTTTGAAAACCATGTTTTTGAGATACCAACTTCAGAGTGGAAAAAATGTTTCGAGAATTGGTTTGAACGCATGCAAAAAAGCTTGTTGAAAAAAAAATTTTTTTTTCCTTCATAGCTTTTGTAAAAACTTAGGTAACCCACGTAATAGCTTGATCCTTTCTAGATCTATTCACAGTCACTAGAAGTCTCTAGAAAATTCCACGGTCGTTGCCCCGTCCCAAACGGTTAGCGCCGTAACTTATAGGACTTGTATTCTTAACAATAAGTAAATGTTAATAAGAGCTTGTTTGATTTATCACTAAATATGTAAAATATGATCCGGAAGATTTAAGAAATTTTTGACGTGGTTTAAGCAAATTTGATCTTATCTTGAATGTCTTAAGCTTCAGATATAAAAGTTTCTGCAACAATGAATTTTTAAAAATATTTGAGTTAGATATTTTACTTTTTTAATTGGTTTATCTTTCATAAAATCTCACGAAGATAAATGTAAAAATTCATGAAAGATAAAAAGTTGTTTGTTTTCTCTTTTTTTCTCAAGCTCAGACCTGTTTCAGAGATAGGATTGAGCTTTTTAGCATGGATCTGGACTATTGATTGTTCTGTATGGAATTGCCAGGGCTTTGAATAAAACAAACTTTTTCGCGAAATGTAACGGATCGTGTTCATTTTAAATATTTTATAAATTAAGCTGACGTTAGGCGGAAATCTCTCTTTTATTCAATAATACAGTTCACAGAAGTGAACATTTCATTCCTGATTTTTAGCTCAGGTTTTTACCGACAATAAAAGGTACATTGCAGTGTAAATTCATATAATATCGCTTTCTCCCTCTCTTCTTGGGCACTGTCACTATAGTGTAGATCTGTGTCAAGTCATTTAATTCATCTTGTGTATTTTGCGGTGTCTTCCAGCTGCAGAGCTCTTATTTCGAGTTTAAAATCGTTGTTGGCGATGTTAAAAGTACTTAATAATAATAATAATAATAATAATAAACTTTATTGACCTAGATACATATACATGTTTTAAGTCAGTCAACAAAAGAAATTAAGATAAAATACAAAAAAATGAAGATAAAAATTGTCACATTTTAAAATTATAATTAAGAAACTTCTCTGTGGAATAAAACACATTTTCCACAAAGAATGATTTTAAAAAGGATTTGAATTTATTATATTCCAAATTTCTAAGGTTCGTAGGAAATTTGTTCATAAATTTCACAGCAAAATAATGTGTACTATTCCTAGATTTGACTAACCTCAGAAAGTTGGGATATATGTTAGTCTTGTTTCTTGTGTTGTAGCTATGTATATCGGCATAACTTTGATTTTCTCTCTGCTTTTTGTGGAGGTATAATAGACAATGGTACATATATATTGAAGGTACAGTCATTATTTTTAGTATGTTGAATTGACTTTTACAGTCGGAGCTGTAGGGTGTAGACGTTAGAAGTCTTATTGCACGCCTTTGCAGAGAAAACATTCTTGAGGCTGCTGAAGAATGGCCCCATGCTAAGATGGCGTACGAAATTTGAGAACGGAATAACGCATAGTACGTTGTCATTTGTAGTAAATTTGTATCGTCCACCGTCAGGTGATTTTATAATATTTATAGATATCATGAACCAGATATTGCTGGAACTTAAAATCACTAAAAATGTTATCCTCTGTGGAGACTTTAATGTATAATTTAATAAAAACACACTCCAGGCAACTCAATTAACCGATTTACTAGAATCTTTTGGTCTTGTGTCTTGTGTTAGCTTCAATACACGTGGCAATAATCGGCTAGACAATGTGTTTTACAGGGAGCAGCACTATGATCCCCAAACTACACAAGCTTGTAAAGAGAACACTCTTTCATCAGATCATGATGGAATCAACTTCTTTTTTACTTGCCTTGAAGTTCTTCCAGAAGAAACCTCTAATCACCTTATTAGACCCATAAATGAGAATGGCAAACGCATTATGTACGAAATCCTCGAAAATGAAGACTGGTCATTCCTGAATAATATAAATAATGGAGAAAATGCTTTTGATATTTTCTTCAAAATATTTTTAAAGGCATTCACTACCAGCTTTTCCCTGAAAAGACCGCGCACAACAAAATTAAGAAAAGCTTCTTGGTTTAACAATAACATTAAACCAATGACACAACCACTTGCCCAGCTTGATAGAGAATATAAAAATCATCCATCCAAAGAGTCCCTTGCCCGTCGAAACACTTTTAGAAACCAATACAAACAGAAAATCAAAAACGTAAAAATATATACAAATTCCGCTTTAATACAAAGTTCTAAAAATGTTTCTAAAACTACCTGGCAAATAATTAACTCTAACAGGCCCCAATACCGCTCAGCCCTACTAACTTCATCTCTCACAGTAAGCGATTTTAACAATTACTTTGTCAATACAGCAAAGAACCTAATCAGCACATTAACTCCTTCCAACGCAATTCCCACAGACATAATGCCCCCGTCCAACATCATGTCAAGCTTTTCCTTCTCCTACGTATCCTGCATCACGGTTAGAGATGCGATTGACGGTCTTACTTACTTAATCGTTGAGCCCTTTTACCATCTCTGATGTCGGGCTTTGTGAGAGTTTGAATGTTATTTGTAATTGTCTTCTTCTTTCACAGGGGATTGTCTCCACATTTTTTTCCATTCCTTCCTATTTTGAGTCCTACTTCTTGCTTCACACCAAGGGGTACCTCTTCTCTCTACAGCTCTTCTTATTTCATCATTCCATTCCTTCCTAGGTCTTTCTCTTCGTCTCCTTTTAGATACCCTGGCTTTATAAACCTTTTTTGTATCTCTACTTTCATCCATCCTTTGTATATGACCAAACCATCTCAACTGTCCTTCTTCTATAATTTCTTCTACTGGTTTTGTTCCCAGTTCTGCTCTGTACTCTGTGTTTTTTATACGATCCAGTTTTGTTCTCCCCTTGATCTTTCGTAGGAATCTCATTTCGCTGCTTCTTATTCTGCTTTTAAGTTTCTCTGTTGTTGTCCAAGCTTGTGTAAGTATTGGGATGGCTACTTTCTTGAAGAGCTGGACTTAAGCCTGTGTCGGAATTTTCTTTTTCCCGAAGAAGGAGGTCTTGATACTATTAAACAGCTTACCAGCAGCCCCAACTTGTTCCGTTATTTTCCTGTCTATTTTTCCGTCTGCAGAGAAAACAGATCCCAGATACTTAAACCGCTCAACCTGTTGGAGTGTTCTTCCGTTTAATGTAATATGATGTTTTTCCGGTTTTGCACTGATGATCATACTCTTTGTTTTCTCGCAGCTGATCTTCATATTTATTCTGCTAAGCCACTTGCTGAAGATATCTAGGTTACCTTGCAGATTTTCTTCATTGCTAGCGATTAGAACCTTGTCGTCTCCGTAGCATAGCTCTGAGATGGTAATTTGCTTCATTTTCTATTGCCCTATGTGGTATTTCTTTACTTCTTTTCTGGCGTTTTTAATGGCTGTATCGAGCACTATTGTGAAGAGTAGTGGACTCAATATACACCCTTGCCTTAGGCCGATTTTTGTCTCAAAATACCTAGACTTGCAGTTGTTGGTCTGTACATAACATTTTGTCCCATCATACAGGCATTGTACTCCTGCTACAAGGTATTCCTCTATTCCTCTTGATCTGAGTATTCTCCAAACATCTTCTCTCATTACCCTATCGTATGCTTTTTCCAGGTCTATGAAGTATAGATGTATCTCCCTGTCTTCGCGAAGCGCTTTTTCACTAATATGCCGTAGCATAAATATTGGATCTAAAACTCTTCTGTTCGGCCTAAATCCATACTGGTTGTCTTCCAGTGTACTTTCTAATTTTCCTCTTAACCTTTCTTCTATGATTCTAGCAAATATCTTCCCAACTGTGCTTAAAAGATTGATTCCTCGGTAATTGCTACACTCTCTCGAATCTCTTTTCTTCAATATTGGCGTAATTATTCCAATCTTCCAGTCCTCCGGAGCTTCACCGTTCTGTAACACCTTAATCATTATCTTTAACAGCTTTATTCTTGCTTCTTCTGGAGCTACTTTTATCATATCCATTGTTATCATGTCATTTCCTGGATCTTTCCCTAACTTGGCTTTGGCAATTGCTTTGATCTATTAATTGTCAAGTGTCAAAAAATATTTATATATCAGATAACCTAAAAAATATATAACTGCGTAAAAACAAATTATATGGAGAATTTTCTCCATAAAATCTACGCCAAGAATATAAATAAAAGTCTAAATATGTAAATAATAACAAAATATACGAAAAAAATAAAATAATATAAATAATATATATTTCCAATGTACGACACTGAACATCTGTCAACTTGGATTAAAAACAATATTTTAACAGTGTAGGGATGACGTTCTAAACCTATCCGAAGCAAGGACAAACAGCTCCTATCTTCTTACATACATTTTTCTACTTTGAAATAGACCATAGTGTTTAATAATATCTGTAAACATTGATGATCACAAAGCTGCAAAATGTTATTTAATTACTTGATATAACACAATTATCGTTCTTTTTACGTTAAAACCTATTCGAAAATTTTAATTCTTAGCAGCTCTAGAGGGAATATCTTTTACTGTCTACATTCACAAGTTTCTTGGGGGTTAAAAAACATGCATAATGCATTTGGGGTAACGTTTACAGTCTATGGTGATAGAAGAAAGGAAGAAGGGTTGAATATCAATACGTATTATATAAAATTAAAATTACTTCTACACTAGGGAGTACTGCTAATGCATTTAGTGAAAATTCAACTTCCATTAGACAGAATGAAGGAAATATTATTCCCCAGAATAAAATTCTAGCTGCTAATGCTTTTACTTGTCACTCGACTATCTCTTTAGAACTTGAATTGTTTCTAGATATACTAAGAACAAGCTCTCCAAATCAGTGATGGGTATTCGGGAGTCGGAGCAATGAGTCGAAAATCGAAGAGTTGAAGCTTTTTGGAGATTTGAATCGAAAGTCGAGGAGTCGAAGCTTTTTGGAGGAGTCAGGACTTAAAGTAGAGAGTCGGAATAACTATCGACTCCCAACACTTTGATTAAATTTTTATCAAGGATGCTAAAAAATTGAAAATAAGCACAAAATAAAGATATCACTTGAAATTTTTTAAGAACGAAGACGGGAACAATATTTAATTTTTTTGTTCAAGAACGAAAACGATATTGGCAATATTCAGTACCGGTTTTCCATGTTCTCCAATTTATAATTTGATTAAAACTACCCGTATTAACAGATTAATAGGATGAGGCAGTCAAAAATTTTTGTTTTTAGGCATATCCATTTTTTACTTTTCTTGTATGCTCTGTTTATTATGTTTAAGCGGAACTATACGGAATTTTTGTTTCTGTTTCATGTGTATGTCTGTCTGTGTGTTCGGTAGAAATTGTGATTAATCCACCGGACCTAGAAAGTTGAAATTTGGCGGGCTTGTTCAACTCTTTGACCCACAAATAGTAAAACTATTAAAAGTTAGAAAAACATCACAGGAAAAATATAAACAAATATATAACCAACGAAAAAAAATATAAATTTTTTTAAATTTTGATTATGGTGTCAAATGAAACTATTTTATTTAAACTATTAATTAAACTATTAAACTATTTTTCAACCAATAACTATGTTTTTATAATTGACTTGTCCTGAATTTATGTAATTTTTGGATCAATAAAGTATTATTATTATTATTATTATCAACAAATTTTTATTTTTGAAAAATCAAATTTTTTAAAGAAATTTTAGCCAAATATATGTCCAAATACTCTTGTCAGCTACCGTATTTCCCAGAGAGATTGAATTATTATGAGGATTTTTAATCAGATTAGTTTTTCGAAAAAGATAGAATTTTTTGTGTAATTGTTGAAAAAAAGTTGAAAAATAATTATTTATTAAATTTTATTGTGTTATCAAAAGAAAGCTTTTAAGATAGATTAAGGAAAAAAAAGTAACATTTTAATTTTTCTTTATTTTAGCACGATTTTTGCCATTTTCCCACATCTATAACCCGAAGGGGTTAATCTGAAAAACTAAAAAAATTCTGAGTAAAGGACATTAATATGGACCGGAATAGTACAACAGGAATTTTTGTTCAAATAATATATTTTATTTTTGTGTTTTGGACAAAATCAATAAAATTTTTAATTCATTACTTTAAATTATGACTTATTCGACTTTTTATGGCTTTTTTGTATTTACGTCTAAGGTATTATAAAATTAAAAGTCTTATTAGGGTTTTGTAGGTATGACCAAAAAACCCTTATACCGTCATTTTGTCGTCTGTCTGTCTGTCTGTCTGTCTGTTCGGTAAAAATTGTAGCCAAAAGGCTAAACCTAGAGAGTTGAAATTTGGCATTCTTATACAACTATTTGACCCGCACATAGAAAAAATACTAAAACATCTAAAAAACATATCCCCCTAAAAATATAAACAAATATGTGCTCATCGAAAAAAAAAATATTTTTTTATAATTCTGAGTAGGGTATCAAATGAAAGCCCTTAGTACGTGGATTAACGATCAAATTTTTATTTTTCCAAAATAAATTATTTTGAAGCGATTTATGCCAAATTTTAGAAATATTTTGTTTCTTTTTTTATTGTTTTCAAAGCTTGCTACGTTAAATTTTGTAAAACTTATGTTGATTATTATTTTGTAAATAAATGGTCGCCATTTTGAAACGGTTAACATAAAAATATGTCTTTTTGGTGTCATTGTAAAGCTAATTTATTGTACTTTTAGGAAAAAAATATAAAATTATCGATTCCCTATGCTAGATCAATAGTTGACATCATTTCCGGTGAAACCGGAAGTGCCTCAGAAATCTTATTGTAACCTTTAGATGGGCCTTTTGTCTAGTTTAACTTTTATTCTGAAGATTTTTTATATCTTTACAAATAAAGGAGATTTTCGGGGTGCCCCGTTTCAAACAAACATCCTGTATACAAAATAAGCATATTAAACATGAAAATGAACACCTGAAAACCTGAATAATTCTGGTATACGTAGTGTATACCCAGCCATCACTGCCTTAAAATAGCCTATACAAGAAAATTTTTAGCGGGTTTTAGCAACAGATTTTTTTTAAAAAATATTAAGAAAAAAATCTGTTCCCAGGGATGGGCCACGTGGAGGCACCCGCAGGACACAATATTGCAAAATTAAGTAATTAAAGTGGGTTCCTAACGACTAGGTGACTCATAAGGGCAGAAAAAGCTATATGTTCGCTTTCAAATATACAGGCTCTTGAAATGGGCTTAACTTGAAATGTTTGCAATATTTTGCCCCCCAACCCCATCTGAAAAAAAGCAAAACAAAACAAGCAAAAATAATAAAATATAAAAACAACAATAACAAAAATGCAGTAAAACAGAAAAAATGGCAATATAATACAAAGACAAAAAATGGCAATAAAACACAAAAGATTGCAATAAAACAGTAATAGCAGCAATCAGCAACATCTGCAATGCATACAAAATAAGCAATACAAGTGAAGCATACATATAAATGGGGCAATGCATATAAATGGGGGCAAAACATACAGAAATGTGAGAAATACACATAAAATTGGGGATAGAATACAAACACAAAAAATGGCAATAAAACAGAAAAAATTGCAATAAAACAGCAATAGCAGCAATCAGCAACATCTGCAATACATACAACATAAGCAATACAAGTGAAGCATACATATAAATGGGGCAATGCATATAAATGGGAGCAAAACATACAGAAATGTGAGAAATACACATAAAATTGGGGGCAATACACACAATATTGGTGGCAATACACACAAAATTGGGGACAATGCATACAAAACGGGGGCAATGCATACAAGGCGGGGGCAATGCATACAAGGCAGGGGCAATGCATACAAGGCGGGGGCAATGCATACAAGGCGGGGGCAATGCATACAAGGCGGGGGCAATGCATACAAGGCGGGGGCAATGCATACAAGGCGGGGGCAATGCATACAAGGCGGGGGCAATGCATACAAGGCGGGGGCAATGCACACAAAATTGGGGGCAATACACATAAAATGGGGGGCAATATACACAAAATTGGGGGCAATATACATAAAATTGGGGGGCAATACACATAAAATTGGGGGCAATACACATAAAATTGGGGGCAATACACATAAAATTGGGTGCAATACACACAAAATTGGGGGTAATACATACAAAATAAGCATATTAAACATGAAAACAAATACCTGAAAACCTGGAGAATACTGGTATACGAAGTGTAATCTGAAACAGACAACATGAAAGAAAACAACAAGAAAACGTGAAAACATTTTTATAAAACGAAACCTAAAATCATAAGTATACAAACTCTGGGTGATTTGTAGATAACAGGCATTTGAGCTGGGTCTCGCCGTCAAGATATCTAGCAGCCGATAAGCACAGGCTCAGCCATCACTGCAAATTAGCACCCCAAGTTCTGAAACATTTAGATTAGTCTTATATCTAAGGGAGGGTGCCACTCAGGTGGCAAGATGTTTAGAGGAAAACCTCACTTTAGGTCAAAGGGAGAGCTCAGTTATATTGCTAAAGCGTTAAGAGACGATCTTAACGCATGGAGGAGAGCTCTGTTTTTAAATTGAGGAGTTAATAAGAAAACAATCTCTTAAACCTCGCTGGGGACTAAAATCACTTAAGATTATTAATTTACTACCTTTTTACCATTGATATAACCAAATTCTGGACCTTCACTGTTGGGGGATAACCAAATTCTGGACCTTCACTATTGGGGGATAACCAAATTCTGGACCTTCACTATTGGGGGATAACCAAATTCTGGACCTTCACTGTTGGGGGATAACCAAATTCTGGACCTTCACTGTTGGGGGATAACCAAATTCTGGACCTTCACTCTTGGGGAATAACCAAATTCTGGACCTTCACTGTTGGGGAATAACCAAATTCTGGACCTTCACTGTTGGGGGAAAACCAAATTCTGGACCTTCACTGTTGGGGGATAAACAAATTCTGGACCTTCTCTGGGGGAGAATTACCAAATTCTGAAACTCAATTTTCGGTATTTAAAACAAAATTATATGCTAATTTAATTTAAAATTATTAGAAACTTCATTTCAACAATCTCTGATTTCTTCTTAAGGCCTCTTAGTGCATTTCGAACAGATTCAAAGTTAAAAAAGCAGTTAAAAACTTATTTCAAATTTTCTGTATTTAAACCAAAATTATATGCTAATTTATTTTAAATTATCAGAAACTTCTTTTCAGCAAATTCTTTATTCTTAAGGCCTCTTGCTGCATATCGAGTAGAATCAAAATAAAAAAGCAGATTTTTATAAATCTAATCTTAAAATTTTGAAAACTTATTTCAAATTTTCTGTTTAAACCAAAATTATGTAATTTATTTTAAATTATCAGAAACTTCTTTTCAGCAAATTCTTTCTTCTTAAGGCCTCTTGCTGCATATCGAGTAGAATCAAAATAAAAAAGCAGGTTTTTAAATCGATTTTTTTTAATAAAAAAATTTAAAACTTATTTAATATTTGCTATATTTAAAATAAAATTATAGGTTTTCATCGAGTAGATGTATAAGTTTCTAGACCTCTGATACTATATTAAAGTCACATGGTTTACATGACGTTTCTACCGCTTTTATTTCTGAATACACTCAAAACACAAACTTTTCTAAAATTTTAAATTGGTGACGAATAGGTTATACTAGGTTCTTAATTTCTAGACCTCCGGCACTATAAAGTCACATGGGTAACGTGACGTTTCGATCATATAAAACTAATTTTATTAAACGTATCTATATTCTTTAAACTAATTATGGGTTCTTATCGCCTAAGTGGCGAACAGGGCATAGTAGACCGGCACTATAAAGTCACAGGGCTGTGACATTTCGATTAATTCAAAAAAAAAAAAAAAAATAATCGGTTTCTTTTTTAAATAATGAATAGGGCAAAATAGGTTCTCAATTTCTAGACCTCCGGTACTGTAATAAAGTTACATGGGTAGCGTGACAATTGCTGTATGAAAAAGTATTTAAAATTAATCGAGATTGACTCGAATCTCATGATTGTTTATCGAAAAATTAAATGAATATCATGGGACTGAAAATTTGTATGAACTATAATTATTGGTTCCAATCACTTAAGTGGGAAATAGGGTGAGTATGTTCTCTGTATTTATATAAAAATCACATGGGCTGTGCGACTTTTCGTTTTACTAATATATAAACAGGTTTAATTAATGGAAAGTGAGTCGACACCTGAAATGACTGCATATCGAAAAACCAAAAGTGGATTCCAGCCCGTAAACCTGGTTTTAGGCTACGTTGGTAATTATCTTACCATGGAGTTATAATTTGAGGTTTTAAATTTTTTGAAAAAAACTAAAATTATTTTTGGAAAATTTTTTGAAATATTATTTTTGAAGAACTAAGTTTGCTAAATTTAAATCTAAAAAATGACTGGTTTTGTCCCTATAGAATGAAGTTTAAGTATTAGTCTATACTGAGTCGACCCCTAAGCTGATCTTTGATTAATGAAAATTATTTTCGAAACATATTTTTGAAAAAAAAAAATATTATTAATTATGTTTTTGATGACTTTATGAGATTATGACAAAATTAAAACTTTGAGAAAAATATTTTTAGAAGAATTTTGAAAACGTTTTAAAAACAAAAAACAAATTACTAAATTATTTTGATAAAAAAAATTGAAAATAATGATATTACCTCGAACATTGTGAATTTTTTTATTTAAAAACAGAAAATAACTGGACTTATTAACTCTATGCCGTTTTTTTTCTAAAGTTATTAGTTGACCCCAGAGCTGATACAATTTCTCAAATATTATTGAAATATTAAAAAAGTAAAAAATTTAAAAAATAACGAAAAAAAAGGGATTTATCTACTACTATTAATATACAAATTTTGAACAATAATTTAATACTGGTTATATCTCTAAATAATCATTTTTAAGTATTACTTGATGATGCGTCAACCCCTCTGCTGATTGCATAAAATCTTAAACATTATTAAAATAATAACAAAACTCAAAATGGCTGGTCATATCTCGGTATAGTAATATTTAAGTATTACTCGACGCTGAGTCAACCCCTCTGTTGACTACACACTCTTAAATATAATTTAAATATTTTTTAAAAACATGTAAAAAAAAATATTAAATAATATCGAATTAAAAAAATGAAAAAATGAATTGAAAAATTGAAAAATAATTTAAAAAAATTATTTCTAAAAAAAAACATTAAAAAATATTGATTATTAAAATTTTAAAAATGCTATTGATAAAAAACTATTTTAAAAATAATGTTCATTCTTGAAAATACTAAAAATGTCTATATTTTATTTGAATTAGTCTGCTGAGTCGGCTCTTAGCCGATCTGCATATCAGAATAAAAATTCAATGGTCTGAATTTAAACCATTTTTTTGTGCTCTGTAGCCAAATCAAAACCACGAAACCACACAACTAAAAAATAAGTTAATATTAACAAAAAAATTGATTAATAAAAATAATATTAATAATAATAATTAAGAGCTATTAGCGCATATACTAACAGCCATTATAATACTTCTAATGGCAATAAAAAAAAACTCTAAAATACGTTTCAAAAAGGGTTAAAACTAATTTTAATTTACGGCTTTAGGGTTAGCCAGTTAGTGCTATATCAAAGGATATAACATTGAAATGTCCTCTTTTTGAAAGAGGACACCAAAAAATCCCCCAAAGGATTATAGTCTTTCACACAAAATCACAAAAAATAAATAAAGGTATTTATTATTAATTAATTTAAAAACAACTTTCTGGTCGGAATATGTTTGACTTAACCTAAAATTTTCCATTCATTTCAAGCCATAAATAGCCTCATCCAGAAGTACCTAAAGGCAACACCTATCCCTAGGTTCGCCAACCAATTTGGTTAGGTTCCCCTTGGGGGTCCCAGGATTACCTAAAAAGTCAACCAGGATCACCGGCAAAATATATTCATATTGGCGAAATTACCAAAAAAGGATAATTTATGTTGTTTAACGTCATCCAGCCTCTTCCATACCAAAGGATATGGCCTTGTCAGCCTTCGGTCAGACGGAAGGGCGCCGGGAACCGAGGGCGCAAATAATTTTGTACAAAGGGAATAAAAAAAAATAATTAAATTTCAACCAATTTTCTTCAATCATCAACTTAAAAATAAAACGCTTGATGAATGAATTTCCAATGAATCCATCCAAGTCAAACGTTGGAAACACTCCACCACATACTTCAAGGATCTTAAGAAAACCTCCCCTGTATCCTAAAAATACAGGAACGATAATCCTCCCCATGGAAAATTCATACAGTCCATCCTGCCTTAGTGAGAGGCCAAACGTTTCCCAGCTATGGAGAACGGACTTCCCAAACACTCTGAAGAGGGACGTAGGGTACCCTAGGTCCAGCCAGTAACTTCTGGAGAGTACACCAGTGGACCCATGACCCTGAGACCCAAATACAAATACAAAGAAAAATTTAATGTTCGCAAGATGACTTATATTTTTTTGAGCAAAATTTTGATAAAATTTATAAAGGTCAACCAGCGTTAGGCTACTATCGCCAGGTATAAGTTCAAATTGACAAACATTTTACAATTACATATTGACCAGAAAAATTTAATTTTAATTAATTAATTTTATTTTTAACGTTATGTTCCAACTTTGAGAACAATATAGGATTGTTCTGAAGTATTGTCCGGGGTTTGAGCCCTGTTTTGTGCTGTGTAAGCAAATGTGTAACCACGTACTACAATTTGTAAAAGATAAAAATATTAATAAAACCAAAAAATGATTTGAAATCCACGAGTTGACAATTTTGGCAATTTTCCAAAACGCGCAATTTCGGATTTGATCCAAATTTGAACCCAATGGACTACAAATACAGCAAAACTAAATGGAGCCGATTTTGGACTCCAAACTGTCATGAGACAGCTAAGTAAAAAAAAAAGAACTCTGAATTTGGAAAACTAAATATTGAAAAATAAATTTGGAAAAATTGGATATTTATTTTATTTGGAAAAATTGGATATTTATTGTATTTGGAAAAATTGGATATTTATTTTATTTAAAAAAAATGCCATTTGAAGTATTTTTAGTAATAATTTATCAATGCCTAAGTGGCGTATTTCTTTTTTTCTAGACCTCCGGTACTATGTCAAAATCACGAAAAATTGACATTTTGTCCGTTTAAATGGTTTAAATTTATTTTTGTAAGTTTTGCTAAAGCTGAGTCAGCCCCTTGGTTGACTGCAGAGTATCAAATTTGGAATACGAAAATTCCGTGGTGTCCGGGTTTTGAACCCGTCTCCCAGGGTTTCATAAGTTAAGTTTTTTACCACAGAGAACGTAATTTTTAATACTAAAAATTATTTAAAAAAATTAAAGTTGTTAAGAAAATTTTAAAAAGGTTAATATTATTAAAATTATTTTAAAAGAACATTATTTTTAAAACTGGTTTTGAAAAAAAAAAATAGGAAAAAAATTTGAACTATTTTTGAAAATTATTTTTTGTAATTATTGTTGATAAATAAATTTTGAAAAATTTAATTTACAAACAGAAACTGACCGGTCATTTTAAGTATTACTACTTGGCAGAGTCGATCCAATTGCTGATCGGCACAGTAACGGAAAATTAAATTTCGTGACATCGGGGTTTGAACCCGAGTCCCTGTGCCCCAGATTACGGAGCATTAAAGTTCTTCAAAATATATATATATATATATATCTGACAAAAAATTTGAAAATAATTTATTTGACTAATTTTTACTACTTATTTTGCTTGTTTGTTGGCTTTAGCAACTTTAGCTAACTAGCAAAAAAAACTATTTTTAAAATCAAAAATTAAACGATTTAAAAAAACCTGCTTTTTAATTATTTGATCCTGCAATAAACTCCTGAAGTATCCTAAACAAAAAACAGAATTAGCACAAAATAAATCATAAAAACTAAACTTAAAACTAATTTTCAAATAACTTAAAAATTAAAACTTTCAAGCACCTGTTGAACAGGATTTAAATTTAACCAACACAAACCAATTAATTTACTAGAAGTTGCATTTTGCAAAATCCAATAAAGAAAACTGGTCCTCAACATGTCGGATTTAAAGCACCTACAGACATGTCCCATTTTCGGACCAAAAGCAGCCCAATAATATGAACAAATCTTGTAGGATTTATAAGGTTGGTAACACTACATCTGGTTATGAGTAAAAAATTCGTTAACTCGAAAAAAATACCCACTTCCAGAGAGCATTACCGGGTATTAGCACCCACATAAAATTCGACCAATATGTAAAATAACATGTGGCTGTAATACCCAAGAAAAATTGTTTTAATTTAAAAATCTGGAAGTCTTGATTTGTTGGAAACTGCTTCTGTTGAATCTCGAGAAGACGCAACCATACCTAATTGCCTCTCCTGCGAGTGTAAGTAGGTCGAGCTGAAAGAGAAGGTGATCTTTCCTAACGGCGAACGTAATTCTTTCCGGGGAAGGCGCAAGGACAAAGGACAAAGCGAGTTACCCCCCACCCACAAAAAACCCAAACGTGGAAAGAAATAACGTTCAACCGTATTATATTCACACAACAGAGCTGGTTCCTCCACGTCTATAGAAGAGTCCGTGGAGGGCTCTATTGTAAGCCATCGCCGCCCGATCCGATGCACATGGAAAGGGCTTGGGCTCCACCGGAGGAATCGCGAGGGCAACGAACAACCTAGAGGAAAGAGGATGCTTGCCCAGAACAAACTTGTGCCCGCATTAAAGGGAATCCGAGTTTGCACAAGTATCAAGGTAACCTGAAATGTTTACTTCTAACCTCAGGAATTTTAAACTAATATTAAAACAACAAAAAATGGCGTGAGTGTTTAAAACAACTCACTAAAAGAAATAATAGTGAAGTTTATTGTAACTTCAAGAGTTAAATTTTTTGAAGGCTCGTTCCTTCACTCGGTCGATCAGTTTATCTATCAAAAGATTCTTTACCAACCGGCTTCCAAAAGTTAACTTTTACTGAATTTATTGTTTTACGAGCGCTACCCATCCGTTGGGTAGTTGGCCCCGTGATCAGGCGGTGTCAAACATCCCTTACCCTTGGCTATGCCTTGGGGGGAAACGTCAGATCGTCCCGACCAGTAAAAAGACTCTACCAAAAGAAACGAAACTCATTCGTGACATCTTTGGTCACCTTCAGTCAACTAGTATCTCTCGTCTCCCTCGGCTAGGCCGTTAAGGTAGGGAAAAACTCGGAAGAGACTTGGTCAACCGGCACCTATAGTCCCTGAGACAGAAATAAACCATGTGTATCATGAAAAGCGCAGTGTATTTAGTGTTGTGTGTGTTTTGGTGAGATTTAACTACCAACTGAATAACCAAAAAGTTACCAGTTGTTAGAACTCACCAGTCCTCTGAATTATCTGTCAGAATCAACTAGAATCTTTCTAGATAAAAGTCCAAATCTAAATCGACCCTAGTTAATAACAACAGACGCATCAAAGGGGGTGTAGTACCTGTAGTTTATTTTTTGCAAAACCCAACAGAAACATACGCAGATGATCTGTGAGTGCCACAAGAAATAAACACACTTTCACACAAAGGTACCATGTGTGGAAGGATATTTAATTGGTCTACAAGCAAACCTTGCAGCATACAAAACAGACACACGATTGTTAGTTTGATTTATCCATCTCTAACATACCTTTACTTCGGCTGATGTACAATTTGATAAACTTTTTTAGGGTGACAAAGAAACAAATTCACCCTAAAAATGATTACAGACTGTACAGAGAGAATCAACTTGGATATAAGAGGCTTTTGATATTTGATAAAAGTATTACTTTCCCCCCGTTTCTCACGGAGGAAAAATATTTCAACATTTAAAATTTATTTACCTACCTAAACTAAAATTTCTTTATATTTCTTTCAATTTGTGTTAAATTTTCTTTATTAAACATGCATTACTTTACTTTTTTCAATCAAAAAATCAAAAATTATGCATTTTATCAATAAGAAAAATCATTGATTTCTTTCTTAATCATTGCTGTTTTGCAAATTTGTAGGTCCTAAGCGACCTGTGTGTGGTACAAAGGGGTAGTTTTAAGGGGCAGCACTAGCTAGCCCCCCAAAACAATAAATACGCCCCCAAAGTACGCGTGTGCTTGTACCTAAGTACTGTTTGTGTTTGTGTTACCAGGGACGTGCCCTAGATGGCAGCACTAGCTAACCAAACAGGGCACAAATTGGCTGTCCTCATGGTAAGCGTGTGTGATTTTATTTTTTAATATTATCATGCACATTTTTATATGTATGTGTATTTGTCTGTGTGTACGAGTGTGTGTTACTCGGAGTATGCCCTAAGGGGTAGCACTAGCTTCCCCCCCAGGACAATTAAAGACCACTCCGAAGTAAGCGTGTGGGAATTTAATTTTGCTTTAGTTGGGGTGTGTTTTAAGCGGTAGCTTTAAGCTTCCCACCCAAGACACGATACAGGCTACCCCAAGGAAAAGCGAAATTCAAATTTAAAAACTCAAAAATATTTTAAAAAAATTTTAATTGATTTTAATTTTAATACAAAAATGAATTATCTTAAAAGTGTGTCTATAAATTTGACAATAAAAGAGTCTCTACAAGTTCTAAAGGAGAATCTAAAAATTGAAATCTAAATTTAACTAAATTTGACTAATTAAAAATTTGACTAAAAATTTGAAGCTTAAGATACTACTCAAAAAAATTATCTCAAAACATTGACTAAAAAATGTACTCAAAAATCGGTCTAAAAAACTAATTATAAAATATTGACTTAAAAGTTTAACTATTTAAATTGACTCTAAAAATTTCCTAACACATAAGAAAACAATTTAAAAAATTTGTGTATGTGTGTATGCATTTATATAAAAAAGGTACAAAGAAAATATTTCTCTTAAAAAAACTGATTCTAAAATATTGACTTTAGGTCAATAAAGTCAATATTTTACGTGATGACCTGAAAATAAAAAACTGCTCAAATTCGAGCCGACAATATTAAAAAATATTGTCCCTTATCTGTTTCTTTCTTAAATCTAGCATGCAAAATTACTGTGTGCCTTTTTAGTGTGTCATGAAAATGCCTCAAATATATCCAGTCAGCCTTAGTAAATTAACGTCCAGTTCAAATAAGAATGCAGTAGTTAACGCTGCAAAACGAAAACGATTTACAGCAAATACTATATATATAAAATGAATTATTTGAAAATTTAAATAAATAATACGATAACAATTAGGTTATCGACACAAATTCCATACAAAGGATATTTTGAATTTGAAATATTAATTTTTAAAAATTATATAAAATATTTAAAAATGGTTTAAAACCCCAAACAGAATCATTATTTCACCAGAATTAATGTCTGTAATAAATAATGTAACGATTATTTTGACAAGTTTTGTTAATTGCAAGAGATGATGCATTCTTAATTGGAATAAACTACAGAAACATTTCTACTTAACGGTTTTACACGGCTGTTTTAGATATCCGATGTCCTTTTGGATCTGGTCCCGTTTCGTCCTCGTCCTGGTTGGTTCTGAGTCCTTTTGAATCTGGTCCCGTTTCGTCCTCGTCCTGGTTGGTTCCTTATCCTGCTTGGCTCCTGTCCTAATTGGTTCCTTATTCCAGTTGGTCCTTATCCAAGTCCTTTGGGATCTACAAATAATTAAAATTCATTAAAAATAAATTAATAAAAATAATAGGTTCCAAACGCCTAATAGCGGCGGATAAGGGGCAGAGAAGGTAAGCTCTCAGTTTCTAGACCGTCGGCCATAGATATGAAAGTCAAATAAAAAAATTAATTATAAAACTATAGTCAGTTTTTTTGGTTTAAGCGGAACTAGATTATGAATTCTAGTAACTTTTACCGTTTAAGTGAGGCTTTTGATCATTTTGTTTAGCAAAAGCCCTCTTTAAACCTAAAAAGAAGAACTCATGACAACTTAAAAAAATAAAAATTCCAGTTAGTTTAAACGCTTAAACGTTTTGGAATAACCTATATAATAAAAAAAAAAAATCAGCTGTGGCCACCACAGGACCGACCGCCATCATAAAGTACTTATATAAATTACATTCTAGCAGCAGAGTAGAAATAACTTGACCTAATATTTTCTAACAGAGATATTATTTATCATGACCATGGAAACGTTACACATAAATATGAAAAAATTGAGACTTGGAAAAAATTTCGAAAAATTTTACAGAAATTATTCGAAATATTTCGTTTTATCAAAAAACGTCTCAAATAAAAGTTATTAGTTATTGCTTTTATAGCAACTTTTGTTTAATAAATTTTTTCGAGATATTTTTCTGTTGTGAAATATTCGCAAAAATCTTAAAATCTACACGAGTAACCGAATTTGCTCTACACGTGTACACAGACAGACAGACAGACGGACGGACGGACAGAGAAACAGACAGAAGGACGGACAGACAGACATCATGCTAAAAATAGTCAAAACGTTATGTAGGGACCTCAATTCGTGGAGATCCATCGAAATCTCGAAACGTCAAAATTGGTATGATCACAATACCTCCCTTATATATGTCGGCGGTCGGTAAAAATTGATGTGAATTTTCACAAATTGAAAGTTGAGTCCAAATTATCGAGCTGATTCTGTAATGTACCGCGTAACGTAATGCTCTGTTGAAATGTTTGTCGCGAACGAATTGCAAACTTCCTCTGAGTGAGGTGACGTACGTCAGTGTGTCCAATAAACTGTAAGGCCCGGTCTTTCCACCTTGAGGTGAACCTCTAGCCGACCGTCTGACAGTTGAGATTATGTGATACTTTCTGTGCTGAACAGATGTCATCCCGTTTCTCAATACAAATTTATCTGACGGATAATGAGACTGACTTATTGAATTCACAGATTGGTAATAACATTTATGCAGCAGATGAAGTTCCAGATAACCTTATCTGTCAGACAGTTACCTAGAGGTTTACCTGAAGGTGGAGAGACCGGGCCTCAATAAATTATTATTTTGAAAGTATCTTACCGAAGACTGCTGGTCCATCCAGGTCAATCGTAGGTCTCCACAGCTCCCAATCAGTGTCGTGTAGCATTTTTGAGTACTAGTGCCTTCAGGAGATACCTAAAAAATAAAATAAATTACAAAATTTTGTCAGCTCGAACTTACAATTTGATTTAAAAAATGTCGTATAAAAAAATGTATAAAAAATGGATTTGAAAATGCATACTAAAAATTTGAGTTCAGAAAAACCGATTTTAATGTAATATAAAAACCTTAAATATTTCAAAAATGACATACTACAAAACATTTTAGATAGATAAAAAACTGACTAAAAAGTAACAACAAAAATTTTAATTCGAAATATTGACCCGATAATTATATTAAATTAGAGTTTCAAAAATTACTATTATGTCTCATTTTGTAATACGTAACTAACAGGGAAAGTTAATTTTTTATGTTGTATATTGACAATAAATTTATAATATTATCATAGTATTGGTTCACACGGATACGCCAAAGTCTGTTTACACCAAAACAGTCACCAAAGTAACCAGATCTAGTTTCTTATTACAAAATGAGACAGATTATATATTAATAAATAAAAAAAAAAAACACTCACCATAAGCACAATATCTCCTAGGAACCCTCCACCAACCCACTTCTTAGAAGTCCAATCTAAATTTTTCAAATTGAACACCAAGTCCGAAGTTTATCAACGAACCAGCTTAAATCTAAAAAAAAAAAAAAAAAATAAAATTCCAAAAATCCAAACTCAATTTTTTTTTACAAAAATCGATCAATTGCGGAAATATTACGCTTCTAAAATTATTAACAAATATATACATTTTAAAAATACTATTAAAGTCCGACTCACATATATCTTAACCGCAATCGAGCGTTCATTTGCTGACATTAGACCTAACACCACTATCAACAATAAATTTTTTAACAAATTTAAACACTAGCCCGACTGTTTTTTTCCGGCTTCAGACCGATCACTAGCGGATAAAATTCCAAGCTACCGGTCAACATATATTATTCTAAAAATACAGATAAAATATAAAATATTATGCAACTATATCAATCCCGTATTAAATTTCTTAGTTAAATAAATTTAATTAAAAATCCCTATTTAGTTCGAACTTGTTAAAAATTGTTAAGTCTTATCAAAATATCAGACATAGCACTCATTAAGAACTCATTAATATCCGAAAATATTTTAATCTCTTATAAATTCAAGGTGAATATTATATAACTAATATTGCGTATTAATATTTACAAAAAATACGTAAAAATAATTGAAAAAAATGCATAGTAATGCCTATTTTTTTAAAAAATATATAATTCTTACCTTTCTCAAAATTTTTGGTAGCAACCACAAGATGCAGGATAATTTTAAATGTCCTTTCAGCAACTTCCAGACATTCATTTGGCTTTTTCCAAACATCCAGGCACTAAATTTTATTTTGTTTTAAATAAAAACTTTATAAAACAATTTTTTTAAATACTTAAACGTTGTGAAACGTTTTTTTTTCCTCACAAATTTAAAAAAATTATAATTTGTTATAATATTCTTTTAAACAAATAATTTAATTTTGTTTTAAAACTATTAATTTTGTTGTTTAAACAAATTAATTAACTTTAAATATTTTTTAATACTTTTTTAAAGTTTTAGCACACGTAAATCACACAAAACGTTGATGAGACGACACTGATCAGAATTCACCCACACCACAAATCACCCAGAGGTAACTAGCTTGATAACGTATCCAAGCAGAGCGCTTTAGAGGGAGTTAGATACGCTTGCGCAGTCGGGCCTGCTCAGTAGTTTTATATTTGTGAAATGATATTTTTAGGGTTTTGTAGGTATGACCAAAAAACCCTTATACCGTCATTTTGTCGTCTGTCTGTCTGTCTGTCTATCTGTCTGTTCGGTAAAAATTGTAGCTAAACGGGTAAACCTAGAGAGTTGAAATTTGGCATGCTTATACAACTCTTTGACCCGCACATAGGAAAAATACTAAAACATCTAAAAAACATATCCCCCTAAAAATACAAACAAATATGTGCTCATCAAAAAAGAAATATTTTTTTAAATTCTGAGTAGGGTATCAAATGAAAGCTCTTGGTACGTGGATGAACGATCAAAATTTTATTTTTGCAAAATAAGTTAAATTGATGCGATTTTTGCCAAAATTGTGCAAAAAAATTTTTGTCCCACAGCCTGTAGCCCAGATGGTTTAAACTAAAAATCTGAAAAAATTCTAAGTAATGTACATTGGTGTGAACCGGAATAGAAAAACAGGAATTTTTGATCAGATTACGTTTTTGGAAAAAAACGCATTTTTTGTGATTTTTTGCTAATAATGTACACAAGTTATAGCTTTGTAACACGCTACAATGGAACGTGTATGCTGGTGTAGTGGTTTCACCCAAGTAGCTCGATCCGAAAGGGATCGAACCCTGCGAGAAGAGACAATATTATTTTTGTTTTTTTTTTAAATTTTTATATTATTTAAATCATTTTTTCAAAATTCTAGTTATATTTTGGCAAATGTTGCATTTAATTTTTAAAAGCGTAAATTTAATAACCAGTGGAAATTGTTTAAATTATAATTCAATTCTGTTTCAATGTACACGAAATCAGAGGGGCGGAACTTATAACAACCAATGGAAGCCATAGGCGCAATTTTTTAAATTCTTAATGAACCTTGCTATATAAAAAAAAAATGCTGCACATATTTAGAAACCTAAATAATGGTATTAGGCGTTCGAATTAAAATTAACAAAAAAAATATTTTAATATAAAATTTGTTTTGGCATCCCAAATAATCATCATTCACTTACTAAATACCTGCAAAACCCTGAAATGTGTGAAAATTCACACTTCACATCATCTTTTGTATTTTAAAATTAAAAATATAATAAAACATTTTTCAAATTGCGGAAGAAATGGTAGTCAGTGGGAGCTAGGTCTGGTGAGTATGGAGGATGATGAAGAAGTTCCAACTCCAATTCCTGTAGTTTTGCCACAGTCATTTGTGTAGTGTGTGGTCTAGCGTTATCATGCAATAAGATAAGAGTCGATCTGTTGACCAATCTAGGCTGTTTTTCTTTAAGTTTTTACATCATTTCGATCAGTTGGTTGCTGTATATTTCTGCTGTGATCGATGAGCCAGGTTTTTTGTTTTTTGTTTGGCTTTTACGTTACCTGTACGAAATTTGGCGAAATAATTTAATATTGTCTGCTGGGTAGTAACACTAGAGCCAAATACACTATTAATGTTTCGCGTGGTCTGCCATGCCGTAGTTCCACGTAAGAACTCATACTTCGTAATAGTGCGAATTTCCGATCGTTCCATTTTCAACAATATTAATTTTAAAAAAAAGTTTTTGATATTTTTTAGAGCATACACAGATTTCTTTAAAAAGGCGAGATGTGTAACTTTCCAACAAAAAAAAAAAAAAAAACAGAACGGTAAAATACTAAGCCAATGCCAAATAATAAGCTGTTAAAGTTGGCAATATTATAAACTACAAATTTAAACCTTGACGACCTAATAGATACAAAGCAAATAACTAAAAAAAATCGCTGGGATTTTTCATTTTAAATTTTATTGTGACGATATTTTCGAAAATTGTTTAATTTTAGTTAAAGTTTTTAGTTAGTAATAAAATTAAATGGAAGTTCTTGATACTCTACTTAATGAATAAAAGTGATAATTAGAGCCCTGCAAATCCGCGGGTATCCGCGGATAATCCGCGGATATCCGCAACTTTTCTGCGGATGCGGATAAATTATCATTTAAACCATGCGGATGCGGATTAAATGTCATATCCGCTTATCCGCAATATCCGCGTGAACATTAAATCTTCGGATACTTTCGGAGAAACAAGCAATTGGGTTCTGACTGCGCAGTCCTCGGTTATTTTCGGTTGTCTGTATATACATGATATTTTGTAGCATTCAATCTCACTTTATGTTATTTTTATTAAGACAATTGTCCATGATCAAAACTGAGTTGAGACAATCAACTTAACTTTCTTTTTATTATTGAATATATTATAGAAAATAATATTTTGGACAAAAGTTTCCTGGCACACTTTCGACGTAATTCTTCCTACCTCTGCTCTAATTCTGGCTTTTAAATCTGATAAAGGTTTTTTTTTTTTACATAAAACTGATTAGTAAGTTTTATTTAAATACCAAAATTTACCTACATAATTTTTTCTCGAAAATTTTATTATGTAACCTGCCAATTTTTTTATACTACCCGAAGTAAAAAGTCTTGCAGATCCCAAAAATTTGAAAAATGACACAAGTTCCAACGCCTAACTCATGCGCAAAATGGCGTAAGAGAATTACTTGATCCTAAAAATATGAAGCACCTTCTATCAAGTAACTTTTCTGATTTTTTTTTTAAATTCAATATTAAAAATAGCAGCACGCCACTTACTCCCTACGAAAAAGAACGCTTAGGCCCCCCAAAATTGTTATCTCTCTCTAGATTTAAATAAGTTATTAGCGCATCTAGGCCTTAAAACTTTTGGGGTCCCTTAGGTTAGGTTAGTAATAAATAAGCTGGTAAATCCAAAAATTTTGAGTAGCGTTTTAGAGCAGAGATTACCTAAACAGGCGAAATATGTTAGTTCTTTCCAAACTGACAGCAAAACCTGTAGTGCGGATAGTGCGGATATTTTTGCGGATGCGGATCGGATGCGGATTTGTTATTTACAAAAGCTGCGGATGCGGATCGGATGCGGATCATGGATGTGCGGATGCGGATCGGATGCGGATACAGAAAAGCTTATCCGCGCAGGGCTCTAGTGATAATCAATAAACTGATTTTGAGATTCTGTTGCTTTCTTATTAAATACCTGCAAACGAAATATGTGACCATAAATTTTTTGTTCTTGGAGACAAAAAATATTAAAATAAAATCTGGAAAATATGAAAGAATTGAAGTAATAATTTCGACACACTGCCCTCTTGATATAGAATATATAAACATTTTTGCAAAACAGTTTTTTGCTTATTCTTCTGCTCGATTTGTATTATTATTTTTTGTTATATTTTTTTACTTGAGTAACATAATTTATATCAGAAATCCGAATGTAAAGTTGAAGAGAGATCCTTGAATTATAGATTGTTCCAGACATCCACTTTGCCTCGAACTCACACGTCAATAACATACGCGATGCTGGATATTTTGTGCATACGAACATCTTTATACAAATTTCGATGTATATTTTTTAAAAGATTTTTATCTTGAGATGTTTTCTTGTTTTATGTTTGATATCAGCACAAAAACAATACTAAACATTTTATATTTATTTTTCACAAACAGGATTCTAGGGTAAAAACAGATGTGGGTAGCACATAACTTTAGAATAAGTAATGAGTCGTCAAATGAAAAACATTGCGAATATTCACTAGTTTTATATTTATTTAAAAAGTGCTTATTAGTTCGGTTTTCGCCTTATTACGAAAGTAAAGCCCCCGTTGTAGTAGTAGTAAAGATTTATTTTTCACCTTGTGGTGTTAAAATTTTCATACATTTACATTTACAATCTAGTGTGCAATTATCATATGTATAGTACATTTTTTAAATTTTATGTCATTTAATATACGTAAATTTTGGATTATAATTTGTTGTTTCATTAAAATAAATTTTTATGTTTCCCCTAAGTAGGTACAAAGTAATAAAATATTAAGTAAAAATATATTTATTCATATAATATATTGCTACAAGTTGTATATAAATGTTTATTTTTATTTTAAAAAAATTAGTGACTGTAATGCATGATATCGTCGTCATCTGAACAATCGCTGTCATTTCTTGTATTTATTATTATTAGATTAATATCATCAACAATCCTTTCCCTTTCGCACCATTCATTTATTAAATTTTCGATTTTTTTTAACAGATTTTGCCCAAGTTTCACAATTAATTTGATCACAGGCTACTTGCCACATTTTCAAAACTTCGTTATCACTATATCCGTTTTGACCAATATGTCTATCATAATAATTTTTTGTTATACCCCAAATTAGTTCAATGGGGTTAAACTGGCAGTGATAAGGAGGTAATCTTAGTACTTCATGACCATACGTTTGTGCCAATGTATCAATAAAATAAACTGGTTCAGATTTTAATTTCCTTCGTTTTCTCGTGATTTTGTTAGTGAGAAGTTCAGATTTATTACATTTTATAATTCTACGAATTGTTGATTCCGAAATCTTCAAAGCAGCTGTTACTCTTTGATGGACACAAGATAGAGAAATAAGTGGCCCATTGTTCTCTTTTTCGGAATTAAAATATTCCAGCAGATTTAAAACTAAAGTTTGTGAATTTAATAATAATTGGCCGCAAGCTCTATTAATTAATATTATTAACAGACAACTGGCAGCTAAGACAAATAACAAAAAACATTTTTAAAATCGCTGAAAAATGGTAATTAGATTATTATATGAATTCACTACTTGATACATACATGTAACAGTCACCTATCAGCAATCCGACTATACACTTCTTAAAACACTTTATAATCGTCTCCGATATTATAACAGCTATCTCTATAACAGCTTTCCATGATTATTTTTTGCCCAGGTACATACTTTTGAAATTACCGGCCATTTCATACGCCATGTTGCTGTAACATCGTGATTTGGGTTTGTTATCCATTTGTTCCACTCTATTCGCATAAATTTTTTAAATAGTTTATTAATCGACACATCCAAGGGTTGTAATTGATTTGGAAGAGCTCCATGACAGTTAATTCTGATTTCATTTCTTTTAAAATCTTTTGGTTGATTCTGTTTTATGCGCTTTAAATTGATCCCACACTTTTTAAACAACGCAGCTGTACCTTCGGACCATAATGCCCTTTTCACACTAGAACTTTAAGATCGGATATTAAAGTGAATGTGTCTTTAAACGCTAATGTGAAACCGTATGGCCTCGTCTAAATACAAGCGATGTTTAAGACAGAGATCTGCGTCTTAAACATCGTCCGCATTGCCAACATAAATTCTATTATAAAAAAATACTCTTTGAATTTGTGCTGTCAACATTTTATATTATCATAAACAAGAATACTGTATTATATCGACGTTATAAGAAGTTTATATATTATATATATTATATATTATATATTATTGTTATAATAAAATTATTTATTTTAATAATGTGTTTAATAAAATACAGAGCTACAATAATTGAGATAAAATGTATCGACTTACATGTTAATACAGGTGTAATATATTCTTTATTGTAGTGTCTTTATTGTAGAATGAAATGAAATATCCATATTTGTTTATAATAATTCAAAATGTGCGTCTGCGCAGATAGTTCAAAACTGGTAATTTCATGACGGTAACTTAAGGACAAAATTACTGTAGCTGATGAGAGCACCGGAGATTTAAACATCAAGTGTGAAAGCATACCAATGTTAAACATCGGTGAACTTTAAGTTCACTCGTCTTAAAGTTCTAGTGTGAAAAGGGTATAAGACGTCAATTTTAAGTCGAGTTTTCTGCATAAAAAATGCAGCTTATGGTCCGAAAAATACGGTACTTTGACACCAACATAATGCTTTTTATTATATTGTTAACTAACAAGTCCAGGTTCGATTCCGTTAGACTTCTAGAGAACTGAATTTGGAATTTCGATCTCTTTTAACATTCTGATATTTACTCTTACGTGACATGATTGAAAAACAATTTTTTTGCATATGGTGTTCAAAAAATCAATTTACGGACCCTTGCGTTATGTTTAAAGCTGCTGACCATCATATTTTCCCCCATAAAAACACATACTGTATTTATATTGTAATTTTATACAACGTAGAAGTTAAGGGGAATGAAAATAAAATTTTGTATTCTAAACAATATAAAATTTAATTTTAAGGTGCTAGCTCTATAAAATTACATATGATACAGGGGTTAGGGTATCTGCTATATAAGCGATGCCTCTTTCCATTATGGTTATGGAATTTTGTCTATGTTACAATAATTTACTTGTTTCTAGAAATTATCTTAATTTTACTTCGGTCTTTATTGTTATTCAGATGGACGTTGGCTGAATAATTTATTAAATTACGATTTTAGGATAATGTTTAATAGAAATGTTTGTGTTCATAATAAGTTCCTCTTCTTCTTTTTCTTCATAACACTACAATCTCTCGTGGGCAATGACCTCTTTTTAGGGTTTTGTAGGTATGACCAAAAAACTCTTATACCGTCATTTTGTCGTCTGTCTGTCTGTCTGTCTGTCTGTCTGTCTGTCTGTTCGGTAAAAATTGTAGCCAAACGGCTAAACCTAGAGAGTTGAAATTTGGCATTCTTATACAACTATTTGACCCGCACATAGAAAAAATACTAAAACATCTAAAAAACATATCCCCCTAAAAATATAAACAAATATGTGCTCATCGAAAAAAAAAATATTTTTTTAAAATTCTGAGTAGGGTATCAAATGAAAGCCCTTGGTACGTGGATTAACGATCAAATTTTAATTTTTGCAAAATAAATTATTTTGAAGCGATTTTTGTCAAAATTGTGCAAAAAATTTTTTGTCCCACACCCTGTAGCCCAGATGGTTTAAACTAAAAATCTGAAAAAATTCTAAGTAATGTACATTGGTGTGAACCGGAATAGTACAACAGGAATTTTTGATCAGATGATGTTTTTGGAACAAAAAGCATTTTTTGTGTTTTTTTGCTAATAATGTTATAGTTATATAGTTATATAGACGCTAAACAGTAACGTGTTTCTTGGTGCAGTGGCTAAGATACTTACATTCTGCCCGAGAAATTCAGTTCGAATCCTACGAGAGGAGACAATATATTTTTTTTTTTTTTGGATTTTTATATTGTTTAAATTATTTTTTCAAAATTCTAGTTATATTTTGGCTATTGTTGCATTTAATTTTTAAAAGCGTAAATTTAATAACCAGTGTACACGATTGAGTTTCGTGTACAGAATGTACACGAAATCAAAGGGGAGGAGCTATGACTAAAAACAACCAATGGAAGCCAAAGACGCAATTTTCAAAATCTTAATGAACCTGTATATATAAAAAAAAAATACTGCACATCTTTAGAAACTTAAATAATGGTAATAGGCATTCGAATTAATATTCATAAAAAAATATTTTGACATAAAATTTGTTTTGGCATCCCAAATAATCATCATTCACTTACTAAATACCTGCAAAACCCTGAAATGTGTGAAAATTCACACTTCACATCAATTTTATCATCCTCTTCCTTAGAACTCTGTCCATGGCTTCTCTACCAAATTCTCCCCACTTGTATATGCCCAGCTGTTGTAGGTCATGCTACACTTTGTCCATCCACCTTGCTTGACTCGTTTATCTCAAATCTAGCTATCCTAGCTTCTTTTTCTAATTCTTCGAAGATCTTCCTTATTGTGTTTTTGTTTCTGCCAATGATATGTATTGCTGAGCTTATATGGTGTTATAAAATTTGGTAAATATTGTGGATGCGGCAACAATTCGAATAATAATTCATGCATTTGGCAATCGAAACTGTACAAATGTGCACCCGCGCATTGTCTTGATGGATGAGCACTTTCTTATTGACCAAATGTGGGCGTTTCTTCTTGTTTTATTCGCTCAACCGGTCAAATAACAACGTATAATACTATCTCTTTATCGTTCGTTCTTTTTCCAAATATTTTGATGATTCTGCGTGCACCCCAGAAAACCGTGCCCATCACCTTGCCAACTGATTTCACCGTCTTCGCCTATTTTTTGTAACCGGATCGTCTCCAGAAACCCATTGTTTCTGTTCCTTTATCTCTATAGTGTAGCGGTAGATCCTTGTTTCATCAACGGTTATGTCTCGACGCAGAAACTCGTTAGGGTTGCGACGGAAAAGCATCAAACCAGCTATTGAATCGACCATGCACATGAGTGCGTTTATTTTTCACTGTGAGCAAACGCAGCACCAATCAATCGATTGTAAAAATGAAACCACGCTATGGATATGGCTGAAAATCTGACAGCAGTCTATTGCCAGATGGTACTTTTCAGAAACAAACTTGTTTAGATACTACTAGCGCCATCTCTTAGATTTTGTAAGGACTCATTGACCTACCATTGTAAAATTGAAAAAATCAGCTATGGCCACCACAGGACCGACCGCTATCACAAAATACTTGTATAAAATACATTCTAGCAGCAGAGTAGAAATAACCTGGCCTAATATTTTCTAACAGAGATATTGTTTATCATGACCATGAAAACGTTACATATAAGTATGAAAAAATAGATAAAAAAATTTCAAATGTTTTTCGTTTTATCAAAGAATATCTCAAATAAAAGTTGTTAGTTATTACTTTTACAGCAACGTTTGTTAAATAAATTGTTTCGAAATATTTTTATGTTGTTAAATATTCACAAAAATCTTAAAATCGACACGAGTAATCTCCCATTTCTAGTCAACCGATTTTTACCAAAAGTTTATCAACTCGTGCCATTGTTGTCAAAAATTTAAATATGAACTTTCATAAAAATTCTTTTAGCCGAATTTGCTCTGCATGTGTACACAAACAGACAGACGGACGGCCGGACAGACAGACAGACAGACAGACAGACAGACAGACAGACAGACAGACAGACAGACAGACACATCATGCTAAAAATAGTCAAAACGTTATGTAGGGACCTCAATTCGTGGAGATTCATCGAAATCTCGAAATGTCAAATCGGTATGATCACAATACCTCCCTTATATATGTTGGTGGTCGGTAAAAAGTATAGATTAGAACACAAAATATAAAATGAGTATCTAATTAGTATACTCTATCTCTAATTCATTGCTCTGTCACTTGAATTACAAATTTAAAATATAAGTAATTAGATACGTACTATCTCTTTAAAAACTAAAGATGACAAAGTACGAAATAATTGATGTAAAAAGAAAATTCCAATTTAAAAATAACTAATATTTAACGTAGAGTTTGTAATTCTTAAAATAACCAATTACATGAAATTCCTCTGTGTTTTATTTTATAATTAGAAAGCTTTCAGAGACGTTTGAAATTCTTGTTCTGTCTGAAATAGTAGGACTTCTACTTAACTAATCCTACTTCTCCGTGCTTCTCTAGCTGTGTCCAATCAGCGAACATCACACTTTACTCGGAAGATTTCCGCCAGGAAGCGACTTGAAACGCCCTTCTGATGACTAGTTCAATGACTCGCTTAAAAGGGAAAATATTGATCGATATAAATGGATATAAAGTCATAAATGGTCACGTAGATATTGCATATTTCTGCAGATCCATAAGAACACTAGTTTTATAAAGAGATTTTACGCAGGGTCAAATAAAATTGATCTTAACCCTCTCATTGCTAAGCCCGTTTTCTAATACAGGTACAACCATACGAACGAAGTAATACTTTACGGATTTGAACATCTCCTGCAATTAACACGTAAAGCAAGATCGTGTATAAACACGGTTGTCGCAGTCAGTGGCGCACCCAGGATTTTTTGTTGGAGGGGGGCGGAAGACAAAATTATTTAAATTATGAATAAGATTCACACTTCTAAATTTCAAGTGATGATCTAAAAAAAGGTCCTCGATTCGGAAATACAAAGTGATGACCTAAAACAAAAAAGGTCCTCACTTCTAAAATACAAGTGACGACTTAAAAAAAAGGTACTCGCTTCGGAAATACAAAGTGACGACCTAGAAAAAAAGGTCTTCACTTCTAAAATACAAGTGACGACCTAAAAAAAAAAGGTAATCATCTCTATTTTTAAAATTTTCTAGTGTGTTTGTGTGTTTTTATTTTTATTTCCTTCCTTAATAGGGGGCGGCCCCCCGGGACCCTCCCCTGGGTGCGCCACTGGTTGCAGTTAGTAATTTAGTTATATTTATAAATTTAATTCAGTTTTACCGACCGCCAACCTAGATAAGAGAGGTATTGTGATCATACCGATATTGACATTTCGAGATTTCGAAGGATCTCCACGAGTTGAGGTCCTTACATAACGTTTTGACTATTATTAGCATGATGTCTGTCGGTCTGTCTGTCTGTCCGTCTGTCTGTCTGTGTACACGTGCAGAGCGAATTCGGCTAAAAGAATTATTATGAAACTTCATATTTAAGCTTCTGACAACAATGGCACGACTTGATCAACTTTTAGTAAAAATCGGTTGACTAGAAATGGGAGTTTACTCGTGTCGATTTTAGAATTTTTGCGAATATTTCACAACCGAGAAATATTTTGAAAAAAAGTATTTTATAAAAGTTGCTATAAAAGTAATAACTAACAACTTTTATTTGAGTCAATTTTTGACAAAACAATTATTTTTTGAATAAAGTATCTATTTTTCATACTCATATGTAACTTTTCCATGGTCATGATAAATAATATCTCTGTTAGAAAATATTAGGCCAAGTTATTTCTAATCTGCTGCTAGAATGTATTTTATATAAGCACTTTGTGATGGCGGTCGGGCCTGTCGTGGTCACAGCTGATTTTTAATGTAAGCATATAGCTGAAGTACTAAAAAACTATTGCACTTCTTAAACTATTTTTGGTATAGGTACATGATTTTGCTGTTAAGTCAATAATAAGGGGGATATTTGAAAAGTTTAGCTTTAAGGTATCCCCCCGTAAGCCCCCAAATATTCATCTAAATAAAAAAATACGTAGAAATAGAAGATTTATTTTATTATTGTTTACAATATTTTGGTCATATGTAATTTTGCTCTTAAATCGATCAGAATGGCGATATAGGTATATGTAGATTTTAATTTTAGGGTGTCCCCCCATAACTCCCCAAATATTCATTTAATTAAAAAATGCATTGAATAAAAAGATTTATTTTATGTGTTTTTGACACAGTAATTATTTTTTAATTCATCATAATGTGCGCCTTTTTTTGAAATTTTAAAATAAAATATATTTTCTTTAACAGCATAGAACCGAGCTCTATGGGTAGACTCTACGCATATGAACACCAAACTACACTCTACACTAGTGTTTCCCAAAGTGTGTGCTGCAAAATTTTCCAAGTGTGCCGCGAAATCTTAAAGAAAAAAATCAGATGTGGCCACCATAGGACCGTGGCCACAAAGTACTTGTTCAATTTATGCTGCTTTATCAAAAACTGTCTCAAATAAAAGTTGCGCGTGCAAGTTCTTTGATCTTATCGGTAGGACCAATAAGCTACGGATAGCTTTCTTGCGCGTAACAGTGTACGCGCACACAAATTGTACCTTTACTCATATGAGCATTTTTACGCACACAGCGTTCGTGCGCGCACAAATGCTCTAGTCTGTACGCGCCTTTATATTGAGTTAGTATGTATGAGTGTAGTATGAGTGTAGTATGTTTGTATGTATGTATATAGTATGTTTGTCTACGGACACAAAAAGGAATATGTCTGTAGTGTCCAAATAAATAAATAAAGAAATAAATAAATACCTACAAAACCCTGAAATGTGTGAAAGTTCACGCTTCACATCAGTTTTTTTGGTTCTTATACTTGTTCTTCTTTTTTGCAAGAACACTGTTCCTCTATTTCCATAAATTTTTCAACATCAACCTTGGATAGGGATTTGTTGATTGCATCGTCGGGATAATTGATTAAAAACGTGTACAATTTTATATTTTTTCCTGCAATTTTTATTTATTTATTTTTTTTATTTTGCGGAAAACCTGACTATACCTCCAGCATTTCTTATTGTGAATACTGAATCCCTAAAAATAAAGCAATGATTAATTTGATAATCATTTTCTGGTCATCCACCCTTTAAACATTTAGTAAATTGTACTCAGTAAACATACTAAATGTATAAGTGTCCGTTCTGAAGTTATTATCAAAGTTTCCTCATTAAACAGTAACTTTGAGATCTATCTCATACGCAAATAAAGAATAAGGTTTACTTAGGTATTCATACGCTATTTCACTCCCATACCCTTGTAATTTCAAATGCATAAACTGATTGAGGTTTACACTGTTTGACCCTTTGAGGATGCTAAAGGGGTGAAGGGAGAGTTATAAATCTGGAGAAACTCAAACTGAACCTCCCATTCAATTGATTGATCGTAACTCATATATGAGGAATAAAAATCTCTTCAATATTGTAAACAAATCTATATTTCAAGCATTTATAATGCTTAAACAGAATTTTTTATAAAGGTCGAATAGGTCATGAAGGTGTCATTCAATGACCCTTTTAAACAGAAATACTCAACGTATTTGTAGTTTTTGAAATTTATAAAATTGGATGTTTAAAAATTAAAATAGTATATGGTTAGGGTAGGCCCATGGACCGATTACAGACAGTTCTCTATTGCATATTCAAGGGTGAGTAAAAGCACAGATAGTTTTATTTATGCACCGAACTGGAAGACCAGAAATTCCATTTACGGGATCAACAATTTCTTGCAGCCCGCGACAAAAAAAAGGTTATTGCTTTTTATAATGAAATAGAAATATAAATTTGAATTAATTAATTGGTATGAGGGCCAACGGAGTGGCCGAGCGCATTAAGTCGTGCGGTTTTAGATTGTTGGAAACAGGCGGGACTGGGCGGCCGGTGGTTCGAGCCTGCTTCGTTGGTGATTCTGCTCAGTTGAGAAACGCTGGTTTAGCCTTTATTACTCAGCAAAATCTAGGCTGTGCAACAGAGAAAGAATTTTTCAAATCGGTTAATTAAATTGTTTTCTTGCCACACCACGTCATTTGGGAAATATTGATATAGTCTATATCAGTGTTTCTGAACTTTTTCTGGCATGGGACCCCCCAAAATAACTTAAATATTTAACCACAAAAAATTGTTTTATTATTAAGTCTTACAAAAGAAATATGCAGATGGCCTGCTGCAGCAGAAAGTTAATTATTTTATTTATTGTACCAGTACAACAAATATTTTTAAGAGCAGGTTCTAACTTATAAATTGTTGTTGCTATACCAATATAATTCAATATTCATTTAGTCAATAATCGGGATTTATGAAAATGATTTAAAAAATAGTTTTGTTTCTCTAGTTATAGCCGATAGTGTATGCATGTATGTATGTGTTTCTATATTGTCCATAGAAGCACATTCTACATAACAATGACTTACATATAAAATTAACAAAAATTTCTACAAATACCTTTCCAGTCTCTCCAATTTTGGTCTACATGGAGTCCAAACACTAAAGTCCACACTATAACACACTATTTCAAGTATTTTCTGCACTTTTATCACTTAAAAATAACTAAAAACGTCAGAAAAAAATGAAGACGCCACTTGCAAAAATCATGTATCACTACATATCAAGATGGTTAATCCTGATAAAGCTCATTAAGGAATATAGTCATTAACAATTAATAAATAAGGAACAGAATTGCTTAAAATAATTCTTTATGAGAATAAACACATATATTAATATTTTATAAATAGTATACAGGTGGTTGAAATTGAACTACCGGGCCCAATACACTTTTTTTTTTTTATTATTGAAGATGAGGTATAACGTTAAATTTGGAAGTTACTTGGTACTACATGATCTAAAATAGTTTATATTTTGTTACTTTGTATCTTTATATAAATAGTTATATATGTTGATTGAGGATTTATTAAAATTTCAGAGCTATAGCGTTGGAGACACGGCCTATATGGTAAAATGGGAGGACAGAGGTGATAATAGGATGACTTTTGGGCTATCAATGATAATTCTGAGATCTCAGAAAGGGATGAAAATTACTATTGGAAGTATAATGGAGTTATCTCTCGGAAATTTTATACAGGTTAATTTTTTTATTTACGGGTTCATTTGGAGGGCTAAGGTGCCCCCCCCCCCGGGCATTATGACCTTAAGGCCCGGTCTTTCCACCTTCATTTAAACCATTAGGTAACTATCCGACAGATAATGTTATCTGGAACTTTATCTTCTGAATAAATGTCATTACCAAGCAGTGAATTCAATACATCAGTCTCATTATCCGTTAGATAACTATCCGATAGATACATTTGTATTGAAAGACGGGATTTGTATTGAAAGACATTTATTCAGCACAGAAAGTATCATATAACTTTATCTGTCAGATAGTTACCTGGAGCAGTGTTTCCTAACCGCCGGTCCTTTATATATATATATATATATGGGGGAGCGAGGGAGGGATCTCAAGGTGTATCAAGATAGAGGAAACACGATTTTTCTCGAAAAGACGATGTGTGAGCAAGATGGGGAAAAAAATTTGGTGGCTAGAGTTTACCCAAATAATTTGATGGTAGTATTTAAATTTTCGGAATAAACCGCAAGTACAGGTTATCAAGGACAACTTCGATTTTTTATATAGGAACGTATGACGTGTTGGGTATAATTGGATAAAACTTTTGAAAAAAACAACTTTTACATAAACGTGTTTTTAATATCTGTTACGATTACCTACCATATAATGGCTTGCAAGTATTTTTATTTACAAGTGTTCCATTGTTCCAAGTAGCTTTCCATTTTGAACACTTTCGCATCCTTACTCTTTAGCTAACAGTAGCTCGGAGCATAACAAAAAATATTGCAAGTTCAAGTCGTACCTACTTGAAAGTACTTGAAGTACCTCCAACGCGAACAGTTTTAATTAGTTTAAATTAGTTGTCAAAATAAGTATAATTTATTTTATTTAAGTTTAAAAGGTATATTTTAATGAATATAAAAGTCATATATTTATGAATATATCTTGCAAAATTGAGCGTTTTTCTATTATAATTTCATGCTTCGATCTTATATGACTTCGCGGCCCCCCGACGAAACTTTCACGGCCCCCCCGGTTGAGAAACGCTGGTCAATATCACTCAGGAAGGTCTAAAATATCCATCACTAAAAGAAGATTTAAAATTGGTTTGTTAATTAACTTTTGTGGCACACCAGGATGTCATGCTAGCCTTTTTTAACCAAGAAAATCTAAAATATCAACAACAGAAAAAAAAAAATTCAAATCTGTTCATTAATCCTTCCCGGTTGTGAAACACTGATATAGCTTATCATACTTAAGAAGGTTTAGGCTATATACAGCTGAAAGAATTTTTCAAATCGGAAGGAATATTTCTGATATTACCCTGAAGATAAAAACAAACTAACTGCTTTGTAATATCATACACAAATATGGTCGGCGAGAATTAACATGGATCGATCGATTGAGAACCGATAAACAAAGATATAGCTATTTCACACAATTCTATACAAATTATAAATAACATATTTTAACTACTCGTACCAACTTTTTGCCATATAAATTCTCGCCGAGTATAACCATATGCTTATTAAACCTTGAAACCAAGGTATAGCAAACGTAAAATGAGAAGGAAATCATATGAATAGTATTAATTAGTAGTACAAGTTAGCAGTGGGTTACTAACCCTTGGCAGTATTTAGGCTAAATCGATGTATTTTGCAAAAATATTATAGAAACACAGCCATTTTTTAAATTTGTACCTTTTCTGTCCAAAAGTAGTCTGCAAAGTTCTTTTTTTTTGCGTTAGCTATAGGTAGCAATGAAGAAATTTTATGTTGATGAACTGAATAAACGTTATTTTGCAACGTTAAGGACATTTTCGAGATAACGGCAAAGGAGTTAAAGAAGCCTCCAAAAAAATTAGTGACTGCAAAAAGGAATGAGTTGACAGTTAATCGTTAATTCTAGTAAGTAAAAATATTGTTCGGGTCAGGACTCGATTAGGAAACCTAACTTTGAGAACGTAGTTATTCTCAAAATGACTTTACAGGCCTTAGGACATAATTGTTTTCTTGGATAACTTTCTTCATTTCCTGCAGGTTACAAACACAGAAATTCCTGTTCAAGAACGCTTATTTGAATATCTTTCTCCTCTATTTTCTTTTCTCTGATTCTAAATTTTTATTACGCACATCACGGTTGGTTCGTATACCAAATTTTTAGTGTCTCTGTTCTAAAACATTGACCAACAGTGTTGGAATACTAATAACATCATTATCGGTAAAAAATCAATGAATTACCACTTTACATTCTCGATTTAGGTGGTTCAGAACTCGTTTATTTGAAAATGAGCGAAAAACTCGATTGTAAATATGTACATTGCAAATTCAAGCATTGATATAAAGGAGTTTGTACCTCGTATGTATGGAACTTGCATGAGATATCCATATTATTGGAAGAGTTATGAGGGTACGTGTGAGAACAGAGGCGTACCTTTCAGGAAGGCAATTACAGACGATGGTATACGATAAAAGAGTTTCACGATGTCAATTCAGAAGTTCAAAAATTTTATTATTGTTAACAATAACATTGGTTTGTGTTATATCTGGTATAAAAGATAAGCTATGCAATATTCCAAACTTATCCTTCTTCTTTTTTCGTCTTCTTCTTCTTCAGCTTGTGGCTGTCTACTCCTGGACATAGACCTCTCTTAATTCTTTTAATATCTCCCTATCTTTGGCTCACTGGTGCCATTTTCTTTCTGCCAATTTTTTAATATCGTCTAACCATTTTTTCTGAGGTCTGCCCACGCTGCGTTGGAACAGCCTTGGTCTCCAGTTTACGTCCTATCGACCGGGGTCTTGCCTAGCTACTGCTCTGCCCAGATCCAGTTGAGGTTGAACAAGGTCTATTATATCACACACTAGTGATATTTCGCAAATCTTCGTCCCTCCGTTTTTTTCTAAGGCTTAAGGTGCCTGTCCACTTGAGAGTACTCTCGAGAGTAACTCTCGATAGCAACTCTCACGGGCTTGTCCACTAGAGAGCTGATTTCGACCGGGTGTACTCTCGAGAGTACCCTGCGAGCTGCTCGCCGAGAGTACTCTCGAGAGAACTCTCAAGCCTGTGTCCACTTGATCAGTTGTGGAGAGTAGTCAAGATGGCGTCGTACTATAGAAAGGTCGTAGCAGCTGTAATAATTCTAACTATTTATAAGAAAAGAAAAAAGTTGAATAAAAAAAAAATCTGCTGGATTAAATCATGGATTGATAGAAGAAGTGTTTTAGGTGCCTTCAATAATTTCTGGAAATCAAAAATGAAATGGTGCTGCATCTATTTTTAATAATAAAGTTGAATTGATTAATATTATTAAAAATTTATTTATTTTTAATAATTCTCTTATAAAATTTATTTTAAATATTATTAATAAAATTGCAAATAAAAAATAGTAGTAAAAAATAGAAGCTATAGCTTGTACTAAAAAATATTTAATAGAAGATTTAAAGGAATATGATTTTTCTTTTTTCTTTTTTTATAAAGAAATGTAAAGTAAAAGAAAGGAAAGTAAATTGAAGAAATAGAGATTATTTTTCCTGTGAATAAAGTTGATAAAAAAAATAGATATTAAAAAGAAAAGGGTTATTACCTTTATATTTGGGGTATGTACCTAAAAGCTTAATTAGCATATTTTGTTATTAATTACATTTTAGTAGATGATGTACAAAGTTTTTTGATACTTTAAAAAATAGTTTAATTCAATTAAATGTAATTACTAAAATAAATTAATAAGTTTATTTTAGGGTCTACTTAATTATTTGGGGCCATTAGTTATTAACAAAGGTAAAAATTTACATTTTTTATTCTATCAAAATAATTCTTTTAATCGCCGTTGCGTTTATAATCTCCAGATGGGTGAGAACGAGTGTTCCGAAAGCACTATTGAATAAAACTTCCTATTTGTGAGACATGCAACGAGTTGTCTGTTTTTCACATTTTAACTCAGTATGTGCAGTTCGAGGATGTCAGGGAGAGGTTAGACCCATTCTATGATGATTTAACTTACTAACCAAGCCCCTCTTAATCTCCTTCCACCACGTTTTCTTTATTATTGGCTACTGACAGTCAGCATATTTTTAGCCTAACTCACAAAACTCCTCCATCGAAATCTCTTCACCACTGGAGACTATTATCTTTTTCTGTTTGCTCTTCTTGTTACAATTGATGAGGAAAACGAATTTACCTAAATTTCTAAAATCTCTGTGAAACGATTTAGAATCGAACAGTACTCATATGCCCAATAGAGCCATGTTCTTGAATTTCCAACACAATTTACAACAGATCCCCACTTGTTACGCCATTGGGAATATGTATGTATGCATACAGAATAAGTAAGGTGGTATACAGAAGACACTAGGTGGTATCTATATGGATTTGTTGGAGTGAAAGCAGCACAATAGAGATTTGAATTGAACTAAATCAACATCTTAGTCTAGTCAATTTTTTTGAATGAAAAACTTTCATAGAATTTCATCATCACTTTTGACAACATTAAAAAATACAAGTAGATTTGTACATTAAATGTATTTGTGACAGACGTTAAATAACATAGTTAACTCACTTGACAATCGTGATGAGTGGGTTGTTAAAAAAATAGTTATTTTGTCTGTCTCAAGATAAAAGCTTTGTTTGTTTATCAGATTTTTTGCTTTGACAAGGATAAAAACGTAGACGACAATAATTTTGAATATAATAATACACTTAGTATCTACAAAAACAGTTACCACTACTGGGTGGTAACTTCAGAGGTATTCAAACTATGGATTGACCGTTGAGAAGCTCGAGTTTTTTAAATTAATCAATGCTGGTTTCTAAACTACGATTTTGGTTGCGAATAGCAAACTGGACAAACCGGTGGGATGTGTTGAATTTAGCTGATTAACTGTTGGAAGGTATATTTTATATTGTACAACTCCTCAAGAGCAACATAGGGCCTCAAAAAATAACCTCCATCTGGTGCGGCTAGGGCTAAGGTCTTAATTTTGCTCCACGACTTGCCCATTTCACGCAGTTCCTTTCCCATTGTGCGCCTCTATGTATTTTTCGGTCGTTCTTTTCCCATGTGGGTTTCAATAAAGAGTCTGTCTGGTTATGTTGGTCGGATCTCTTCCAAGTATGTGTCTCAACCAACTCCATTTGGGCAAATGTATCTCTAATAGTAGATGGACCAGAAAAATTCTTGAATGAGCTCCCCAAGATTGTACTGGAAATATAGATAGACTACTTACTAGAAACGGAACGTGCATTGATACGTGAATTTCATATTTATGACCGGATGTATAAAAACAGAAAACTTACCTTTTCTGTTTTTATGTGCCGCCTTTACCAACCTCTTATTTATTTAACCTACCAAATGGAGCAATTATTAAAAGAAGAAACAGAAATTAGCTACTTTTAGCCAATATATAGAAAGATTTTGGAAAGTAATTGGGAGGTCCATATTCAACTGCTTTGCGTACCAAGGACTCGGATTCGATTCCGGGCAATCGTATAAATAATTTTCGTATAAATACTTTTCGTTTTAATATCATTTTTATAAAAAAATTGTGTGAAATGTCATTTTCATGTATTTCAGAATTTCGTTGATATTTAGTAAGTTCAAGATGTCAATTGAATGTCTAAGAAAAAATTTGTTTGCAATAATCGCAATAAAAAAATTATTTTTTGAAAATCATTTTTCGCCAGCTAATCTACGTATTAAAACTTTTCATTTAATACCGTACATTAAATATTGAAATAGTTAATTATGCGGTTTGTGTGTAAAAGATATCTTTCTAACCGAGTGCGAATTTTTGCACTGTGTGCAAGCTGAGTTTGCTCAGGCACATTTCGAACTTTCCAACAATCTTCGTTCGACGAATTGTCGTAAACATGTTCAACAGCTGAATTTTATTTGCACAGCAATTTTCTTGGAACCTCAAAAATATTGTGACCATATTTAGATTCAAGGGTTCCATTTCCCAATTGAAATATCCAATCTGAAAAACTCGTCCATTAATATTAGCCGCATATTTTGGATGAAATATGCGAAGGGAGTTCCAAATCCTATGTTTTTTAATGGAGGGTTCTAAGGTTTGAACTTTACTTCCAATTGGGGCTACTGGTAAGACCTGCCTTTTTCAGGAGTAAAAACCAAAATTAAAAATTATTTTTATAAAGACATCTATTAATTTTAAAGATTACTTTTAACACATATGTATAAATATTTAGAAACAATTAGAAAAATATTTATCATTTAAAAAAAAATTAATTCACATATTCATTCACTCAAAATTCTGAACCATCCATTTTGACAACCACATCGTTCACTGTTAACTATGAAAACACGTATTTATTATTTGACATAAAAACTAATTAACAAGAACAAAACTGCAATAATAATTCTCGAATATTTTCACTAGTGTTAATTCATAAACATGCTGACATTTTATTGTTTGTGGACATTGTCAAAAAAATGAAAATTGCGTTGAATTCATTTGAATCGTCAAAGAGTTTTAAATATTTGTTTGCAAATATTGCGTAGCAGTAAAGCTTCAAAATACAGAATGGATAAAAGAAAAAAGAACGAAGTTCTTTTTTTTATTTATTAAAGGATGTAAATACAATAAAATACCATTTTTATTTATGTACCAATGTTTAATACTAATGTATACCTCCGAATTATAAGCGGGATAAATTACTCACAGTCTCAAAACTGTGATAAAAATTTAGTTCAATCTTGTCAATCGGTTTTATAAGACGATTCCGATCTAGAAGTATATAAAATTCTAATAAGACCTGCACTACCGTATACCTTTGAGACCTGGACACTATCAGGACATGCTAATATCTTAAACTTGTTATTTTTTTTTTATTCATCTTCAAGTAAAATTTTCAATTTGTTATACACAAACAATAAGTAAATGGTTTGACAAATTGTAGCATAACATGGGTGGATTATTTTCCAGCAACATTATCTTAAATGTAACTAATACAAAATTGTTTTATTGCTTAAAGTTATCCATCAGATAAGACGTATTCATGTATTGTATTCATGAAAACACCATCAGAAATATTAAAAGTCTGTATAACGATAGCAAGAATTATGTCAGAACACAAAATGAAGTATATTGATAACTGAAAACGAACTCAGACAAGGATGCGTACTCAGTCCGCTACTAATCTCACTGGTACTAGACGACGCCATAAAAGAAATACGACAAAATATTAAAGAATTCTCTGTGGGCTACTGGAAAATGGAAAGTAGCAGAACTTTGCTATGCGGATGACATGGTTATTATAGCAAGGAACGAAGACGAACTACAAAACAACTTGAACCAATACAATAAAGAATTGAAGAAAATAAATATGAAAATAAGCACAACCAAAACAAAATAATGGTAATAAGCAGGACAAAAATGCAACATAAGATAAAAATAGATTACATAATACTAGAACAGATAAGAAAATTTAAATACCTAGGCACAATTTTCTCGGAAGATGTGAAATTGGATGGAGAAATTATGGAAAGAGTAGTTGCAGCAGGAAGAATGTTCAACAACATCAAAGCATCGTTCTTAGCTAAAACCAGTGGCGAAGAGAGACTAGACTTGCCCTCCCATAAAAAAAAAAAAAAATAATAATAAACAAAAAAAAATAATTCAATTTAAAAAAGTTTTAGGTAAATCTTCAAACATACATCAAATTATGTTCTATACAAATTTTTGTCCAAAGCTTGGTTTACTAGATACGAATTTTTTAAAATTTTAAAGTTTAATAACTTCCGTTTTTGGTTTCGGATTTGTATAAAAAACAATAGGGTTCTTCCCAATTAACAGGAGAATTTTTTAGTACCAGAACGAACTCTCTAAGTTAAACCGTTCTTGAGTTATCGTGTATACACACAGACACACACACACACACACACACAGACACACACACATACGGACGGCACTTCGAAAATAGGTTTTTTGGATTCCCTGGACCATGAAACGTGGTCATCAGTCAAAATCTCGACATCGAGAATTTTCGCGATTACAATATTTGCCCCTTATATATTAAGGTCGGGCAAGTAAAAAGAAATACCAACCAATATCAAGGTAGAGAGAGAGTCATCTAAAATCAAGTTGGGTAGATTTCTGCTTGAATTTTTGACAAGTTTATGCTGACATTGTGATATTTAAAAAAAAAAAAATTAACTGTGATCCAAATTTTAACAAACAAAAACTATTTGATTTAACTTCCAATGTCTTAAATCGACAGACCTCGACGTTTCAGCAATCTCGATGTCGTAGTGCTTTGCAATCCGAGTTATACCTATTTGAAGTTTGCGCGGCACAGCGGAAAATCTTCAAAACGAAATGGAAAGCGGCCATAATTAAACCTCTCAAGAACTGTAATGAAAGCAAAAGAATGAAATGATGAGATGGAATAGAATGGGCATGAGTACATGAAAAGGAAACTAAATATATCTGGCCTGGTGAAAGATTATTGGTAAACAAGATATCTGGAAGAATATAACACTAACAGAGTAAGATAGAGTTTGCGTGTGGTAAAACCCCAACTGGCCTTGTCTCAGACCAGAGAAAGAGAAAGAAATACATCACAGAGTTTCAAAGAAATAAAAATTTGATGTTAAATACTTGGTCGGCTATATTTCCTTTTCCTTTTCTTAGAAACTGATGTAAAAATGAAAAGTTTAAGTGAATAGGGAATGATGTGCGAATTATTCATCACATTTGCAAGTGTATAAGGAATAGAAAATATGATTGGTCACGAAATGAAACTCCACAACGATAACATTATACTAAACATTTCTTTAAAATGGCATGCGTGCGAACACAGACCTCGATAAAAGGAATCGAAAGAAAATATTGTTGTTATATTCTACACACGTACAGGAAAATTTCAACACTATCGTCTTGATAAACTTCAAACTAGAACTAAAATTTTGTATGAAATGTAATAGCGAATAGTTTATAGAACATTTGCACCAGCAAGATTATCTGCACAAGTTTAACATCATTAGAATCTTCTTCATCATAATCATCATCATGTATTAGGTATTGTTGCCAATTGCATTTCAAAAATTACCCTTCCATCTTGTTTTGGAACTCAAAATGTGTGCATGCTAGCAATGGTGTATCTTGCGTACTTTTGGATTTCTTTTTATTATAACTGCAATGGATTCGCATAGAAAAAACACTGATCGGCAGAATGATACATTGGGTTTTTAATAAGGGTATTTACAGGACTAATCTGTAAAAAAAGTCATAACGATTCGATTAATTAGACGTTTTTTGTTGACAACTTTTATCAAATGTTTGTAACAAAATTGGATAAAACGACATTCAATAAACATATTCTTTACTTCCTGACATTGGCTTTCTGGCGTAGTGAAAATCAGCTTTCGCATTTGTGTTTTGCCATTACTTCATTGCAACTATATTAATTTTAAAATTTGACAACAGTTAGTACACCCATGCAAGCTAGCAGAAATTTTGGAAACCAGATGTCTCCAATGTCGATTATTAATTTAAATAGAGTTGGCGAGAATATTCTAGTTAAACAAGAATTAAAAATGAATTTGCTGTCCGTAAATATTTGTTTAAATACTAATTAGGCAATGACCATTAATAATGATTATATTTCAGTTTGAGAATGTTGTTGAGGATGACGTCCATGACAAATAATACTAATCATACAGACCAAGACAAATAAAATCACAGCCTTCATCAATCAAAACACAATAATCATTTCATCTTGCCTGTCTTCAGCCCTGTTCCGGTCACTTCAAGATTAATCGACAATTAAAATTTTCATTTCTTACACAGCTAAATGGCACTTGTAGTTAGTTGCTAATTGACAAAATATTTAGTGCCTCATAGATTTTTTGAATTAGTCATTTGAATTAGTCATTAGTCATAAGGGTTAAGTTGTATGACCAAAAATCACTTATATGTGTCTGTCTATTTGTCTGTTTGTTCTGAGCTAAACGACTGAACATAGAAAGTTGAAATTTGGCATGCTTGTACAACTCTTTGACCCACATATAGAAAAAGTATAGAATCTCGAAAAAAAGAAAAAACATCGCGGAAGTAATATAAACGAATAAGTAGGTATTTAATGAAAAAACAAATATATATTTTAGTGAAGAATCAAATGAAGCCTCTTAACAAGTGGATAAACATGCAAATTTTAATTTTTGAAAAATTGTTTTTTTATTGTTTTTTTCCAAAAATATGTCAAGAGCATTTGTCTCCCCCCTATTTCCCAGAGAGGTTGATCTAAAAATATGAAAAAATTTCAATAATGTACATTGATGGGAACCGGAATAGTGCAACAGCAATTTTTATTCTGATTATTTTTTCAAAAAAATCGAATTTTTGTGTATTTAAAAAAATTATTTTAAATTTATAGTGTGGTATCGTAAAAACCCTCTCGAGACATAGATTAAGGAAAGGAGAGTAGCTTTTTTAAATTTCTTTATTTTAAAAGAATATTTTCCAAAAATATTCTTAAAAAAATTATCCTCCCTCATCAGTGGTTCCCAACCTTTTTTGTGGTGAGCACCCCTTTAAATGTGAAAATAAGCTCCTGCACCCCTATAAAAAATGTGTTCAGATTTTTTCAGTTGAGTCATATTTATATGTCAAATTGATCAAAATAAAAAGTGAAGAGAAAAAAAGGGAAATCGCATGAATATTTCTTTAAAATTAATCAAATTAATTGATGTAGCATTCAGCGGTTCTTAACCTTAATAAAATTAGAAAGAAAATATACTTATTGAAAAATTATTTTTTATTTTTTATATAAATTTTAAAAATTTCTATAAATCGTCTCGCACCCCTCAAAATGCTTTCCCGCAGCCCCGGTTGGGAACCACTGCTTTAACCCAAAGAGGATAAATAAAAATCTGGAAATATATAACTAATGTACATTGATCTGAACCGGAAACTTACGAAAAGAATCAGATTGCGTTTTTTTAACAATATTACTTTTTTTGAGATTTGGACAAGACTAGATATAAATATATTTTTTTAAATTTATGGCTAGTAATAGATTTTTTGTATTTATGGCTATTTTGTCATATGTCTTGTGTAAACTCCGCCAACTATTATTACATATATATTGAATTACATATTCAACTTGTTATTGTTTGATTTATTTTAGTTTTTGAGGTATTAAAGAGCAATAAATAATTTATATTAGTGAAATATTTATAAATCAAATAATAGTTAATAGTGATAAACATTTCTTATTAATTTAATGAAGTCTTAGACACGAGGTAAATGTAGAAAAATTGCTGGATAGCCTTCTGTTGGCTTCTTATGCTTAATAAATATCTACAAAATCCAAAAATATGTGAAAATTCATACTTTATATCCATTTTTTTCATGTAATGAACCTTTATTGAGTTGATAAACGTATATTTAAAACAATATTACTGGTATTTAGAGTGTTTCCATTTTAATGGTTTAAATGTTTAAATTTTCATATATACATGAAAATTTAGGAAATTGGCCAGGACAATTTTAATTTTTCGTGTTAACAATTCCATACCTGAACAGGATTCATACCCGAGACTTTAGCAATGCACGCCACTTGTGTTACTACAACGCTACGCCGGTTGGTTAATATTTCAAAATTACAAAACATTTAATATTTTAAAAAAGGCCTTTAATTTTGTACGTTCCGTCGGGGGGGGGGGGGGGGGGGGGGGTTCGCGAACCAACGGTTGTAAACCACTGCACCGCGTCAAAAAAAAAAGAAACTAAAAAAACGCCGTTGTACTAATGAACTCCAGGTATTAACAACGCGGGGCGAATTATGAGATTCTGGGCAGATGGAAAAGTCAGTAAATAATTTTGATGACTGATTTAGACAAATGTATAAGTATATTGGGATGAAAATTAATTTGAATATACTGGCGTAACTATACGCCTGGTTCCGCTATGTCCAAAATCAGGGAAGGGGGGCAGGTCATTTCTGGGCCCATCGAACTTCTAAAGCAAGAGTCTATTTCCAAAAGGTCTCTTGACCATTTTTCTGTCAATTTCAAAAGTTGAATGTAACCATGAAAAATTGTTAATTGCAATTATAAATTAGTTAAAATTGCTTCTGTTTTTTAAATCAGCCATTTATTTAAGGTTTCTAGGTTGCCAATAAAACAATAAAATGAATTTTTCAAAAATTAGACATGAAACATTTAGGAAACAAGCTCCGTAAATGATGTTCATTTAATTTAATTTTCTTGTTGATTGGTTGTTATGGACATTGTTGACAAAACTACTAGGAGGCTCATAGAAAATTCTACGAGAGGGGGGGGGCAACATATTAAGTTACGCCACTGACAACAAAGCTTTCCCAGCGTCTTGCGTAGTATTGTTATCCTATTCGATTGGTTATAATTTTCACCTGGCAGCGACAATCTCTTTCATACCTCGTCGTTTTAGTTATGAAAATAGGGAGTACCAAGCGTTCCTCTTAATTAAAACACTGTAGGCTGCGCGCTGGCCGTCTCATCTCAGAGCTTTACCTTAGTAAAAGCACACAGCCGTCGCAGATGTCAATTTAATGGTTTATTGTTGCCTGGTCCGGAGACCGCCCGCCGGAAGCTATGCAATTAGTGATCGTATTTGGCGGAATTATGTTGTCAGGATATTAAATGCGCCACAGTCCTGATTGCCAGTTCATCTACAGTCCTTTATACTGGTTGGTGTGTGTATAAACAAGTTTTGTTGCCAATAGCATGCAGTTTCAATTTCGCAGAATTTAATCTCTCGTGTCCATGACGCTTTGTTGCATTTTGATATTTGACATTTACATTTGTTTATTAGTGTGGGAATTTTCATTAAAATTATTTAAACTATTATTAGATTACATAGAAACAGCAAGAGAGGTATTTATATAATCAGGAGATCATTGTATAAATGAAACAACTTTTACTAAACCACTGTGCAACCATATAAACATTTTATATCCTTACATAAAGAAAAGAGAAAAAAGAGAAAAAATTACAATTACTCCTATTTTTTAACAAGCATATAATGGAGGCTATATTGCACGGGGATGAGGTTTATCACTCAAGCCATAGACGAGGGATGTAATCAACGTGCACCCATGAATTGGGGGGGGGGGGTGGCAGGAGATCAAATGATTCAAATTATGTAAATTACGAATGAGGTTCTCACATCTAAACTACAAGTTATGATCTAAAAAAAAATTATGTCAAGTGTGAATTTTCACACATTGCAGAGTTTCGCGGGTATATAATAAGTGAAGGCGGTATGCTGAGTGTGTAGGACAAATTTTGCTTTGTAGTAATCACGGCAAAATGAACGATATTTTAAAAATAATTTATCGTCTGTTAATCTAAGAGCTTTAAAAACAAATTTTATGTTAAAATATTTTTTTGTTAATTTTAATTCGAATATCTAATACCATTATTTAGGATTCTAAATATGTGCAGTATTTTTTTTTTTTTATATAGCTACCCAGAAAACATTCAATCATCGGCCGAATGCCGGCAAACTGCTTTTTCTGTTGGTAAATTGCTGGCACCAAAAGTTTGTGCAACGCCAGTATTAATAATATACTTCACATTTGTATTTCACACTCCTCCTATACGAAGTACTTTACCAGCATTTAATGCGATTATTTTGCACTTTACCGCTGCTGGGCCGTAATTCCAACAATTCCAACTGGTAATAAAATATACGCTTTTAAAAATTAAATGCCACATATACCAAAATATAAATAGAATTTTGACAAAACAATTTAAACAAAATAAAAATGAAAAAAAAATAAAATTGTCTCCTCTGCCCGGGAGCGAACCCTAGTTTGCTGGGTAGCAAGCAAGCAGGCTAACCATTAGACTAGGATATTCTAGTATAGTATATTACATAACTATAACTTTTGTACTTCGTCAAACAAAAAACACACAAAATGCGCTATTTTCCGAAAACATAATCTGATCAAAAATTCCTGTTGTATTATTTCGATTCACACCAATGTACATTTCTTAGAATTTTTTCAGATTTTTTAGAATAGAATCGGAAGACCACCAGAATGCCGACACAGAGCTTCTAAGAATTCAACATATTATATCTTTATGCTAACCGGACCGAATACTGTCTGCCCTCGTCTTCAGAGAGACAGGAGTTTTTATAAAACATTTATAGGCATTTCTAGGAAAAAGGGTTAAAGCATTCTTCAAGAAGATGCTAGTATTCAAAGTTATGAAGCAATAACCAAATGTCTTCTTGAACAATAAACCATTTAAAAATACATTTCTAAAGTGTACGTGCTGAAATTAAAGGTTTCTAATTTTATTTTATTATATGATTTTTAAAAAATATGTACCCTTTCAGAATTTGAAAAAATGCCTTTCAAAGAAATTCTCGCGTCGGGTGGTTTGTGAAAGTTACTCATTATTCCGGCGGTCTAAACGGTTCGATACACCGGTATCAGTACTAATAATACCGATACAAAGTATCGATAACTGCGATTGAAATTTACATCCGTATTACTGCAAAGGAGTACACTAATACCCCAATTTACGTTGCCCCGTTTTACGCTGATTCGCTATAATCTAGGGGGGGATCTACGCCGATGGTTTTATCGAAAAATTAAACTAACATTCTATATGCTTTACGAAATATAAAGAATGCTTGGAACGAAGTCTCTTCAAATTGTATGAATAAAGTTTAGAAAGGTGTTTGGCCAGAAATTTGTGAAAACGTTAGCGAAACTATGGAGAGAAATGAAATCATTACTACAATCAATACTTTGGCTCATGAAGCAGAAATTACCGAAGTTCATTAAAACGACATCATGGATTTGCTGGAATCTCAAAAGCCTATGAAACGAAGAACTGAAAGATTTGACAGATAATATAAATAGATCAGAAGGCAATTTATCTAATGAAAATGCTCTAGAAAATATTGCTGAAGAAAAACCAAAAGATTTATCAACAGACTGTTTAAAGAACAGCATTGCATCTATTACGAAACTAATGGATGAGTTTTTGGAGCATGATCCAAATATGGATCGTAGTTCTAAGGCAAGAAGGCGAGTTTTAGACTCCATTAGTTGTTATGAAGAAATGCTGACTCAAAGGCAACAAACAAAAAAATTTATGTGAAGTGTGAATTTTCACACATTTCAGGGTTTTGCAGGTATTTAATAACTGAATGATGATTATTTGGGATGCCAAAACAAATTTTATGTCAAAATATTTTTTTATGAATTTTAATTCGAATGCTTAATACCATAATTTAAATTTCTAAATATGTGCAGTATTTTTTTTACATAGCAAGGTTCATTAAGATTTTGAAAATTGCGCCTATGGCTTCTATTGGTTGCTTAAATCATTAGCCCCGCCCTCTGATTTCGTATACATCAAACAGAATTAAATTATAATTTCAACACTTCCCACTGATTATTAAATTTACGCTTTTAAAAATTAAATGCAACATTTACCAAAATATAACTAGAATTCTCACAAAATAATTTAAACAAAAGAAAACTGCAAAAAAAAAAAAACAAAAAAAAATTAAAATCGACAGGATTCGAACTCTAGTTTGCAAGTTACCTGTTTGAAAAATTAGAAAACCAATGACTAAACGCACATCGCTATGAGCGCTGACGTATCAAATTGGTTACATAGCGAATTAAATATTTAACATATTTTGGTTAAAAACACAAAAAATGCATTATTTTCCGAAAACATAATCTGATCAAAAATTCCTATTGTACTATTCCGGTTCACACCAATATACATTACTTACCATCTGGGTTACACGGTGTGGGACAAAAAATTTTTTGCACAATTTTGACAAAAATCGCGTCAAAATAATTTATTTTGCAAAAATAAAATTTTGATCGTTAATCCACGTACTAAGGGCTTTCATTTGATATCCTACTCAGAATTTTAAAAAAATATTTTTTTTTTCGTTGAGCACATATTTGTTTATATTTTTAGGGGGATATGTTTTTAAGATGTTTTAGTATTTTTCCTATGTGCGGGTCAAAAAGTTGTACAAGCATGCCAAATTTCAACTCTCTAAGTTTAGCCGTTTGGCTACAATTTTACCGAACAGACAGACAGACAGACAGACAGACAGACAGACAGACAGACAGACAGACAGACAGACAGACAGACAGACAGACAGACAGACAGACAGACAGACAGACAGACAGACAGACAGACAGACAGACAGACAGACAGACAGACAGACAGACAGACAGACGACAAAATGACGGTATAAGGGTTTTTTGGTCATACCTATAAAACCCTAAAAAACAAACAAAATTAAATATTTTCTTTATAAAAAAATAATTTTTATTTATAATATGTACATATATATGTATATGTATTGCTTAACTGTTTAATAAATAGTATTATTATTATATTTAATTTTTTTGACCCCGATTTACGTCTGATTCGCTTAACGCTCTTGTTTTTTCACGCATTAAGAGTGTAAACCGGGGTATTAGTGTACTTCTTGTAGTATCGTCATACAGATAAGCATATATTTGTTCCTAGTCGTATTTTCTCCTTCCATCAATTAGCTTCTATTAGTATCTTTAATTCTGTAACTTTATTTAATAATTAATTTAAAATCCGTGCTGTAAAGATTTGAACAATAAAACAAGTGACGTTGTAAATTTGATAATAATGATGTTGGTTGAGGCGTGTTCTTAATGCTCGTATAATACAGAAGCAGCAGAGTGCGTCGTCACACTCATTACATCTTCACGTGTATAAGATATCCGTAACCGGATAAGATCCGCTTGGCCTACTCCGTTCTCTGCTCTGAAAATCGTGTCTTTCGTGTTGTCTACGAACACGATAACGAAAGAGTAATAGAAGGGGTCAGAATACACTTACACTGTTGCGTGACAATTCCAGTTGGGATTTCGTGTTAGGTTATTTGGTAGAAAATACAGATAAATAATTACAGATTTGATATTAAATTATTTGGCACGGGAACTAAACAAGGTTGTTAATGGGGTGAGATAAGAAAATAATCAGTAGTTTATTCACAGCAAAGAACTAGATTTTATTATATGGGGTGTGTTTGGCACAAATAGCCTTCGTTACTGTGCAACAAAAATAGTAACTAAGTAGCTATGTTTATAAAAGAGCGCGGCGACAAGGAACAGCAGAAATTATTAAGGGTGCATTCGAGTTGTACAGAGTAGAGCGAGCGCTGAGCGAACAGTTGATGGTGACGTCATTAATAGAGAACTAACGGAGCGAGCGTTCTTGTGACGTAATGTTTATAAAATCTAACCCTACAATTTTAGGCAGCGTCTTTACTGTCAGATTATTTCACGTCAGTCATGAATCAAAATTATATACCTCGGTTTTTCATTGATTTTTTTTTCAATGATGAAGAAATAAAATTAATTAAAAATTAAACAATAATTAATTAATGAATTTAACGAATTTTTTGCATTTTAATTTTATGCACGATGTATTTTAATAATTTTTTTGCTGTTTACAGAACGTCACAAATACATAAAATAGCCGTACTCTGTAGCCATAGACAAATAACAATATTATTTGTCTAAGGCTATTATTTTTATTTTATTTATAATTTAATTTTAAACTTCCCCCACTTTTTTCCGTCATACTCCATATGCTCGGTCTTAAAACCCCGAACACATAGAGCGCACTCTAAATGCTCGCTCGATCGCAAAACGAATGCAATTGAGTGTACTCCGAGCGTCAAATCGAACACGTTTGAGTGTACAGAGCGTGCTCGGAACGCTCGGAGCGTCAAATCGAATGTACCCTATGTTGTACGAGGGTTATCTATTATGTTTTTACCAACGACCACTGATGGCAATATTGAAATGTGTCATTACAATATTCGTAAAATTTGACATTTGTTATTGTGAAATCAGTGGCTGCTTATATATTGACAGAGTAGTTTAAAAACAACAAGTTTGTGAAAAAACAGATATTATTCGTGAAGGTTTTCGTTGGATGATTTTTTACGATTTTAGTAAAGCCCTAACTCAACAACAATGCATAGATTCGATTCGTTCAACTTTTGGTAATGAAACACCATCATAAAAGACTGTTTACAATTGGTTTGCAGAATTTCGTCGTGGTCCTCCGTCCATCAGTGATGAATCTCGTGAAGGTCGAACGAAATCGGTTGTGTTTCAAAAAAACATCAATGCTGTTCACAAAATAATTGAAGAAGATCGGCTGTGACTTACCATGAGACAGAGGCATCCTTTGGCATATCACAGAATGCAATACATTCGATTTTGCATGAACATTTAGCTGTGAGAAACTTCTGTTGCTTATAGATTCCGCATAATTTGACCGAAGCTCAAAAATAGGCTCGTGCTAATTGGTGTAAGGGAATGCTAAAAAAATTCAACCTAGGCACTGCAAAATCCGCATACAACATCATTACAAGTGACGAAACTTATTTTATTTGGATTTATTCATAGGAACCGGAAACTAAGCAACAATCCACTGTTTGGGTCTTTCCAAATCCACGTTGTTCGTTCGCGAAGTACTTCCAAGAAAATTATCGCTTGTTTTGTCGGTTGTACTGGACATGTCACAACCATTCCTTTAGAGGATCGGAGAACAGTAAATGCTAAATGGTATACAACAATTTGCTTGTCAGAAGTCATTGACAAAATCAGAAAAAACAACCAAAAGCGGCGCATCATTCTTCCTCATGGCAATGCAAGCTCCCACATAGCACGTCAAACAATTTGATTATTTGAAGAAGAAAAACATCGAATTAATGTCTCATTGTCCGTATTCACCTGATTTATCCCCTAACGACTCTTTTTGTTCCCCAATGTCAAACAAAAATGCGTGGACAGTGATTGCCATCACCTCAAGAAGCTGTTGAAGTCTTCGAAAACCATGTTTTTGAGATACCAACTTCAGAGTAGAAAAATGTTTCGAGAATTGGTTTGAATGCATGCAAAAGTATATAAATTTTAAAGGCGAATATTTTGAAAAGCAATAAAACAGTTTGTTCTAAAAAAAATGTAGACAAATTCGGCTTATGTAGACAAATATTTGGATAAGATCTGCATCATTGATATTGATAAACATATTGCGAAATTAAAATGGGTTTGTGTTGGTAATGTCATGAGAAAATATGATGGCTGATGGATAAGAGTTACTTCTGACTAAACAGACACTAAATAGAGAAAGAAGAAGCATTTGTGTCGGTGAGGTGAAAAGTAAATCATACTAACAGTACTCTAGAAGGGATGGAAGTATTTAAAAAAGTCCCCTCTTTATTTAAAAAGTATTAATGTTTGATATTGGTATTAATGTTTTTATAAATATTTTAAATTTGTTGATTTAAACGATCCGAATTAGTATTGTTTACTGTGGGATTAAGAATATTCATTTTATTGGTATCAACTCGGATCTGCAGCTGTGGTTTTAGTTTAAATATTGATTAAATCTTTTTTTATCATTCAATTTATTTGGTTTATGTCCCGCAATTATCAAAGAGTTTTATTTTATACATTGTTTTATATTTAAGTTCATTGTTATTTCAGAGGCGTCGTAAAATTACCATTGCGGTTACACAGAACAGTGGCGTACTTACACTTTAATTTTATATGAAATTCGTGGGTTTGAAATTTGTAATTTTCACATTCGCGATTTTATTTTTCTTCCGTTATTACACTAAATTTTTTTCTTCTAATTTTACGAATTAAAACCGTTTTCTAAGCTTATGTTCTAAGCATATGTTCTAAACTTATGTAAGCTTATGTTGGTCAAAATTGCTGCTGGAAGCTGATGTAAGTCTTGTTCTTGCCCCGGCTTCTCCAGGATTGGTCGAACCACCCCAGGTATCCACACGAGGCGAACACATGGAGAATCTCTGTAGACAACACTCACATCTCGTCTTGGCGACTTCAACAGCTGGGTTGGTCCTTGGGCAGCGTGCTCATTGGAATGACTACTACTTGACTACCAAGAATGACTAACCACTACTCTATTCCCTAAGACCATTTTATAACTGTTAACCAGGACACTATGACGTCAGGTCCTACCTCAATTGTTTTGGAAACATTATGCATTTGTGTAATTGTTGGCAGCAATTAAAGACCATAGTCATCACAATTTAATCGTGTTTATCAACACATTAGAAATTAGTTCAAAACTTATGTTGACAAACACGCAACACTCTACACATTCTTTAATTCGCAAAACCGAACGTCAGCAACCATTACCTACACAGCCTGAAGACCGCTCAAGGAATTGGGACATTAGAACACAATTATATCATAATTGTGACAATATTGTAGTTTTTGTCCTTTTTAGGGTTTTGTAGGTATGACCAAAAAACCCTTATACCGTAATTTTGTCGTCTGTCTGTCTGTCTGTCTGTCTGTCTGTCTGTCTGTCTGTCTGTCTGTCTGTCTGTCTGTCTGTCCGTCAGTCTGTCTGTCTGTCTGTTCGGTAAAAATTGTAACCAAACAGCTAAACCAAGAGAGTTGAAATTTGGCATGCTTATACAACTCTTTGAACCGCACATAGGAAAAATACTAAAACATCTAAAAAACATATCCCCCTAAAAATATAAACAAATATGTGCTCATCGAAATAAAAAATATTTTTTTATAATTCTGAGTAGGATATCAAATGAAAGCCCTTGGTACGTGGATTAACGATCAAATTTTTCTTTTTGCAAAATAAATTATATTGAGCGATTTTTGCCAAAATTGTGCAAAAAATTTTTTGTCCCACACCCTGTAGCCCAGATGGTTTAAACTAAAAATTTGAAACAATTCTAAGTAATGTACATTTTAAAATTTTATTTATTTATTTTTTTTAATTTTTATATTGTTTAAATTATTTTTTCAAAATTCTAGTTACATTTTGGCAAATGTTGCATTTAATTTTTAAAAGCGTAAATTTAATAACCAGTAGAAATTGTTTAAATTATAATTTAATTCTGTTTCAATGTACACGAAATCAGAGGGGCGGAACTTATAATAATCAATGGAAACCATAGGCGCAATTTTTAAAATTCTTAATGAACCTTGCTATATAAAAATACTGCACATATTTAGAAACCTAAAAAATGGTATTAGGCGTTCGAATTAAAATTAACAAAAAAAAAAATTTTAATATAAAATTTGTTTTAGCATCCCAAATAATCATCATTCACTTACTAAATACCTGCAAAACCCTGAAATGTGTGAAAATTCACACTTCACATTAATTTTTTTGAGTTTTCTGTTCCAGAGAATTGGGTTAGCTGCTTAAAGCATGTTCTTGTTTGTTCTAGTCGACTATTTAATTCTTGTTCCATCTTTTTTTTTTCAGTTTTATAAAACCTTTAATACTATTTACCGAAACATATTTTTCTGCCACAGTTTTGTGAATGCTTCGCTCATGATTGATAAAATATCTATTTACTTCTTTAAATGTTTATATTATACAATGACAATTCTCACCAAAATGGTTGTAGTAATTATCAACTGGCTTTTATGTTTTATATTGTAAATTCGTCCCCTTGACATAAAACATTGGACAGCACTGGTTTAGCTCATCGCCTTATTTCAAGTGGCAATATACATAATGCAAATATAATTGGCACTGGAGATAAATTGCGCTCAAGCAGGGAAATATCGTGGAATTTTCTTTAGAATGCTTCCTTCCTTATAAAGCGGCGAGTATTGCGGAATGTAGAATATTAGTAACGAGCTTTCAACTAATCTCATGCTTACGCCTCGCTCTACTTATAGACAAGATAGCTCCTTTCTACATTCACAACAATCTACAAAGAACTAATATCTCTTTATTCAATGAGAAATATATTGCTTTTGCAGTTACCTTACAGTCTTTGACAACAAACTACTACACGAAATATTGGATCATATTCATATCGATGGTATACAGACAAGAAGAGGCAGATGATTACAAATAGATAAGACACGAGACGTGGAAGGAATAGGATGGAATGAGAAAATGAATCAGTCTTAGATTATATACTCGATTCCTTTAGATAACACTGCTGGTGGTCGTCAGCTGCTTTAGTCCTTTGCGTTCCTGTTGCTTTAATCTTGTGGTCTTTTCATCTTATATTAGATCGTCTTTGATCATCTGTACTAGCTCTAGACCTGGAGACTTACTAGTCCTTTTTATATATTGGCCATCAACTCTTCTAATAATATGCCCAGCCCAAAACCATTTTAGTTTATGCTTTGCATCATCGATGACAGGGTCTTCATTGCATATCAGAGTCTTAGATTTTAATTGTAGACACAAATCCGTCAAAGATTTTTCCAGGGATGGGTTGTCGGCAAAAAAATTAACGATTCCCGCGTCGGTATTTTTGAAAACCGACTCCGACTCCCTCAATCAGGAAAGAGGTCCTGTGTGTCCGGCCTGAGATTGTTGACTGCTGGATGCATCATAACAATGCTGCTAATCAGACGGCACTCATTTTCTGATTTTTGCGTGATAAAATGAGTCTCTTTCCGCAATCCCTTATTCTCCTGATCAGATTCCGTACGACTTCTTTCTATTCCTACCTAAAGACAGTTCCAAATCTGGCAGTGGGACAAACATTTCCACCGTTATCTAATTTTCGAAGGGAACTACTGAAGAGGCAATGTCGTTCTGTAGTTAAGTTGCCAATAAAAATTGTTAAAGGAACGTCTATTACTTTTTTTATAGACCTCGTGCGCTGGTTAGAAATTTATTAAGTATACTCAATCTGGAATACTGGAAAGTTTTTTAGAACTTTATGATATATAGTCAAACGGCAGGAAAGACCTCTGACGTGCTGTGACGACGTTAATGAAGCGTCAACGATCATCAATGTAAGGTATCGATATCCAAGATATCATATAGTTCCAAGGCTTCTCTTAATGGGGTACGCGTATTGGTGTATTGGTAAAGAGTTAACAACCAGGTATTAGCAAAAAAATAAAATAAAATGCAGATACCGACCTAGACAACTGTTCGTTTCACACTGGATGCTTTCGCGAATAAAAAATACCAGATAGTTCCCCTACATCTACATTTATCGACATACATCGAATCAAAATCGCATTCGCAATCGCAAAAGCAACAATCTATACTGAATTAAAGGGAAATAAATTCTGTTTACATCCTTCCTGCGGGCTCCATATTACCTCTGGACTTGAATCTCCGGAGTGAACGCTTACATACTGTTGCCTCAGTCGGCGGTAGAGAAGCGATGTTGCTGCTTTTGTAGGCTGACAAAGCACGGTTGTCTATAATTATTGAAGGACATACCCTTGTAGAAATAAGTTGTAATAATGTTTTTGCTTTAATTGAAACGAAAAGTATATTTTTAATCAATTTGAAAATTTGACCAACTTTGCGACAATTTAGCGGCGAAATCGTTCATCCCACAAAAAAAAAAACTTATGAAAGCTAATTTATAAAGAATTTATTACTCTTTAATTCAATATATACATATTTTTGCAAGCGAGAGAGAAAAGGATAAAATTTGCAAACAATTTTTTTTTTGAAATTCCGGCCAAAAATTTAATGCCTCAAGGACTCTTAATCGCATGAACACACTTTTTTCGATGTACAACTTCTCGATGTACCAAATTAAACAGAGACAAATTTATGCAGAACTGGTCCTACATAAGATCCCACCTTTGACCAGTATACTAACTCTTCTAGATAATATTAAACTACGAGCCCCGTCTCAGTGAAGTTGGCCCAACTATCCGAAATAGTGTTTTCAAAGAAAATATTTATATTAGAAGGGAAATTTCTCTCTCTCTTTCTCTCTCTCTTTCTTTCTCTCTTTCTCTCTCTCTCTCCTCTCTCTCTCTCTCTCTCTCTCTCTCTCTCTCTCTCTCTCTACCTCTCTCATTTTATTTCTTTCTTATTTTTCGATCCATTGCCTTATAGTGGTATTTGGTGGCGTCATGTCCGTTCAATAGTTTTCGTTTTCGAAGCTTACGCTTCTCGATCTTTGACTAAATGTGTAGTTTCTTGTAGTAGTATGTGGTTGACTTATAGTTCCATTTGGTCGACCAAGGGTTTGGGATATCTATCTCGATCGACGTCTATCTACTTTCCCTTGCATGATTTACCTTTCCATGCCGTCCTCTCTTCTGGAAGTATGATAATTGAAAATATCGGAAAATATTTTAATGAAATACTTCTAGCAAAGTACTGTTATAATAAAAACCATTTATCTTAAATTTTATTTACTTTATTTTAACACAAATTCAAAATTTTCGTGATTTAAATAGTTGGGCTAACTTCACTAAGACGGGGCTCGTATATCCTATTGTGAACAAATATGTAACTATAATTAGCATCAAAATTTAATGTACCAAGCTATGTAAATTAATTTGTAAATGTGTACTTGCTGTTTGATGGTTACAAAACTAAGGCCATTCATTTGAATAAGAAAAAAAAAAACAATCACAAATTCTTGGAATAATTTAGGTTTGTGCTAAAGACTTCGTTGGCCGGTAATGTGTAGGGGAGATGTGGGGACGGTGGCACACATTTTAGTTTTCTGTACATAACATCTTCAATTTTGAATTTTTTAAATTAATCTTTTCGCCAATTAATATTTATAATGTCGTTGTTTAAATAACCTGTTAAAAATTAATGTCCTTATCACGTGCCATTTATAATTAATATTTTTGTTGACCTCTGTTATTGTGCCACTGTACCTATACGTGAGGGTACAGTGAAACAGCATTAGGGATACAGTGGAACAGTAAATATAATAGGTATCCAAAAAATCTGTATATGTATTAATAATTTTTATTGAAACTTCAATTCAATGTCTTTCAAAATAAATCATCTGAAAGGTACTGAAAAATTAATAATATTGTAAAAAAATCAATTTTTTTAGAAAAAACTACTAAGTAATTAAATAATGTATATAAATATATAAATGTAAATTTATTATTAATATAAAAAAATAAACTTTGGTAAGTTCCTTGGAAGCAGTAAGTTTTGATAGTTTTTATTTTAATGTTAATTATATTTCATTAAATTTACTGTAAAAATCAAAGCGTCTAAACGGTGTTTTGTGCTACCAGACGGAGCAGGAGATGGTAAAACTTTTATCAGCTCTGATTTTTTAAATGTGTAATTTTCATTTGTTTTAATAAATTTAAAGAGTAAAGTCAGCCGTCGGAGATATGTTACAACAATATCGTCAATCGTTATTTCTATGATTTCCCCTATAGAGCCCTTCATTTTATTCTTTCCGTATCCTTCAAATATTAAGGCATATTGCCTTACTTTAATATCCTTGTTTACGTAGTCTGTCGAATCTGTATCACATTCAGAGTCAACATTATCATCTAAGTTTGATTTCTCATCAATATTGACATCAGTATCAGACGTGTCTGAACTTACAAGAATATCTTTTAATTTTCTGATCTTTTTTATTTTGCGCAGCTTGGAATTGTTCTTCTAACTCGTACCCACGTACGTGGGTACAGTGGCTAACTGTACCACTGTATCCACATAACACGTGTGCCACTGTTAGCCTAATCCTATTTTCACGAACATTTTATCAAATATAATAAATGGTATAGTTTAGAACATTAGTAATTGCTTTACACTGTAGACAAATGACCAATTTACAACATGTAATACAAAATTTCGTACTAATTTGGTTGTGTGTCGTTCAAATAAAAAATTTCTTCTTACGATAAACTTTAGTTTGTCAATCTCAAATCAACATTTTCATCATAAATGGCAGGACTTAAATTTATAGACTCAAAATGTGGATAGTACACTTTCTCAGTACCAGAGGGGCCTATATATACCCAAACAGACATGAAAATATTCTATATTTCAAAAATATTTCAAATGTTCCACTGTACCAATTGTGCCACCGTCCCCACATCTCCCCTATATTCTTTTAATGATATTTTAAATAGAACTGCTGTATTTTAAAATTTAACATCAACTTTTAGCCTGGTTGAAAACAAGCGTACCATCTTACCTTTTTTTAGATATTTAAAAAATTTCTGGATACTTCTATTTTGTTGTTTTACTTTTGGAGTAGCAGCAAAAGATGTCTTTAGTAAAATAACTGATAAGATTAGAGTTTAACATATTTATCTGATAAAAATATATCCCAGGTGATAGCGGTATCCCGAGTAACACATCCCGTGCCATTCTCCGAACAGGGCGACACATTATTGATCAAGCGAACTTGCACATACAAGCAGGGTGACAAACAGAACTAATAACCTATTTTCCAGACGCTCGATTCCGCACAGCACGGCTATTTCTCACTCATCTACACTCTCACCCCCCCAACCCACACAAACTTGATCTAGCTCAGATTGCGATACAATATTTTTGACAACATAATCGCGTGAAGGGTAAAATAAGACATTAATTTTATCTCGCATGATTGGGATCGAATATAGTGCACCCCAAAGTTATTTTCACATATTGTACAGTAGCTGCTGACTAACAACTTTTAGAAAGAAACGTTTTTACTTCGAATAAACTTAGGAATATCTGAAGAAATTGTTCATTTGGATTTTGCCAAGTAAACGGCCGGTTTTGTCCTTTTGTGGAATAAAACAAAAATAATAAATTGTTCATACCTTTATTAATATTTATTGTATAATATAATTTCCATCGTTATTTATGACCTCTTGCCAGCGTGATAGCAATTAATATATACCATTTTTGTAAAATATCTTATCTTTAGAGGCAAAAAACTCAAGCAGTGCTTGTCTGACATCTACTACATTTTTGCATTTTTCCCTTCAAAATTTTTTGTAAGGACAGAAACAGGTGGTAATCGGAGGGTGCTAGGTCTGGGGAGTATGGTGGATGCGACAAAATTTCCCAGCCTAGCTGTGCGATCTTCTGACGACTCCCCAAAGCAGCATGTGGCCTGGCATTATCATGATGCAGTATGATGTGCTTCCTATTGAACATTGCCGGCCTCTTTTCTTTGAGTACTTTTTTTAAATCATCCATTTGCTGACAGTATTTCTCCGAATTGACCTTTTCCTTTGGTTTCAAAAGCTCATCTATTGGTCCTTGAATGTTGGTCCACCATATACAGTACCTAGACAAAATATTATAACAACTTACAAAAACAACTGTTTATTAAAAATATCGACATATAATCATATGCTACTTTATTTATTTCTTTAACATATCGTGTATTTATTAAAAGATAAGCTATTTTAAACATCTTCAACTCTTTATTTTTATTTTGAAAATGATTTGCAAGAACAAAAAGTACCGATTTTTTGCCGGTCCATAGAATTATTTTCTTTTGCAAGTTTATAAAATAAAAATTATGTTTATTTATAAAAATTTATAAAATACAATAATAATTACTTTCCACAATAAACGATAAATTTATATCAAAAACATGATGTTAGTGGTACATTTTATTACCTTTAGTCTTTGATTTTGAGATGAAAATGTCGGTCCTTAATCTGTTACTTGCTTAAGTAATAATTTGTTTCTTTTTTCACTAATGATATCAGGTCCTCAAGGATGAAATTTGTAGTTAATAATATTGCCAACTTTAAAAGCTTATTATTTGACATTGGCTTAATATTTTATCGTTGTTTTTTTTTTTTTTTTTGTTGGAAAGTTACACATCTCGCCTCTTCTAATATTATTCTTCTTTATAATATTCATTCATCATTGTATTCTCTAAAAAATATCAAAAACTTTTTTTTAAATATATTTGTTGAAAATGGAACGGTCGGAAATTCGCACTATTATGAAGTATGAGTTCTTACGTAGAACTACGGCATCGCAGACCGCGCGAAACATTAATAGTGTATTTGGCTCTAGTATTACGACGCAGCAGACAAGGTAACTAAAAGACAGGTAACTAAAAACAAAAAAAAAAAACTGGCTCATTGATCACAGCAGAAATATACTGCAACCAACTGGACGAAATGATGCAAACACTTAAAGAAAAACAGCCTAGATTGGTCAACAGATCGACTCCTATCTCATTGCACAAATGATTGTGGCAAAACTACAGAAATTGGAGTTGGAACTTCTCCATCATTCTCTATACTCACCAGATCTAGCTCACACTAACTACCACTTCTTCCGCAATTTGGACAACTTTTTAATAGAAACAATTTAATTCCGACAGTGCTGTAAACCTGGCCTTCCAGGAATTCATTGACTCTTGTCCGCCTGGGTTTTATACCACCGGCCTGAACAAGCTGCCGCTTAAATAGCAAAAGTGTATAGACAATATGGGTGCATACTTTGATGAATAAAATAATTCCTTATATTTGTAAGTTTTCAACCAATTTTTCCTACAATTTTCATCCTTGACGACCTAATATTTGATTTTTTATTTGTTGTTTTTTTTTGTATTTGTAATCATTGCAATAAAAAATATAAAACTTTTGCGATACACATTACTTTCTAAACTTGCCGGTCCGCCATGAAAAAAGGTTGGGAAACGCTGATATAGAGGCCCCTTAGATAATAGAAAAGGTAAAGAACTTGAGACATGTTCCAATATACATTATGCTCAAGGTACAACAGTCTCTTTTATAATAAAATTTACAATTTACAAAACATTTTATGTATTATACATATGATCTACACGTACCCGTATACCATTTTTACACAAATGATTCTATATTTATATATTTAACTTGACTGTTCTCGTTCTACGTTTAAAAGACTAGGTACTAGAACTCGAGTTGTTCATAAATTGTGTCCTCCACATAACTCGAAATAATTGTCTCTTTATTTGTTAAAAAAAGTACGAAAATTAACAAAGGTAATTCTAAAAATAAAGCGTTGAATACACGTTGCTACACTTGAAAATAATAACACGCGAATAAGGAGTGGTGCGTGAGTGTGTGTCAGTGAGGATGTAGATGGATCGTAAGGGATTTTCTGAGGAAGAAGAAGAGTAAAGGAGAATAAGAAACCGTGGAATTTCACGAGAGAAAACCGATAAAACGTATGGAATACGCAGTGCGGCCCATAGCAACCAACGGCTTGGGTGAATGGTTGAATTCAAATGAATATCATCGCTCTATCTACTCACAATAACTTACTTTTGGGTTGCGTATTTAAATGAGACGTATAGGATATTGCAGTTTTGTTATGTAGGGTGTGAACATCGAACTTAAGGTTCGGGTTACGTTGTAAGACTGTGTAGGGTTCCCACCTTATATAATAATGTCAGTCACAGTTGGCTGATTAATTTTGAATCTAATATTAATATCCCGCAAATGAGTTCATAATCCGAGAGCAGTTTTAGATATGAACTACCCGGGTTCGCCAGCTGGTTGAAATGATTCTTAAAATGAACTTAAAAGTAGCTGAGTTAATCAACAACTAACGTACTTCAATTACGTACCTATTAAGAATTAATATTTACATGCTTTACACAATATGAATTAAAATTATGATGATACAGCTAAATACAGCTAAACCAAAAGAGATATACACTCAAAACAGCCAAAATATGAGAGACTTGTTGCACACTATCACTAATCAATAAAATAACAAATCCCTCATTACTGTCCCCGCAAACCAATTAGCTCTCATAAGTAATGGAATAATGTATCTCAATTTCTTTATCTGCACTATTTAGGTAATATATATACGAAGTTATTTTGTTTCAAGACTCGTCCAAGTATTCTAAAAACTCAAAATGTGTCTAACCCATGACATACTAAATTTAACTACCCCGAGAGCACAATATTGCCCAACTGACGAAAATGTCAATTCACACCTTTGCACATCTGGTCTATCTCAGCACTTATTTAACAATTTATCGGTAATAATTTAGGTAGAATAATTTCATTAGAAAAATAAACAAAATATTCTAAGAAATAAATTTATTATTCTAAGGTCGAAGTTAAAAAATTTTAACCACACTTTAGAATATTTTGTTATTCTGTAACTCTATGACGTTTAAATTTTAACCTCGATGTGGTTAATTCAGTAGGTTATAATCGGAATTTTAACTCCAACCAAACACATGGCGTTAACTTTTAACTAGCTGTAATTTTAACCTCTAAACGTCAAATAGCCAGAAAAAATGCTTTTTTAGAATTAATCATGGCAAGTCTGTTTATTTTAAACCAATTATTACTAGAACAAATTGAACATCAAGAGGTTAATAAGTAAAAAAATAATATAGGCGAATAAGAAAAAATAAAAAAATGCTTTTTAGGAGATCAGTTCGAATTAAACAAAGGCAACTGCCTGATATGAGTGACCCTTTTACCTGAAGAAACATTTAAAATATTTTCATTTGTCTAAAACGTTTACGGAATATCTCGTTTTACAAATGTTGTTTGAAAATCCGAGAAGAACCAAAAGATTTCCCAATATATTGCAAGTAAATATTTAAAACTTTAAAATTGTGATACATTTATAAATTTTGATTTCTCCGTTTGTTTAAAAATAAAAATAAGGGAAACATAACCTGAAAATGACAGTATCTTAATACAGAAGAAAGAAAAGAGATAAAAAATATTGATACATTTGCATGTTATGGAAATATTATATTATTTACTTTCTGCACCCATAATTATTTATGTATAAAAAAAAATAAAAATGCGCAAATATTGTACATTTGCGCAATATAGATTTATTATATTTGATCGTTGTTGATTCACGATTCAACCATAACACATGTTTACATTAAATCCACACTTACACAAGCCAAATACCTTCCCTTGTAGATAATTTCACAACACAATTTTAACCATAAGGTTAAAAAGTTAGAACTTAACGCTTGGGTTATAACCTGAGATACAGAATAAGAAACAAGGTTAAAATTTTAACTCCTAGTTAAAATGTTACTTTTTAACCATCATTTTTAACCTAATCTTTTTAACCACAAAAGATACAGAATAGACCCGACTATGATCATAGTAACTGTGTTAGTGCTGGTCTGATTGTAATGCAAGTTAGGACACATATGTGTGATAATTTTACAATTTTAGTTTGTTCGAACACCGGGTTGTTAAACAATACGTTTCAACGTCAGTGAACAATCGTAAAAGCCACAATATTGGTGTGCAGACGGCGAAATAAGTTTTACTTTTCGCTATGATGTATTCTCACTCCTACACCTCTAACAGCTTTTCCACACAAATTGTTTTTTATTCAGAACTGAAATCCGTGGAACCGACTAAGGCCGATTTTCCGACTTTAATTTGATTTTTTATTCGTTCGCTATAATGCGTTTTATATTTGTTTTGTATCCACAGCACATATCCTAATCGTTTTCCATTATCAGCAGAGAAGCATGTCCGTTTCATTCTCTATGCAATTAGAATACATTTTACCAATTTTATTTTCCAATTACGAACTAAGGAAAGTATTGCAATGAGAACAGAAAATTAGTTGATGTTAAGATTTTGATTTTAAAAAAGACACGCTCTAATACGCTAACTGGTGGCCAAATTGTTGTACTAAATATTGCAGTAAAATTTGAACTTAGTACGTATATAAATTGTTGAATTTTTAATCATTTAAGAAAAGACAAAGATAAGCATTTTAGTTTTTTTTTTGTTTTTACTTTTCCTAAGAAAAATGGAGGTAAAGTTAATATTAAATCCAAATTTTCGCGAGGTAATTCTGTTGTTGAAGGATTAGAAATCAAAAGCTACGGTTTGAATTTTTAAAATCTAGACTTTTATGAAACTAAATAAAAATCAAAAATTAATGTCTTTTTGATCCTTGTAGTTTTGAAAATTTGTAAATATTTCATTGTAGAAAGACCCTATCTCAAAAAGTATTAAGTCGTCAAGGAAGAAATTTGTAGTTAATAATATTGCCAACTTTAACAGCTTATTATTTGACATTGGCTTAATAATTTACCGTTCTATTTTTTTTTTTTTTTTTGGAAAGTTACACATCTCGCCTGTTTAAAAAATCATTGTATGCTCTAAAAAATATCAAAAAATTTTTTTAAAATTAATTTTGTTGAAAATGGAACGGTCGGAAATTCGCACTTTTATGAAGTATGAGTTCTTACGTGGAACTACGGAATCGCAGACCGCGCGAAATATTAATAGTGTATTTGGCTGTAGTGTTACTACGCATAAGACAATACAGGTAACAAATAGGGTAGCAAACAGGTACAAATAACAAATTTCGCAAAGGTAACTTAAAAACAAGGCAAAAAAAACATAGCTCATCGATCACAGCAGAAATAAACTGGACCAACTGGACGAAATGATGCAAAAACTTAAAGAAAAACAGCTTAGATTGGTCAACAGATCGACTACTATATGCAATAAGTTGCATGATAACGTTAGACCACACACTGTACAAATGACTGTGGCAAAACTACAAGAATTGGAGTTGGAACTTCTTCATCATCCTCCATACTCACCAGACCTAGCCCCCACTGACTACCACTTCTTCTGCAATTTGGACATCTTTTTAATAGGAAAAAAAAATAATTCTGACAATGCTGTAAAACTGGTCTTCCAGGAATAAATTGACTCTCGTCCGCTAGAGTTTTATACCACCGGCCTGAACAACCTGCCGCCTAAATGGCAAAAGTGTATAGACAATATGGGTGCATACTTTGATGAATAAAATAATAACTTATATTTGTAAGTTATCAACCAACTTTGCCTTTTTTTCTACAAATTTCATTCTTGACCAGGTCTTCATACATAAGATAGGGACCTGCAGTTTTTTTGAAATTCTGAGGTCGTAAAGGGCCTCAGAATATAATGTAAAACAACCCCCAAACAAAAACATTTTTGTGAAATTTTTAATATTTCAATTTTTTGTTTTGAAATGTAAAAAGATTCTAACACAAGAACAATAAAATATAGGGACCTGCGGTTTGAATTTTTGAAATCTACAGAATTTTTTCCACCTAGGTAAAAAATAGGGCCCTCCTTACTTAAAGTTTTTTTGATCTATTTAATTTTGAAAATTTGTAAATATATAATTTTCGAAAATCTCAAAATCTACATGAGATAGAGACCTGCTGTTAAAATTTTTGAAATTCTAGAGGTTCTAGAGGTCCGTAGGACATATTTTCAAACAAATTAAAAAAAAACAAAATTTTTATTTATCATTTTTAATTTTAAAAATCCCTAACTTAAGAACAATAAAATATAGAGAACTGCGGTTTGAATTTTTCAAATATTTGTATATTGTGTAATTTAGAAAAAAAAAAAATAAAATAAATAAAAAAAAATGAGTCCTTAATAACCAATTTTTACAATAAATATGAATCGTCAAACAAAACCTTTGAAAATGCTCAATAATCGAAAAAATCGTAAGGGGTACCCCTTATACCCTTTTCACACTAGAACTTTAAGATCGGATGTAAAAGTGAATGTGTCTTTAAACGCTAATGTGAAACAGTATGGCCTCGTCTAAATACAAGCGACGTTGAAGACAGAGATCTGCGTCTTAAACATCGTCCGCATTGCCAACATAATTTCTATTATAAAAAAATACTCTTTGAATTTGTGCTGTCAACATTTTATATTATCATAAACAAGAATACTGTATTATATCGACGCTATAAGAAGTTTATACTTATTGTTATAATAAAATTATTTATTTTAATAATGTGTTTAATAAAATACAGAGCTACAATAATTGAGATAAAATGCATCGACTTACATGTTAATACAGGTGTAATATATTCTTTATTGTAGTGTCTTTATTGTAGAATAAAATGAAATATCCATATTTGTTTATAATAATTCAAAATGTGCGTCTGCGCAGACAGTTCAAAACTGGTAATTTCATGACGGTAACTTAAGGACAAAATTACTGTAGCTGATGACAGCACCGAAGATTTTAACATCAAGTGTAAAAGCATACCGATGTTAAACATCGGTGAACTTTAAGTTCACTCGTCTTAAAGTTCTAGTGTGAAAAGGGTATTACAACTTTTTCGTTTTCTTCTAGCTACAGATAGATAAATCATCGGTCGTTAAAGAAATTGTAGCTTTGAGTGTCCCATTCTAAATTATTACTATTGTTTTTTACTGAACTTTCTATTAATGTTCTATTACCATTTTTGTTCGATTGTGAAATATTCAGTTTCGGCCAATGAGGACCAATGTTTTTTATTAATAATATAGTTTCATAGTTAAGTTTATTTTAATACAGCGCGCTGATCCAGTTTCAAATCTGAGTATTAAATTACCGGCCTAAATTCCCTAACACATACACACTAACAACTCGCCGCTGTTTCCCTTTCCAGTTCATTTGTATTACTTGCTTAGATAAATATATTAGAAATCGCATGTGGCCACGCTGTGTCTGTGGACACTACCTCGTAGTGTCCACAGCATTGTTTTCAAGATCTAAATTTTTAAAATCTAACACAAATGAAAAATCTTTGGATTAGAAATAATAAAAACAAATATATGCAGATATATTTAGCTAATTTAATGCAATTTTTAAGTATAAATGAGATTTTAAATTCAGTTTTCCATAATTTTTTTTTAAGAAGTCACTGTCCCAGTGCCACCCTGTCTCAGCCGCCACTGGCCTCACGCTGCATAAGTCTGTGATTCTCAGCAGTGTTTGTAGATTAATTATAAAGTCATGTGCTAGTCACATCAGAATTTTATGTGAGTCAATGCATAGAGATTTCTCTGATTATTACATCAGAGGTTCAATGCGGTAGAGTTACTTTGATGTAGATAATTCCTGTGCAGACGAACTTCAATCTGGATCTTAATCACAATATAATCAGTTAACCAGTAAGGTCAGACCGGGATGTAATATTTGAATGAGTTACTGATTCAGGACAAACAGTACAAGAGAAAACAACATTTATTAATGTTCTCCCGTGTCCTTTTCTAAGTATGTGGAAGTGATACATATGGATTTTTCTTTCGCCAAGATCGTTAAGGTTGATCGAGCGAGATGGCGACGTCGGACAATCCAGGCAGTTTGTCAGACACGGCCTCCGAGTTTATCTGAACCATTAGTTAAACACAAGCCGTTCTAGACAGGCACGTAAAGAGCGCAGCCACAGATGTGTCTCTCTGCTGATGACGATATCATTAAAACATAACTCTAGCGCTTAGCTCAGCAAGCTGCCGGACGAACAGCTCGCCTGTTACGCTACGAGCTTCACTGCAACCGGAAGATACAGCGTCCTTTTCCGTAATTGCATTCAGACACTCTATGCGAAATACGAAATGCGATTGTATGTAAAGTAACGTAGAAAAAAATTTAACGACAGACACTTGTCCGTTGACTAGAGGTACTCAGGTATACAACTAGTGTTGTGGAATACGCATGCACTATGCGGAAAACATGACGTCGATGTAAACGCTCGCAATACGTTACTGTTGTTATAATTGGACGAAAAATGTTTAAATCACTTTTAAAGACTTTTCGTCAAGTTGCAGATAGAGTGACATAGTTTTAGTATGTACATCTACTGAAAGTTCTTCCCGAATAAAGTATAGTTATTCTCCTACATTTTTGTAAAGTAGTATTTAAATTCAGCGACGTATCCTGAATGATGTCATAGGATATGCGAAGTATTGTACACAGTCAAGGCCCAATCTAGGACTTAGCTAAAATTATTTTTATTGCCCTTTATATTTAATTATAAATAATTATTATACGCATAGAAGTGCTTAAAATCAGTTTATATTTCCTTTTATTTGCTGGCTTTAGTTGCTATGGCTATTAGCTAGGTATAAATAAAAAGATTACAATGTTTTAAAAATTACATTTATAATTTGATATTTTCTGCTTTAATAAAGTTATGAATAATTTCATAAATATCTAGAGAGTTAGTAGCACGAAGCGTCTGAATATTGGTAGGTAAGGATATTTTTTATACATAAAGGAGAAGTTACCATATTAATTCTATGCATATAATAGATCTGCTTCAGTGAGAAAAAAAAAAAAAAAAAAAACAAAGCTTTCTAGGAAGAAAGGGTTGAATTTGACTATAGTATGATCCTTTGAACTGTAGAGAATCTATGTATTCTTGTTGCCATTGGTTGTATATGGAAGATTTGAAGATTGACATAATCTCATTATTAAAATCAATGAAGGATTTTTGACAATAATTGAATAATAAAGGCTTGTTAGTGAGTTAGTTAAAATTTTAGTGCTCAGCACCGATGGCTATTTGCCCCTAATAAGAAGGGATTGAATTTATACCATATATATATATATATATATATTATTGAATAAAATTCTTATTTAATATTCGTCATAAATTTATTGCAAAATGTTGCAGAGACGTTTCTATTAGGTATCCAGTCATCCTCAGTCCAATATTGTAGTCAATTGTAAAAATCCTGTCAAATATTTCCACATTAAAATGTATGGATGGACAGGAACGGTTAATCATAGTCTAGCCGAACGGTCAGACCTACACTGACACGTCTTACCTGCAGTGTATGTATGTGATGTAAAATGATCTTCATGCTATATATATATATATATATATATATATAAACTTTTGACGAGTATTCAAGAATTTTTATTTCCTCCTTATATATATATATATATATATCAGGGTATTCTACAGCTGATGCCGTTATCCCTTTCTGAGCCAGATTCTCCACTTATTTTTATCTTCCCATTCTCTATCTTTCAGGTCCCTCTTCTCCTTGACCTCATTTACGTCATCAGACCGTGATATTCTTGGTCTACCTTTCTTTCCTTATCCTATTGGGCTCCAGTATGTCACTCTATTTATCCATCTTCCTTCATCTGCTCTCCTAACATGGCTGTACCAGATGAGTCTCTTTTCTTCTATGTATGTTAAAATGTTCCTTTCTACATCTATTATTCGAATTTATTCCATTTTATTTGCAGATCTTCCTGGATTTGCAAGTCATGAATTTCTTCTTCATCTGTTGATAGGTACTCCGTTAACTGAGATTTATTTGTAAATCAGCTTTTTCGTACTCTTCATTCAATTTTCGGACCATATAGCTCAAATTTTCTTGAGATCTTATAATAACCTGGTCATCTGCAAAATGAAGTGTAAGGGACACCCATTCCCTCGCATGCTAATCTTTATACGAAATTCAATTTCTGTTTGTTTGTTTGTTTTTCTGTCTATCTGTCCGTTATGCAAAGCCAAACGGATGAATCGATTTTCACCAAATTTAGTGCAGGGGGTAAAATAATCCTAGGAAGGTTTTAGTGAGGGTTCCAACTTCTTAGGTTTAAAGTTTTACATGTATGTCGCTATTTGGTGCGGAACTTACCAATAGATGGCAGTGCTTTAGATTTTCGTATTTCCCATCGTCTAATAGTTAATTGCAAATTATATTATCGTTTTATTTTAATTTTTTAATTTTAATTTGTTTATATTCAAGGTACAAGATGAAAAAATTAGATTTTTTACAAATAATAATAGTTGGTACAATGGATAAGTCCTTGATCAGTCCTTGTAAGAACACAAGGACTGTTCTTCTTCATGAGCCTTTAAAAAGTATAAAATTATAAATATAGCGCATATTAACGTAAGTATCCAGGGTTCTTTGCTATTGACAATTCCACAATTGTCATAATCAACATTGAAGCATGTAAATATGTAACATTCCCTAACTTGGACAGAATTAAATCTGAAAAAGCATTGAAAAGAACAAGAAATTAAAAGGGCAAGATGAACCTATTAGAAGTTAAGACTTTTTTAATACTTTTATATATTTAACTCTAAAGTTGTTAGCGTTATGTTCTACTTTCTTCGTTTTAAAGTAGTGAAATCCGTAGCGAAGCACGGGTACACCCACTAGTATTAATAAAAAAATATATATGATTATAAATACATCTGCAGTTTTAATTTATTTGTCTTGAGTGTACAGAGAATACTTGAACATGTTGTGTATACGCCACTGAGTCGGCGTGATGCATGACAATTACTATTTGTGATATAACATTATCCGGCAGATCGTGCAACAGCAGAATCATCAGATAATTCCAGTGGAGCTTTCTGAAAAGCCCGTACATAACAGACTGAGCCAACGAACATTATACGGTAGGACTGATCCATTTCTCGTTGTAAACACGGCCATCTATGATTCGGCCAACCATCCAACAATTACATCATGTGTGACCGAGAATGCAATTCGCACTCCAATGGTCACAAATCACTATATTTCACCAACAATAAGACCAATAATGCGCCCGGGTATGGCCTTCTCTACTGATCGGATTCCTCGAACACTCTTTGAACGGAATGTTATCATTGTATGGGTACACAAACAGGACCCGCGAGGCATTTTCAATTAAATTCGCGAATCGAATCGCATTTAGTGTATAGTCATAGTTCGCTGGTCAGCGTCATATCATATTCCATCTAATAACGTTCGGACCGTACTAGCAGTGTTGCCAGGTTTTAAATTTAAATATCACCAAAAATGTCTAGTGGAATTAGTCGAAGGTAACCAAACAATGGTAAAAGGAAGAAAATCCAAATATTTTTGTAAATTGTAATCAAAGCTGGGTAGTAACAAGTGGCCACTAAAAGACTGAAGGATTTGAAAAAATCATAACTTTTTAATTATAATTTAGTTTTACAAGGTTTACCTTTTACGTTTTAATAAACGATCACTAGATGGCAATATTGAAATGTGTCATTACTATATTCGCAAAATTTGTTGTGAAATCAGTGACAGCTTATAAATTGTCCGAGTAGTTTGTTGACAGTGAGCAGTGAGAAAAAAAAAACAAGTTTGGGAAAATATGGATATTACTCGTGAAGATATTCGTTGGATGATTTTTTACGATTTTAGTAAAGGCCTGGATCAACTGTGACCGTTTAAAAAAAAAAACAAGTATGTGAAAAAATGGATATTACTCGTGAAGGTTTTCGTTGGATGATTTTTTACGATTTAAGTAAAGGCCTAATTCAACAAAAATTCATAGATTCGCTTCGTTCAACTTTTGGTAATGAAGCACCATCAGGAAAGACTGTTTACAATTGGTTTGCAGAATTTCGTCGTGGTCGTGCGTCCGTCAGTGATGAATCACGTGAAGGTCGACCAAAATTGGTTGTGATTCAAAAAAACATCGATGCTGTGCACAAAATGATTGAAGACGATCGGCATGCGACTTACCGTGAGATAAAGGCATCCTTTGGCATATCGCAGACTGCAATACATTCGATTTTGCATGAATATTTAGTTGTGAAAACGATCTGTTCCTGATGGATTCCGCATAATTTGACCGAAAAAAAGGCTCGTGTTGATTGGTGTAAGAAATTGCTAAAATAATTCAACCTAGGCATTTCAAAATCCGTATACAACATCATTACAAGTGACGAAACTTGGATATATTCATGTGAACTTGAAACTAAGCAACAATCCACTGTTTGGGTCTTCTAAGACGAACCGAAACCCACAAAAGTTGTTCGTTCACGAAGCACTTCCAAAAAATGTTATTCCTTTAGAGGATCGGAGAACAGTTAATGCTGAATGGTATACAACATTTTTTTGCCATCGACAAAAATCAGGAAAAACAACCAAAAACGTCGCATCATTCTTCATCATGACAATACAAGCTCCCACACAGCACGTCAAACAATTGATTATTTGAAGGAGAAAAACATCGAATTAAGGTCTCATTGTCCGTATTCACCTGATATATCCCCTAATGACTTTTTTATTCACCAATGTCAAAAAAAAAAAAAATGCGTAGAAGGCATCACCTTCAAGCTGTAGAAGCCTTCGAAAATCATGTTTTTGAGATACCAACTTCACAGTGGATTTTTTTTTTTTTTTTTTAGTGTATTGATTTGTACATACAAAAGTGTTTAAATCTTAAAGGCGAAAACTTTGATAAGCAATAAAACAGTTTGTTCCAAAAAAAAAAAATTATTTCTTATTATTTGTAAAAATTAAAAGGTAACCTTTGTATATCAAATTTTTCAAACGATTCCTAAATCAATTCATAATCGTTTCCATAATCTACAACAATTTTTTTTATATGAATGATTCTAATTCTACCAAAGTATGCTTGGTAACAAATGTCGCCAACGTAACTAACAGAATTAGCCAAATTTATCGCCAGTAGCTAGATTGAATTGTTGGTCGCAAATTTTAAACTAAAGTTAGCCAAATTGGCTAAAAATCACCAGACCTGGCAACACTGCGTTCGAGAGAGAGAGAGAGAGCGAGTGGGTTGTTAGCTAAATGGGTTAGATTTGTCATAAAAATGATCGTAAAATTGCATGCTCGGCGAACATCCAGGTGACCAACCCCCCAAGCACACTAATGGTCTACAACGAAAGCTCCGTAATCCATCTGACCGGTCTAGCATAATAACGAGGAACGTTTCCAACATTACCCGTATCCTCCACGTTTACACATCAACAATTCACATATTGAATTCAAGTCGGTACTGCATCCACCATTCCCGGTCCAACTAAATCATTTATTAAACGATCAAATGTAAGATTGCACCATGACGGTTTCAAGTTAGAACAGGTGCGCGAGGTACGTAAACGGCTTGGTAATCATCTCTACATTTATATAGTGCTACAAATGTACATCCTTCAGTATGACACTGGCACACTATGTTGCATTAAACATTCTCGCTCTCAGATTGCGCCAACTTGAGACAACTTAGTACCAAATTTGCATGCACATACCTACCGTAACACACGAATAACGAAATACAATTCGCGATTAAACATTCAAAGTGTGTCGGAGGTGATGGTGTATATTGGTAGGATTGTGTCCCGCGCATACAGACAGCTAGTCGCGGCGAGCGAAACTCGCAAACAGGGCGAGAATATCATTATGTGCGAACGGTGGGCGCGTGCACAATAGATTCCTCCACGTAGCGTTATAACTAATTCACACAATAACACTGGTCGACAGCCAAAATGTTATAAAATTTAAAGTTAACAGTTATAAAATTAACTATTCATAACTAATAGAAATTTTTTTTTTTTGCATTTCTGCCTAAAATCTACATCAATAATTACATAGTGTATGTCATACCCTTTTATTTAGAATTATTTCTAACAAGTATCCATTGTATCCATTGTTCTTGTTCTTGCACATCTCTGTCTCTTTCCAATGCCTTCACGGTTGTTTCCAGCCCTGATCTTCTTCATCTTCTGATGTCTTCCGGTGTTGTACCATTTCTTGTTTAATAGGCTAGCCTCTACATGGTCTATTTTGTATTCAGATTCTGCTTTTCTCTCTCTCTCTCTCTCCAACATTATTCTACAAATTTATTTTCTGTAGTCTGTATTTTTTCTTCGAAGATCATAGCTCTTTTACCCGTCAAAATTCTAATTTTGTCCCGCTTTGTTTCCTCTAATACGATATATCCTAGTATGTCTGGAAGACTTAGCGTCCCAGTATTTATAACTAATTTTTATATCCTAAATGATAATTACAATGCATTATTTAGAAGACTTTAGATTTAATGTTACAGTAACACTTTTAACGTCTTGCTTCAATTTTAGGGAAATTTTGCTTTGAGGTGATGTTTGTATAAAAATATTGTACCAATTAGTTATGCCTCACACTCTTTTAAGTTCAGCCACTTCATTCAGTATTTTCCAGGCATCATTCATTATGTTAGACTGAGCAAAACTTAATTAATCATGCTGCGTAAGTGTGTCAGTAGCGCGGATAGTTTTTTTATGTTTACGGTTAATTGACAATTTTATCGCAAAGTGGGCCTTTTTTATTACTCCTGTAATAAAAAAGGCATATGCCTTACATTTTGACTGTTACATTTGTTGCAATACTTATGCTTATTATATAGTCTTGGTTCAAACGGGCATTATTTATTGTTACAGCCAGATTAATTAGCAACACAAAATGTTTATACAAACATTGTATTACTTTGGTTAAATATTTTTTATCAACCTTTCAAATACAGCATTAAAAAAGTCCCATTTTTTGTTTTTTTTTGTTGGCGTGTGTATTTTTTTTTATTTCATAATCGATTAATCGATTTTTTACTACCAATTCAATCGATTATAACATTTCGATTAATCAAATAATCAATTAATCGATTAAATAATTTTTATTGTCATCTCTACTTATGCTGAGAAATCTTAGGATTTTTTTCTGAAAACTGTGGCACAGTTAGTGATGAGCACGGTTAGAGATGCCAATAAGACATCTTAGTAATGGAGAAATGATACCAGAGTAAATGGAATTCTGTAATGCTATTGGGCATGAGGTGTTTACGAAAATTATATCAGTATATATATATATATATATTAGTCGGTAATATGCTGATTACAAAAATAAAAAACGAAAGTATTCGAAGTAAACGAAGTAATTCAAAATAAACGAAGGTATTAACACCAAAGAGAGCAATTATTGGCATAACAAAACGAGACAAATACAAAAATGAAAGGTTGAGAGCAATTACCAAAGTGGCTGATGTCGTGTTTTGAGCTCTTATGTTCAAATGTATCTACGCTGGACAAGTAGTGAGAAGTGACCCAAATCGCTGCAGTCTAAAAATTCTAGGTGTCCCTATGAGCACAAAAGGGATGATTTTAAAAGATCTGCTGCTTTGGATCCGTACATCTGGAAATAGAGTTAAGTGGAACGAATCGATGAAGACCTTTATTCAAAAATTTATGTAAGAGGCTTAAGAAGAAACATCAGCTGATGACTTGTACCTGTAATCTGGTTAAATAATTTTCAAACGAGAGTGCTGAATTCACACGATCAACAGAACCTTAAAAGAGTTATAGTTTAAGTCTTAAATTGCACAAAGAAAAAAACGTTTATTGTTAATTTTTATTCTGCTTCTCCGGTTTATACAGCTCTGCCTGCTTGTACCTGTAAACAAGTAAAAACTTTTCAAATTTGTATATCAGAGTAATCTGGGATGTTGTACACGCTGTTAATATGCAGGTTATCCGCGATTATAAATCTTTAGAGTAGGTGACCGGCAAGCAAGGAGGAAACGAAGTTGACGATGCGAACAACCGGTGGGCCGGGAACTTGTTGATTGATCGGTGTTTATTGAGTTTCGGTCCACGCTCCCCTGCGGACACTGAACTGAACGGATTGTGCGACGCCAGCGAAACACTAGAAACAACATTCGGCGCCAAATTTATGAGCAGATATTCTTTCTCGCGGTCTCAAACCTCGCTAAGAACAAGAGAGTAAGCGAGACGGAAAACACAAGATACGGTAGAGAGGTTTGTAAGATACAGTTTACTCTTAGGATGATTGCGGAAACGCTTTTTCCATCTCTTACAGAAATTAAGTGATTCTGTGGAGAAGAATAAAGCAAGGACTGAAGTAACATCTCTGTTTGTGACGTGCGTCTATGCGAGCGACAGCTTGTCACAACAACCCGTGCGTTATCATTCCTAACATGTTTTACACTTCACAAGGCCACGTCTTTCGTGGGGGAACAGGGCACGGCGCTGTTAAGGCGGACCCTATGTCGCCGCACTGACATGCATGGCATGGCGTACCGGCAAAGCTACGCTACCACCATCGAGATCGCCGCAAAGTCCCACAAACGCCATCCACCAGCCATCTGTTAGCGGCGCATGACGTCATGATATTCAATGAGACGACCGGAAAAAGATATTTGAAATATTTCATGATCCGACCGGAATCCGGCGCTCCATAATTCAACGTTTGACATTCCGATCATGATGGAGGTGACGCCGTACCACATCGAGCTTCACCTCAACCACCCAACGTCCCTCTCACGTCTCTTCCACCCTCATCACACACACACACACACACGCTTAGTGTGTACCTAACGAAATGCCGCCGTCAAATCGAACGTCTCCGATATTGCTACCGAATCGAATGTTACTTCATTTGTGTGCGCCCATGACTGGATCGAGGGATGCATGCATATGTGTTAGTATTAGTGTGAGCGAACCTGTTTCATACTCTCACACTCGCACACGGACTAACCAATCTATCGGGCGAACGGCAGCGCACTCGTTTGGTCTGTAATTTCCGGTTACCGACCGAACAGTCACAGTCGAATACATTCAATTATTTTTGAATGAATAATTACATATCTGCATTGAATATTTGAATGTAAGTACATGTTTAACAGATCGTTATACTCTACAATCTTGCGAACTTAATTAAGAGTCGTAATTTTAAGTTTAACGCTAACCTCAGGAAATTATTCGATGTGACATCCATAAAACTATTTTGGATGGCAATGAGCAAGCTCTGATTTAGCGTGTAGGTATCCAATGTTCTAAAACGGATAAGATAAAAAAGAAGAAGAATTTTAAGGTCAATACACAAATCTTGGTGATATTAGAAATGCTGGGCAGTTGGTCTAAGCTCTAAATACAGGGGGGGGGGACTAAATGTCCGATACATTAAAACATATTTTTCCAACATTTCTAGTTATATAACTATCTATTTAAATAGATAACCCTAAATATTTAGGGCTGTCAAACGTGCCGGTATACCGGGATTGCCCCGGAATGACTCGATTGCTAGCGTCTCGACTAGAATTTTCGGTTAGATATTCCGGTTTATCAACCCTAAATTATGTTTTAAAATATACCCTGAAACTCTCGCTTCGGTTTCAGTACGGTATGACAATAAACAAAATTAAAACAAAAATATTGGTAATAAGCAAATACAGAATTACGGGTTAAGTATTGCTGGACAGTAAACCACTCGGAAGTATTAAAATAACAATAACAGCAAGATATCAACAGATGCAAGATGCAATAGAAAACTGATAAACCGAATAAATCAAGAAAAAGTGGCATTTATTAAAAAGAGAAATAGTTTCACATCTAACGACATAAATAAAAAACCTAAACCAAAAAGCAAAACCTGCTTAAGATCCTTGTTTGGAGCATCTTACTGTATGGAACTGAAATTTGGATCCATGGAGTGACAGAAAAAAGTGCATGAATGGTTCGAAATGTGGTACTATCGACGAATGTTGAAAATACTATGGGTAGATATAGTGACAAACGAAGAAGTATTGCTGCAAATGGAAGAGGAACCATATCTGTGGAGAATGGCGCAGAAGAGAATAGATGATTGGACTTAATATTAGACACGAAGGACTAGTGTAAACGATACTAGAAGGAGCAGTTGACGAAAGGATTAGTTGTGGTAGATGAAAGCTAGAGTTCATGAAAATGATAATGAAAGATAATAATTGTAACACGTACGTGGAACTAAAAAGACTAAATGAGGACAGAGACGCATTGAAAAATGCTGTATACCAACCTATGGACTTAAAACTTACGGAGGAGAAGTAGAATTTTCAATTTTGCCTAGAGACCAACCGACAAAAAAAACTCATTTAGAGGATCATTGGGCTTTTCTAATACGCCGTTCTCCGCGGTTTTGGGTGTGGTTATTAGCCACTGCCATTTTCTATTCTTATCAACGTATACTAATTAGTAGTTTCGTGATTTTTTAAATTATGAGATGAAGATATATTAACTAACAGCAATCTTGGGCACAAAACAAACCAGACGAAATGAAACTTGCCGACCGGCGTAGCATAGTGGTAGCACATCTGCTCTGCGTTGCTAAGCTCTCGGATTCGAAACCCGTTCAGGCAAGGAATTTTTCAAAAATAATAATTGTCCTGGCTAAATGCCAAAGCAGCAAAGGCCATAAAAAAAATGAAACTTGACACGGAATCGAAAATAGCGTTTGCTGACCACATTCTGTGCACAGAAGAGATTGAAATTTCTAGGATCGTACTAAAATGGAAGCCACAAGGCAGCAGGCGCATCGCCAGACTCTCCATGAAATAGATACACACGGTTCCCGAGGAAGCCCAAAATGTTGGAAAAACTTGGATAAAGATTAAGATTCTGACTCGTAATTGAACTAGATGACAACCATATACTGAATCCCTATGCTCTAGGTGTCAAAGATTTTAAGGGCGCGACTAGTGCCGTCTGACATTACCTAACAAATAATTTTTACAGTAAACAAGCTTGCCTATTTTACGTGCCCTCTAAAACCGTGAATATTATTTCAGAAATACAGTTACTGAATGGACTAGGGTTGCAACGACCAATATCTATTTGCCCGTACTGAGGATCGATGGTACGATCTCACATTTACAAAGTGAGTGAGCTGACTACTATGCCACTAGAACCGCAGCTAATATATGATTAGTTAAAAACGCAATGTCAATGTTTGAAGAGGTTGCAAACAAATATCTTGGTCCGACACTGGATGTTTGTAATCGTCAAAGAAATCAATGTTTGTTGACGTGTTTGACGAGAACAGTTTGCCGAAATGTTCCGGTCCATAATTTTCAGTGAAAATGACGAGTGATTTAGAGATTTCAATTAAATAACGTAACTTTTCGTTGAAGCGTTATCATCAGTGAACGTTTCCAGTTATTATCCGTTAGTAATAGTTGCCATTGTTTAACAGGCGCCATTTTCAGAATGATATGGCATCGTTGCCAGATTAATATTAATAATGTCGAATTGCGGCCAACACTTGCGCACATCCGTGTAATAACAGCGATTGCGGCCGTGTGGGTGCTGTCATCAGCGTTAGCTTCTAATGAAACAGCCAGTCACACATGACGCCGGATTGTAGAAGCGCCTTTGAGCATATCCCCGGCCACGACAAGGACGAGCATGTTTGTTGTGCTGATAGGGATGTAGCCGGTCGGTTCTGTCAGTCGGTTTTCCTCGTGGGACTGTCTACCCGCTCTCGACCACCATCTATCCCTATCTGTTCTGTTGTATGCATAATGCTAATGGGTTGTGTGCGGTCCGCCTGTGTCCCGAGCCACTACATCATACCTGGTCAGCCGCACACGCCCGCAACATCGGACAAATTGGTTCCGACCCTATACGTCACAAACACCTACGCGTTCTCTCAACCGTACTATGTCGATGACATTTCACAATCATCCGATTATTTCATTGCCCGTGAAATTTCAAAAATTAACACGAAATTAGACGCAAGTCAAGGGTATAAAACAAAGAAGGAAAATAGAAAAGGATGAAGGTATTCTGGTCGGCATCGATTGAAAGATCAAATGATCAGGTTGTCCGGACACACGGACGGCATCCAATCACTGAAATACGTGTTCTCCTCCCTATTATCACATCGAACCCATCCGAATAATGGTAGACTTTCAAATGTCCCATGTGTTATGTATCCGTGAGAGAATTGCTTCAACGTCAGCATTGATTGCTTTCATAAGAAACAGCACTGTAACTTTACGTATTACGATACGGAGTCGCGCATCTCCTGGTCTCAAGACACGAACGCAGAGTAATCTCCCAGGACCTGGCTTTACATATGGATATTGGACATTCATTTGGTACAAGTCTATCCGCATTACCTAATATCTTCTCAACTCTGAGGTGATATTCAAGACCCTATCTAACGTACTTATTCCGTAACTGAAAAAACGAGCGGTCTCTAATCATAAAAGGGTTTTTCGCTGTTCAGCTACACTCGCATGTTCATATTTTATGCTCACTAATTTAAAGATAAACCGATCTCTCACATAGCTCTGTCGGCTGTATGAAGTGTCGCTGCGGCATTACCTTTATCGCAAACTGAGCTTTACTGGCTGCTCGCTTTGGCGTTATAAAAAGCGGACATAGCCCGCGGCTGATAGCGGCCGAGATGCGTTTTAAAACTGCCCGTATTGACCAACACAACCCGGCTAGCTTCGTGTTATCACGAGAGAGTTTCTAATTTCCGGACCGACTACACTTCAAGCTTGGCAGCTTTTTATCCAGTCACGAACAGTTCAATATACACCCGAGAGTGAATACAGCATCTTCAAGATGAAATTTTCCTAGAACACCCCTCGTAATTTATAAGAAAAAGAAAGAGGGATACCGTGAATACGTACTAATTGCAGTAAGAGCAATGCTGTCTTCTCTAAATCGGCTGCTCGTCTTTGCGATAGCTCGTGTCGAGTGGGAGGTGAGAACTCCGCGCCCCGGATGCGACTAATCAAGTGTTGCTTGTTAGCTGCGATGTGTGGCACAACAGTGGCTCTCAACAGTTCACTAATGACCCACCACGCGCCGATAATGAATCTATTCGGATGGAAAGCTGCACAATGATGAGCGCCGCCGATCAATAGGTGAATATGTTATCCCAGTGACCGATACTGCATTCTGCAATGCATGTTGTTCAGTACAGGATCCGACCTGTGTTTATTATAACGCGGACGTTGCGAGCTGACCTGGCACGCGCTTGCTTCAGCTTGCACTTGACTGACAGTTACAAACGAGTCTGTATTCACGCACGACTAATTGAACTGTCGAACGTTTTTCCATCTGAACAAAATTAAACTCGAGTTAATCATCGGGCGAACAGTAGGTGCATGACACAGGTGTAGAGTTGGGAGAATTGCGCGAGGCGTAGGACGGAATAAAGGAAGCGATCGTACATGAGAAGTTTGTATCTGAAACTTCATTATATCGATATCGGCGTTGTGGTCGACGTCGTTAAGCGCATTATGAACGAGTCTCAGAAGACGACAGAACGAATTATGGAGATGAAAACTTGCAAAATGACATCGTTATTCCTTGCTATTGTTATATAACAAGTAAAATTAATTAGGAAGTTGGGCGGCAGTATGGCGGTGGCAGCAGTGAACGGGTAGCGGTGTATTGTCGCGAGTCCGTCCGTAGTGATACGCGAGAGTAACGTTTTCTCGGCGCGCCGTAAATCAGCGGAGACTGCGGGCCCCAGGTCGCGCCTATATTTAATCGGAACATGAATGCGAACATAATGATAATATGCTGCAGGCAAATGAAGACACGAAGTGAAAATGAACAAAATGGGAATTTCTCCCCTGGAAGGGTGTAATAAATGGCACACGATAAAGAAAAGCAGATAACGATAATGGTTAGGAAGAAAAAGAGAAGGCGTTTGGAGGTTGCGTCTACGGTACGGAGAAGCTACGCGAACAATGGATAAGTGCGCGCTCGGTACGGTGTTCCCGAGCGGCCGCGTCCCTCTCTGATGTTACAATTCGCGAGACACCCTTTGTAGTAATTACGTCGCTCAGTCATCTTAATTGGTGATCCCGCTAAGCGGAAGCTAATGCTCGGATGTGCAGCGATTAACGTGCAGACAACTCTAGCGCGTCCCGTATTCTCATCTTGTTGTGATTCTGATGCTGCCAGAACTGAAGACGCATGCTCACCTCAACGTCTCTCATCAACTCGCCAGTGATCGATGCCTGAACGACCAGCGCCAGTCGTCCCGGCCACTGTTTACATCCGCAACTCGCACAAACAATACCCCCACTCAGCCGCACTCTCTTGATCCCTTCACCCGTCCATAGTTCGCAGTTGGCCGGCCCGTAACCGTGTTCGTTCGTGTCTGTACCCGTTACCCGTTACCGAGGTCCGTGCGTGGCTTCGGACTTCGCAACCCTTTCAGTCAGTGATGGCCCGGCGATTAACGTCACGTCGTCTAATCGATTGAAAACATAGAACCGATCTGTGAATTACCAAAGGAAAACAGTAACGGTTTGTAGAGAAAACCATACCGTCAGCGATATTATATCAATATTTCCTTTAACAGAGTAGATTCACCTGAACTATCTCGACTCCCTCACTTTGCCTTTCCACCTTTCTAGCCGGTGTGCGCGTAGCGAAGATGAATATCCGCCAGGCCCGACATTCCGCAGTCACTCTTTCTCTCTCACTGCGGCTCGATATTAAAAAGACCCTTCACCGTCTTGCGGTCAATCACATTCACCCCGGGCTCAGTGCCATAATATAACTGCTCCGTTCTGCTCTATACTTCAAAATTCTCGAGACAGACGGGACTAGTATGGAAATCAATCCCCCTTTCGCATATCATCTGCTCCAAATGGGAACATTACAATACCATATAATCTTCAAACTTATCGCCATCTAATTTTTTTAACGTCTGCGAACTCATACTTACAGTAATGTTCAAAAGAAGCGACTGTAACACATTTTTGTTCAGCTGCTGATTATTTGATATAAATAACACGAAATACTAATGTTTCTGTAAAATCTAAAAACTTAAAACCAACTCTAGACTGTTTAATACTGCAATGAAAGCAGCCCGTATGTTCACTGCACATTGCAATTAGTAAGACAGTGATCTGATTTGGATTACAGTAGGTTTTTGTTGAAAATTAAATAAATTTTATAAAATATTCCAAAATAGCATTAATTAACGATTTTAATACTTAGATTCATTTAATTGATGTCTTCTACGAATCTTTCGGATTTATTGGCCACGTAGAATAACGAACACAGAATTTTGCGGAATAATAACCCGAAACATATATTTTTGCAAATAATAGGAAGATAGTTTGTTTAGTCAAGTCAAGTAAAGTTTACTCTTTGAAGTGCTTCACTCGATAGTGCACTTGCATACAGTCCACAAAGCAGATGTACAAGACGATCTAAGAACACTTATCGTTCAACACTATCCGAAATAGATTTTCACCAAATGTACAGGGGGGTAAAATAATCCAAGGAAGATTTTAGTGAGTCCATTTCCCCGTTAACGTGGGAGGAGAGCATCATTTTTCACTCTCCGTGCAGTTTAAATTGATTACGTAGGCTAAACCTTAAGAGATATATCGATTTAATGTAGAAAAAAAGGTAGATCTTAACTAGATATAAAAAAAAAAATTATATTGAGAATAATTATTGTTCAAGTGAAAATATATCACTTTCCAAATATGCTCCAACGAAGGGGAGCGTTGATCCTTTTTCCCCCTGACACATCGACTAAAACATTCGCCCAGGAAAATGATAAAACTGTTTTAAACAACTAATTACTCGATTAGATAAGATAACGTGGAAATCTGACTTCGGTATAACCTTCAGAACGTAATTTTAAAATATTTTAAAGACGTTAAAGTTTTTTAACTATTTGTGTAATACCATACGATCATAATTTCTTGTCAGTTACGTAACAGTAAACAATGAGTTTAAAAATATCAAAACTGTGTTCTAATCCACAGCTGAAAATCCCCATTTAACAAAGAACCAATCAGATTACTTCGTTTGTCCGAACTCACCCGAGAAACAACGAAAATATGTGTTCCTAACTTAATACCTGTTGTCAACTCATTGGCGTGTAGAGAAAAATAGTGTTCATTTAATAATCAATTCGTATAAGATAATAAAAATAGAATGTACGCCTATGTGTACATGTCCTTGGAAATAAGTTTGATAACTAAATGTTTCTGTCAAGTATTGCATAACGGACAATATTTCTTGATCGCTCTTTATAATAAAGAGAGTAGTTTTGGAGACAATCGCGCTCTTAAAATCGGTATTTGGTTTTATTTTGTAGATAAATGTGAATATCCAATATCTTCTTAATGGTATTTTTGAAATTGTGGTGTTTTACACACAAAAAGGACTGATATAAGTTGTACTAAACAACAGTGGCGTATTCAGAGGGGGTAGGGGGGGTCACAAGCCCACCTCTGAAGGTCCAATGAAATGAAAATTTAACAAATTTATCATAATCGTACAGCAAAATATCTTATGTATTTTACAATAATAATAAGCTATATTTTATTATGATTAGTGTTGAAATTAACAAAAAATGCATATTTACATGTTATTTTTAGGTTTTCGTAGGTATAATCAAAAAATCCTTATTCCGTCACATGAGTCTGTTCGTTCGGTACAAATTGTGGCCAAGCTGCTGATTTAGAGAACTGAACATAAGTAAGAGAAATATTGAGACTTCAAAAATATATCCCGCGAAAAATATAAATAAATATGTATTTATCGAAGAAAAAATCAAGTGAAAGTTTTTGATACATGGATTAACAATTACATTTTTTTATCAACAAATAATGGAATTATTATTTAATATAAACATCAATATCCAACAGAAATCCTGGCTGCGCCACTGATAGTGATATATCAATTATTTTAGAATAACAATTTAGAGCATTCCACGTAAAATCATAATATATTGAATACTATACATCAAAGATTAATAATAACGGAGTTTTCACAGTGTAAATTGTACGCATGCACAGAAATTTTTAAAGATGTACATGTATGTCGCTATTTTGTGCGGAACCAATAAATAAATAAATAAATAAATAAATAAATAAATAAATAAATAAATAAATAAATAAATAAATAAATAAATAAATAAATAAATAAATAAATAAATAAATAAACAAATAAATAAATAAATAAATAAATAAATAAATAAATAAATAAATAAATAAATAAATAAATAAATAAATAAATAAATAAATAAATAAATAATTTGTGTATTTCCCATCGTCTAATTGTTAATTGCGAAATTATATTATCGTTTCATATATTTAACCAGGGCTTCGAACCGTTATTTTTTTCGTTTCGGTTTTCGTTCCGGTTCAATTAAAAAAATATATATCGGTTCGGTTCCGGTTTTCGTTCCGGCAAAAATAACGGTTTTTTCGGTTTTCGGTTTAGTTCCGAGTGATAAACTTTTATACTCTATCTCCGAAAGACTGATAGTAATAAAATTTATTATTTGTAAAAAGTTATTTTATTATCACACAGAAGCGGTAAAACAAAAGCGACAAAATATGAATAGTTCGAAACGAAATATTGTTAAAAACAACCGAGTGTGCCACACATATTATATTGGAATACGAACTAGGGTTTAAACACAATAGGCCATAAAAATTTGACCCTAAAATTTTGAGGAAAAATATGGTCACAGGCGTGTGTTTATTGATATGATAAATATGGTCACAGGCGTGCGTTTAATAAAATGATAAATAGTAATATAGAAATACACAAAACCAATTTAAACGTGTTTAAAATGTGCACGCCACTGGTAACTGCCTGACAAAATGATTTAGTACTATCAGTCTTTCAGAGACAGAGTATAAATGCTTTTATTTGTATTAGACATTTATTTTCTACTATAATTTAGAAAAACATTTTATTCCTTATTCTTTGATAATCATACCTAGGTCTTTGCGGGGGGGGGGGAGTTCTGGGCGTTCAACCCCTCTCTTCCGAAATAATAGAAGCGCATTTTTTTTTACTTATCAGTTAAAAAATTACGAATTACGATTTTTTTCTGCTCATCAGTTTAAAAAATAATCTTAAATAAAATGTATTTTATATTCATTCACATAAACATTATCTGAACCGAAATAAACCGATATTTTTTTTCGGTTCAGTTTTTCGGTTTTCATTCCGACAAAAATAACGGTTTTTTTTCGGTTTTCGGTTCAGTTCCGGTTCGAAGCCCTGTATTTAACTATAACGTTGTGAATTACACCAGCTAGTAATGTAGGTATTTTACGATCTTAAGTACATTTTTCCGCTGGTTCACATGTATGTACGTCGGAATACATAAGCCTAGTGTGTATGAAGTTTAAAGCAGCAGCAGTGATGTGTTGGCTACGCTGGATAAGAAAAGTAAACATTATACTCTGTTGCTGGTGGCTCGCATTCGTCCCGATCGGGCCGCCGGGCAGCTTGTTGCCGCTCCCTGGTATAGAGCATTCTCAAGTTATGAGCAATAAACGAGCAGAGTTTAGAAAAAACAAAGAATTAAACAGAACGTGAATGTACAACTGCGGTAAAGTATTCGCCAGTGTCTTACGCTTTGAACTTTTAATTTCTTTAAAATAAGCATAGCCAGAAATAACACTTGGCATGGAGATTAAAGTAGTTATTTCTTATTCGTGGAGTAGTCAGAGTATTTTTGATTGAAGAGAAATTAAATTCTGTGTTTTTCAGTGGAAACCTCAAGAGTTAGAAAAGGATATAAAATATTAGATTAGTATCAGAGTGCGGCAGTGGTTGTCGCTTTGTTCTGTGGACGGTTGACGAGCTAAGTGGCTCTCGGTTTGCGTGAAAAGCACCATCGCTTATGCAAATTATTATTCAAAACTCAAAACTCGGAACAGATTCTGGTCAGGCTGACAGAAACTCTGATGAAAATCGTCGAGTTTGCTTTTTCCAATTACTGTACTAACTCCAAGTCTCCCTCCGATTCCTTATGGAAATACAAATCATCAATATTTATATCGAGCTTGGCTCATTTAGTGCCACGTGTACCTTAGTCCCACCTTAACCCGTGTTACCGGCTGTGAGGTCGCGGAATGCCCGATAAATTAGCAGGTTCGCGAAAGTTTTCTCGGGAACTGTCCAAGAAATAATTGCAACTGCGTGGCGTGTAATTGCTCGCCGGAACTTTCCACCTATGGGTTTCTGGCACTTTCCACGAGCTTGCGCTATCTTCCGCACTTCTCTACTTCGTTATCCGGCCGTGCTAGAAAGCACAACAGTGGCGTGCGATATCTCTTACAATTAACTCCGTCGTTCCGAAAAGGGCACAAAAAATACCCAACGATATTAACGTATTAGATAACTATTAGTGAATTTTATTTTTAAAAGTGCTTAATATGAATCAATGAAACAGTATTTTTAGGGTTTTGTAGGCATGACCACTAAAAAACCCTTATAACGTCCCAGCAAACATTCAACTAACGGCCGAATGCCGGCTAACTGCTTTTATGCTGGTAAATTACTGGCACCAAAAGTAACTGCAACGCCAGTATTAATAATGTACTTCACATTTGTATTTCGCATTCCGCCTATACGAAGTACTTTACCAGCATTTTATAAGCACTCTTCTTCACTCATACTTTTTACTTAAAACCATCAGAAATAAATCTTGCAACTAATGCGATTATTTGGCACTTTACCGTTGCTGGGCCGGCAACTGATACATCAATGGGCCAGTAACGGCCACGGGGACACCGGGGTACTGGCCCATTACTTTCAATGCCGGGGAGTATGTGCTTTACCAGTACTGGCCCGTATAAAAATGTTTGCTGGGGTCACTCATGTGTGTGTCTGTTTGTACAGTAGAAATCGTAGCCAAACGGCTTAACATAAAATTTGAAATATTGTATGCTTATACAACTCTTTGATCCACATATAGGAAAAATACTGAGAGTTCAAAAAACCACATCCCCAGGTTAATATCAACAAACATTTGATTAATGAAAAAATAAATATTTTTTTAAAATTATTAGTGGGGTATCAAATAAAATCTCTTAATGCGTGGATAGACAAACAAATTTTTATTTTTGAAAAATCTTTTTTTTATGGGATTTTCGGCAAAAATATATTTAAAAAATTTGTCCCCAACACTATCTTTCAGAGAGGTTGATCTAAAAATCTGATAAAATCGCCATAATGTACATTGATGGACACTAGAATAGTTCAACAAAAATTTTTGATCAAATTAGTTTTTTGAAATATATAGATTTTTTAGTCATTAAAAAAACAAATATTGTGTGGTATCAAAAGAAAGCTATTAAAATGTAGATTAAGAAACAAAAATTAGTTTTCTTAAATTCGTTTCTTTTAATTTTAGTCAAAAATGTGCCAATAAAGTTCTTGTCGCGCCCCTTTTTACCCAAGGGGATTAAATTTAAAATCTGAAAAATTTAAATTATGTACATTGATCTGAGGTTTTAGAAAATTTTGGTTTTTGTGTTTTTTACAAAATTAATTATTTTTTTAATTCATGACTAAATTATGACTACTTTAGATAAAAATAAATCGTTTATAGTAGTGAAATAATAAATCAAACAGAACATTGTTAACAGTGCGAATTACGTTTCAGAAATTGAAAAAAATATGAAGTGTAACAGGACTATATATTGCGGCGGACGAATTCTACGTCAATAGTATCCCTCCGTCACTTAAGTTAAGCCTGGAACAGAATGCACAACGCGCTACGCCGTCAGTGCGCCGTCATTTGCGACGGCGTTGCGTTAGCGCCGTTCAGAACGGCGTTGAATTTTCGCCTGCACACAATGTAATAATTTTTAACGCCGTCAAAGTAACAAATTACAACCTATATCTGTGTTTATAGATGCGCTTTCTTTTATTAACATTATAATGGATGATGAAGACTTGTGTGTGATGTTATTTATGTTGTATGCAAGTTATTTATACATACAAACATTTTACCATTCAGTAAAAACTGAGGTTAGGTGTTCTACGTCAACGTTCAACGGCGTCAAAAGTTGGAAGTTGACGAACATTCAGTATCAACGGCGTTGGAACGCCGTTAGGACGTTGCGCATTCTGTGCACTTGCGTACGACAGCTTGATTTTAACTTTCCTCTGACAGATAGCGCCGTCCAAACGCCGTCAACGCGCCGTAGAACGCATTCTGTTCTTCACTTTACATTGCGCTCACAGACACTGTATCATAAGCAAAGTTGTTATTTAGTTAAATCTAAATCAATATATATATTTATCATTTTCTGTAATTTGTGAGTGGTCGAATAATAAGATGAATTTAAATTATAGTTGAAGGTAATGGGATTCGGACCAGTCAGAAAATAAAAACAAATTTATTAACTTCGCTAACGTATCGATTTAATTTAAATCTTCATCAGAGCTACAAAGATATATATAAATATAATATTATTAAATTGGTAAGTTTACATGTATAAAATTATGATAGTGTTCAAATTTAACAAGTCAAGTAGTTAAAACAAGCATTACAAAATTGTCGGAATTTAATTTTATACATGTAAACTTACCAATTTAATAATATTATATTTCTATATATCTTTGTAGCTCTGATGAAGATTTAAATTAAATCGAAACGTTAGCGAAGTTAATAAATTTGTTTTTATTTTCTGACTGGTCCGAATCCCATTACCTTCAACTATAATTACTAACTTACGGACGTAACTCATCTAATCATGAATTTAAATGTTTATAGAGAACAAATATTTGATATGAACCCGCTATAGAAGACATTTATCAATATATTTCTTATTAATTTAATGAAGACTTGGGTACGAAGGCTAGAATCGCTAGGATTTTTTAATTTACATTTTTCTATGACGTAATATACGCAAATTTTAAATTTATTTAAACAAATTAAATGGAAGCTCTTAGTGCTCAAATATCCAATAAAAATTATTATCAAAAATCTGTTGATTTTGATGTGACTATAGAATATTTTTGTCTTAGACATCCAGCATTCTGTTGACTTTTTACACTTATTAAATACCTACAAAACCCTGAAATGAGTGAAAATTCACATCTATTTTAAAAATGTAATGAATGCTTTTAATTTCGATTCATTTAATTTAATTAATATTTTACAAATTTATTTTAATTTAATTATAATTTAGTTTAAAAAAAATATACGAATATCTAACATTAACCATTGAGTCATCCATATATTAAACAAAAAATTTCCAAAAACACAATCAAAAATTCCTGTTGTAGTATTCCGGTTCACATCAATGTGAATTAGTTTTTTACGGAATTTTTTTCTGGTTTGTAAATTAATGCCTCTGGGTTTGAGGCTGTGGAACAAAAATTGTTTAACAAATTTTTGGTGAAAATTGCGTGTAAATAATTCTCTTCTTTTTCACAATTAAATTTTTAAGCGAACCAAATATTTTACATTTCAATAGTTCTTTTTAAAGAATATATTAAAACCTTACTTAACCCTTTACCGCAAAGTGTGGCATATATGGCACATTCCAATTTTTATTTTTTATTTTACTTTTAAAACTGAATCAGAACGTTACTTCATGAATGATCATACATGCCACATACACAGCAATGGTTCCTGCAGTATCTCAAGTAATGGTCTGCAATAGATTTGAGGATATCAAGAGGAATTTGCACTTCAACGATAACTCTAAATTTATTGAGAAAGGACAACTAGAAGATACGACCTTTTCTTTCAAAAATTCGGGGGCGACTGTTTTTAATCCCTAATGAAGAATTGAGCAAATGAATAATGAGCAATTGACGAGCAAATAATACGGAATCATTTTCTTTTGTTACATAATTTACAATCATAATGTTTATGGCACAAACCCTAAATTATTACTTTAATTACTATTTTTTCATAAAAATAATAATTAATATTTTAAATATATTTGTTTAATTAATTTTTCAATAAGAACCAATTCCTAATGCTCATGAATTATTTCAGCCAAAAATAAAAATTCATGCAGTAAATGATTAATAATCACCAACCTGTGCAACTCTCAGCTGACAGGATTAACTTTTGAAAAATTTACTTTAACCCAAAATTTTTGTCTTACCTGTACTAATCGTTTGTAAGCTGTTCAGAAAATAACATTTTGAATTACGCGCCAACAGGGATATTTAGTGATATGCGGTTGGCAGCATTGCGTTGCGCATAACCTCCTCTGTAAACTCATGTTCTTGGAATGTTGATATCTCGTTTAGTTTTCGTGATATTGTTATTTGAGTGCAACGTGTTAGAGGCGATTTTTGAAATGTGCGGTTTTTTGGATATCGTAATATCGGGCCGGGTACGGCCCGTGGGCCATATGTTGGACCTCAATGGTTATAGCTGTTTCTAATTATACCTAGGAAATCCTGAAAAGCCGCTCAATGCGTGTCGTTTAAAAATAAGTATCGGGCCAGATACGGCCCGCGGGCATAACGTTAATTGACACAACATTCCTTAATTTAGCCGAGGTATGTACTGACTGGAGAGCTAAGAGCTATATTCTCGCTAAGGCTAAACACATAGTGAAGCAGAGAGCAAAGCAGCGATGAAAGCGGAGAGCAAAGCGGCGAAATTAAATAAATGAATTACTGTTAACACGCGCATAGTGGAGCGTACTGCAGCGAGGTTATATCGTTGTTACAGTCGAGCAAAGCGACGCGTTCAAACAATTTTGATTTCTCTGCTATCATCGTTGCTAAAATAGTTGTATATTGAGGCATTTACAAGTAGTTCTCATTTATAAGAGGTATTTATAGTAGGTTCCGATTGAAATTTGTCCATTTTTTACCAATTTATGTTGAATTTTTTCCAAAATATAATCAAACGTTGAAATACTCAAGCGAAAATAAGAATGAAACTTTTCTGGATGTTCGCGGAGTTGCATATAGAAATGATGAAATTCACCATGTATATGTCTACTTTTATTTATTCTGTGAACATTGCACCTTCTAGTGTGTTTATTTTTATTTTTTAGTTTTCTGTTAGTAAAAAATCCATTATAATTTTGTGAACTTTCTGCTCGATTTTAAACGCGTCACTATGTGTAGACACTCTTTTATAAGTGCGACATTCTTTCGCTGTTTTACTCTCCGCTTTCATAGCTGCTTTGCTCTCTGCTTCACTATGTGCTTAGTCTTAGTGAGCCGTTGTCGGAGAACGTCGCTCAAAATGGTGGGGAACGACCGACCACACACCTCAAGCCCCGCTAGCACCAACGAACTTAGCTTTACGAGGATACACAGAAATTAGGGCTTTTATATATATAATGAGCAGCAGATATTTAGTAGTATCTAGTTGCATTCGGTAGTAGTGGTAGTAAAAGATTATGAGTTTGTCCCATTGTTATTTGTTTAAAAAAATAGGTACTGTCTATTTATTTTTGTCCCCAACTGTATATCTGTTTATCGGTTCACTGTCGATAGATATGCAGCAGGATTCTCCTGAACTAAATCAGAAGTTTTTTGTCGGTGCCGTGTAATGGTTGTATCAATGGATTAACAATAGTTTTCCATTTGTAGTTATATAGGTGTACAGAAGCAGAATCCCCCGTAAACTGCACACATACACATCCGTAGAGAACTATTAATCTCAATCGAACGCGGTGGTATCGGGAACGTGAGAGAAGCGCGGGAACTTGGGCCGGGGCTACTGACGGAGACTGATCGGTAGTTGTCATGCTGCGGTTACATGTGTACTGTACGCTGGGCTGTAGCATGTCCTGCCCGAGGTACGTGTGTTCAGGGATGTGCGTCCTCCTCTAATTGACGCCATTCAGAGACGAGCCTCGATCAACTTAATTGGATTGCACACAAAGAGAGTACCGGCCCGGAACACCCCACTGCCAATTGTGTAAAACACGCTTTACCGCTTGTTTCAGGTAATACTCTCTCTCTACCTGATGATGAGCGTGCTTTAATCACCTGATAATCATGACATATGCTCTCGTACAAAAAGACGACCATTGATTAGTTACTCCTCTAGACACAGGATAGTATAAAGGGTTGTCGTTTCATTATTTTCATACGAGATTTGAGGAAAAATTCAGTCAGATGGTTTAATGCAGGACTGAAAATGTGTTAAACCAGTGGCGAAGGGAAACCTCCGCTAGACTTAGAAAAAATAATATTTTTTTTTTTTTTTTATATTTAGATAAATCTTCAAAAATACATCAAATTATGTTCTATACAAATTTTTGTTCAAGGCTTGGTTTACTAGTTATGAATTAATTATCATGACCATGGAAACGTTACATATAAGTATGAAAAAATTGAGACTTTTTCGTTTTATCAAAAAATGTCTCAAATAAAAGTTATTAGTTATTGCATTTATAGAAACTTGTGTTCAATACATTTTTTCGACATATTTTTCTATTGCTAAATATTCGCAAAAATCTTAAAATCGACACGAGTAAACTCCCATTTCTAGTCAACCGATCTTTATAAAAAACAATAGGGTTCTTCTCATTTAATAGGAGAATTTTTTAGTACCAGAACGAATTCTTTAAGTTGAACCGTTCTTGAGTTACCGTGTATACACACACACAGCCACACACATACGGACGGCACTTCGAAAATAGGTTTTTTGGATTCCCTGGACCATAAAACGTGGTCATCAGTCAAAATCTCGACATCGAAAATTTTCGCGATTACAATACTTGTCCCTTATATATTAAGGTCGGGCAAGTAAAAATCGGTTTGAATAGAAGACTTGCAGTTAATGGAAATTTTTTATTACAAATTTCCTTCGGGTTTTGTCGTGTTAGCTATCACAATATAACTATACAATATTATCTATAACAGTGTTTCTAATAGGTGGTCCGCGGACCACCAGTGGTCCCCAGAAAAATTTTAGTGGTCAGCGAAAGTTTTTATGTGTTTACATTTATGCAGTTTTATTTTTTTATTTTTTATGCACATTTTTTATGTAAATAATTTTTATTTTGTTAGTTTCTGTAAACTTCCTGTGATTTTCTACAAATAAAAAAAATATATTTAGTAGCACATTAAATATATTTGTTTTCTTGCAAAAAATGAACCAACAATTATTATTAGTGGTCCGCCTTATAAAATTATATATTATACTGGTCCGCGGTGCGTTTTTGGTTGAGAAACACTGATATAAAGGGTTGTCGTTTCATAATTTCCACAGGAGATTTGAAAAAAAATGTAGCCAGATGGTTTAAAGCAGGACTGAAATGCGTTAAAAAAAAAATTGATGTGAATTGTGAATTTTCACACATTTCAGGATTTTGTAGGTATTTAACAAGTGTAAGAAGAAGCTAACATAATACTGAATGTCTAGGTCAGGGGTCGGCAACCTTTTGGTCAATAAGGGCGCAATATAAATTCAAATGTTATTGAGGGCGCATAAAACGTGATGAGCAAAAAAAAAGGTCCTCACCTCCGAAAATCCAAGTGACGAGCAAAACAGAAAAGGTCCTCGAGGGCGCCTAAAAATCCCAAAGAGGGCGCCGTGTTGCCGACCCCTGGTCTAGGTACATTTATCACAAAATTAACAGCTTTTTTGATAAACACTTTTATTGGTTATTTGAGAACTAAAAGCTTCCATTTAATTTTTGTAAACAAAATTTGGGAAAAATGTAGTATAGTGGACGACTACGATGTGGTGGGAGATATTTGAGAAATAATGTATTTTTCTCTTTAAATGTATTTTTCAAAAATACCTAAAAACCAGTGCTTCTCAAACAATAACTTATCATTTACGTTACAGCAAAAAAAAAAAACACATTACAAAAACGGTAAAAGCAACTTTTTGCTACTTATACTACGCCCTGAGTTTGCACTTTTGCTCTGTTTGCACTGTTTCCATCTTTCAATTCACTTTAAAATACAATTTAATTTTAGGTGGTTTATAAAAAAAAAAAGTTATCAATAATAACCTAAGATAGTGCTTTTAAGGTAAATCACTGTCTCTGGCCCTGCACAGAACAGTATGCGTATTATAGGCAGCTAAAGTTACCTTTACCACAAATACCGTACGAAGTACGGGTACTCCAGCTAGTTATATTATATTATCTTTTAATTATAATCTTTATTTATTATTTGTTTTTGTTTGAGAAGTCTCCTTTCTCAAATATCCCCCACCAGATTCGTCCATCATACTACATTTTAGCCAAAATGAAAATAGTATACCTGATTAATTATTTATGGAGAATTTTATTTAAATAAACTAAATTTGATTTTTAATACGACGTAACAAAGTTAAATAAATTAATGAGAGTTTTAATTAACTATTTATTTTACCAATTTATATTAAACAAATTAAATTAAACTAAATGAAGAGCATAATAACCTAAATAAATAAATTAAATATTATTAAATTAATTTTAAAACAATTAACTTTTTAATATTTTAATTTATTTATAATAAGTTATTGACTTGATTTTCAACTTTTATTTCAATAAAATATGTGGTTGTAAAACATATACCCGTCAACAATGACGAATTAATAACATACAAATTTCAATTGTTTGTATGTGTATTTGGTTATTTTTTTTTTTAACGTATCTTAATTTCGTATAATTAACCAAAAAATATACCACCATGTCAAGTATTTTCTAAAAGCAACATGACTCTCTATGTAAAGAAAGGAATATTAAAAGAACCTAGTGTTATAATATTGAAATTAAAAAATATGTACTCACTTTGGAAGATTTAGAACTAAGTCTTCTTTAAAAACCTCTGCACACTGTTTTAACACAAAACACTAAATAAACACTATTTTAATACTAAATTTTAATTATTTACACTATTTTTAAACACTATTTCATTAATTTTTATTTTAAAAACGTTCAATTCTTGCAAAAAATTGATTCTGAGTATTTTTACCTTGTTTATACCAAAAAACTTTTATCACTGGGATTATAGGATTATGTGACCTTAGGAAAAAATGACGTCACAATGTTAACCAGATATCATCCACACACTTGCTAATTAATATGTACGATACTTGTTTAATCAGGTAATGTTAATAACTTAATATTGGGTTTAGACTCAAAGTGACTCAGGCGTGTACTATAGGGGGGGGGGGGAGATGGTCACGGGCTTGAGAAATATTTGTTTTTCATTTTCATCTGTCAAAAAATTTGCAATTAAAAATGTAGCTGTAATGGTTACAATTTGGAGCAAAACAATACACCATTATGCATTCTAAAACAAAATATTAATGATATATCTTCGAATCCTTATTTATATATTTATAAAATCATTATTCTATAATATCTGGACTAAGTATCTGGACTGTATATATTAGTATATATTTATCAAAAATACATATTTTTTGCTCCAAAATTGAAAACATTTATAAAATTAAGGTAACAAAAGTAATGTCACATGTGTTTTAAACCAGTCAAAAACCTCCAAAGGACTCAACTCTCAGATGGCAGCACATGTATGTGACGACACACTAATATGGTCTATTGGACAGTGTTTTTGTGTTTAATTGTTTAAATATCTAAGGGCCGAAAGTTCCAGTTCTTAATAAACTCCCTAATAGTTATTAGATACATAATATATTTATGAAGCTAATAAATTTATTGGTGATTTCCAAGTTACAAAATCCTTCCAATAGTTTATTAGCAATATAATATTTTGTTTTTGTATTGGTATTTCTTATGAAGATAGTACCGTGTTACTATCAAGAGGGATAGAGCTAAACGTAAATTTGTAGAGCTAAAGTGAGATGAAATTTTGACAATGAATATTTTGACATTAAATATTTTGACATTAAATAGTTTGACTTTACATTCAATGACGTTACCTATATTTTTTATGTTACTGTTAAAATGATAATTAAACGGCGTTCAACAAATTTTACCACAGAAAACGAGGATAATATAGATAGAAGAGGAGTTAATAAAAATAACATTTTATAATACAAAAGTAATTGAAAATAAAAAGACTGCTTTATTTTACATTTCTTAAACAATATGAATTAAACTTGTCAACCATTTTCAGCCACACATCTTTATTATTCTGCCAATAATTGCGCCTGTCTTCTTATTTTCTATCATTTTTATATAAATAGTAATGCTTAAAGTATTATTTATTATGTATTGTAATCAGTGGCGGATTTAGGTCAGTCAAGGCCTCGGGCGCAGTAAGAATATTGGGCCCCTCAATTAGAAAAAGTGTAAAGTTAAGTTTTAGCGGGGCCCTTTAGAGGACGGGGCACCGGGCGCGCGCCCGTTTCGCCCGCCGTTAAATCCGCTTCTGATTGTAATCGTAATTGAAAGAAATACATATGTAAAAATAAAAGACAATGTTCATTTAAAAAAATATATTTATATATTGTTCTTTATATACCACATTTACAATAAATGCCCAAAATATTCTAAAAACGCTTGTGTATAATTTATAAATTCATCCAAACAGATCGTCGATTTCGTCAAAATACAACTAAAATGTATATAAAACACTAAAATCACCATTATAGAAAAAATTGAAGTGTGAAATTTCACACATTTCAGGGTTTTGCAGGTATTAAGTAAGTGAATGATGATTATTTGGGATGCCAAAACAAATTTTATATTAAAATATTTTTTTGTTAATTTTAATTCGAACGCCTAATACCATTATTTAGGTTTCTAAATATGTGCAGTATTTTTTTTTATATAGCAAGGTTTATTAAGAATTTTAAAGTTATGCCTATGGCTTCCAATGGTTATTATAAGTTCCGCCCCTCTGATTTCGTGTACATTGAAACAGAATTAAATTATAATTTAAACAATTTCCACTGGTTATTAAATTTACACTTTTAAAAATTAAATGCAAAATTTGCCAAAATATAACTAGAATTTTGAAAAAATAATTTAAACAATATAAAAATTAAAAAAAAAAAAACGAAAATAATATTGTCTCTACTCGCAGGGTTCGATCCCTTTCGGATCGAGTTACTTGGGTGAAACGCCAGCATCAAAACCACTACACCAGCATACACGTTCGATTGTAGCGTGTTACAAAGCTATAACTTGTGTACATTAACCAAAAATCACAAAAAATGCGTTTTTTTCCAAAAACGTAGTCTGATCAAAAATTCCTGTTGTACTATTCTGGTTCACACCAATGTACATTACTTAGATTTTTTTCAGATTTTTAGTTTAAACCATCTGGGCTACAGGGTGTGGGACAAAAAAATTTTTGCACAATTTTGACAAAAATCGCTTCAAAATAATTTATTTTGCAAAATTTAAAATTTGATCGTTAATCCACGAACCAAGGGCTTTAATTTGATACCCTACTCAGAATTATAAAAAAATATATTTTTTTTTTTCGATGAGCATATATTTGTTTATATTTTTAGGGGGATATGTTTTTTAGATGTTTTAGTATTTTTCCTATGTGCGGGTCAAAGAGTTGTATAAGCATGCCAAATTTCAACTCTCTAGGTTTAGGCGTTTGTCTACAATTTTTACCGAACAGACAGACAGACAGACAGACAGACAGACAGACAGACAGACAGACAGACGACAAAATGACGGTATAAGGGTTTTTTGGTCATACCTACAAAACCCTAAAAATATGGATGTATAAAAACTACACATTTGTATATTCTTTTAAAATTATACTGTTTTTGAATTAAAATTGAAACACACTTAAAATTAACACATTTTGCGAACTTGTTTTTGGTTATATGTCACTTTATTAAGCACTTCATGTTGCCTATAAGTTGTTAGACAAATAAGCTTATTTATTAGCAACCTAATAACTATTTCGGGGTCGAAGTCTCGGAAAAAAAAATATGTTGCTAATAAATTTATAGGACAGTTTATTAGCAACTGGATTTCTCGGCCCTAACACTATTATAATTGTTTGTGCATGTTTTATAAAATTATTTCTGATTATAGATTTACTGAATAAGATTACATATTCATCGCACATTTTATGTTGTCATAAAATGGATTCTACAGTGAGTAGAGTAATAACCAATCTTCAATGCATGAGTATTGTTCTTCGTGACATTACAGCATTGTAATGGTTCGACATTCTCGTACACACCATTGGCTTTCGAGTGTCTTCGAAGCGCATCGTCCTCTCTGAACGATTACAGATTTCGTCATCAAGCATCCTTTTCAAACCACCCTTGTAGGATGTAAAATAAAATTGCTAATGCGGTTGCTGATCTCGATGTGTATTTCCTTCTCGCGAACGTAAGAGGGAAAGAGGGTGGTAGATTTATAGTCATAGAAACCCCCGCTACAGACGATGCTCACGGCAACGGACATCCTGGCCATTGTCCCGTAGAAGATAGAGGCTGAACGCACAAGTACAAAGCTGTATAGGTCTAGACGAGTTCCTCGGTTAGTTTGGCACACTGGCTCTTTGCCCGCATTACTTGTATACATTAAGTTACTAATTGAACAACGCTTCGGCGACGGTGAGTTGGGTAAAAACATTCAGGTACGGGCACAGGGCAGGAAGGAACTAGTGATATAAGAGCACTGGAGAACTAAAATAGGTCGCGCGAAAATTCTACAATATAATAGCATTTTTCTAACCCTACTATTTCTAAGCACTACTGTTAAATTATATACATTAACGAATCTAGAAGCTAGAGGGGAGAGAAACGGATGGTCTGACAACAAAGCCTTTAAAAAATGTGTTTTGAGGGCCACATAGGAGAAGTGAAACGTATAACAAAAATTATTTTTTCCACGACTATATATGGGTTGTTAATAATAATATAATAATATTTATTTATTGACCACAATACAATACAATTAAATCGTTTACAGTCAGTCAAGCAAAATCAAGCAAAAGAGTTACACAGATACAATTATTACTCAGATTATTAATCAGATACAAAAAAACTAATGATGATACTAAAAATTTAAATCAAAATATTCGGACACAGAGTACAATGGATTTTGAATTAGCACATCCTTCACAAACGCTTCAAATTTATTTTGGGATAAAAGTCTTACTGACTCTGGCAATTTATTAAAGAATTTAATAGCGTGTAGGTAGTGCTATTTCTGGATTTTGATAGACGGCTGAATTTAGGATATATATCATTCTTGTATCTAGTATTATGATTATGAATGTCATTAAAAGATTTAAAGTTGTTTTTATTTTTGTAAAAAAAAATTAAACAGGCAAAAATGTAGAGTGATGGCAGAATCATAATTTGCAAAGATAAAAAAGATTTTTGACAGTCTGCTCTGTAAGAAATGCCGTCAATGATTCTCACAGCGCGTCTTTGCAATGCAAAAATTATATCAGCAGAGGACGTGTCCCCATGCTAAGAGAGCATAAGACATATGTGATTGAAAAAGTGAGTAATAAGCTACTAAGAGCATATCTTTAGTTACTATGTCCACAAGATTTCTCAGTAGGAAAATTGTTCTACATAACTTACGACTCACATAATCAACATGGTGTTTCCAATTTAATTCCCTGTCAACATATACCCCTAAAAATTTAATAAAGCCTGGACTCTCAAATGTATACTTTCTTAAAGAAATAACCATTCTTTCACATTTGTTTGTGTTTAGAGACAACATGTTTGCCGCAAACCAATTGCTAGCATCGTTTAAATGTGAATCACTATTACTAATTAAATCGCTAAATGATGTGGATCTTAAAATGATTGTAGAATCATCGGCATATAAAACTGTTTTAGTTATTAAAAATGATGGAAAGTCATTAATGTATATTAGAAATAGAAGCGGACCGAGGATCGAACCCTGAGGTACTCCACATTCCAACGGCAAGATATCTGATTGATTGTTATTAACAGCAACATATTGTTTTCTGTTTGCTAAGTAAGATTGTATTAGTTACTGACTATTCTCATTGAAACCATATTTTATAATTTTGCTAATTAATTAATTAATAAATCATGCGCTTGTTACATAAGTCCGTACGTTTTTTATTTCACCTTTTGAAAAAAAACTTTTATTATCAAATGTACTGTCCATTATTTTCTATCACTTTGGACAAACGATCAGGCAATTTCATAATGCCATCTCACCAGAAGGTTCCGTCTTTGCTCTTGAAAAATGTGTACAAGTGAATTTTGATACCGTCCAAAGATGCGAAATTTTTTCCGTTAAGAGAATTTTGTATAGAGCGGAACAAATGGTAGTCGGAGCATATGGTCCAAATATCGCACCATCTCACTACTATTTGTTCTGCTTTCTACAAAATTCTCTTAACGGAAAAAATTTCGCATCTGTGCACGATATCAAAATTCACCTAGACATTTATGTGAGTGACGACAAAACTTCGAGAATAATTAGGGCATACGTAGAGTACACAGGCTGGCATTTTGCAATTTAAGTTTTTAAATCGCTTATAAATACATAAAAATACTAAAAATACCAAACAATAACACAGAAAGCATGTGCTTACGCAGCTTAGCAGAATGGTGCTCTCAGCATGACGTCATGCGCAAAGCAATTTAAAACTGTTTATATTTGTAGCACACCATATATTCTCCCAAAATGGTGCTGAGTGTTATGTGTAGGAGCGCACCCGGATATTAAGGTTGACAAGAGGAGTATATTTCCGTAACGCGATTTTGTAACTGCTCAATCCACAAACGTCCCCAAACAAGTGTTTCACTTAAAAATTATGTGAAGTGTCAATATTAATTTTCTAAAGTTGTCACGAGCAAACTTTTAAATAATTGACTGAGAATTGGTCGAAAATCTCAATTAGTCCTTAAAAGTTACTAGATTTTAAAATCTAATTCTGCTTCAACCAAAGAAACAGAGTATTGAAACTCAACCTATAGTTTTTAATATTCATCCTCCATTAAATGATAATTATCGAAGCTTATATAATTAATTATAAATTCAACTAAATGCTTAATACCGTTTTGCATTGCTATACCTATAATTTAATATTTAAAGCTCGTAGAAGAGAGCGCTATTTTACCAATCCCAACTAAATATGGACAAAAAACCATTATCAGTTGCGAAATCGTTAGTTATCTGATTCGAGATTTAATGACCGTCTACACAAAAAACCACAGCGGTCGGACATAAAACCATTATTTATATATGTTCACGGATAATCCTAGGGAACATGATCATTTATTTTTTGCCTTTACAGATTAATAAGCCGCAAAAATGTTTGAAGTAATAAGGAGAGAAATAATAACGATAATATTATATATTTTTTTCAGTTTTTTAAATATTAATGTTGCGTCGATCCTGGGAAAAAAACGGCTTATAGTGCGGACCGCAATGCTGGTTGCGTTCATTCGGGTTAACTGGGCATAAATAGTTGTAAAAATGGCAAAACGGGACTTAACTTTGAGAGCTCTTACGTTGCGTATAAAGGGGATCCTTGAAGATTGCTTCTGCACCAAAGGGCCTGTGTTGAAAGTTTAGGAACATAAACCCACACAGACACAACTTACTCCAAAACAAAACTCCCATTCGCGTAACTAAATATGTTAAATATATAAGAATATATACAATGGCATAGTACATATCATAGACATATATGCAGGATACTGACAAGAAAGCGCGTGAATGCTTCTTATCGTAGTTTACATAAGAATTCCTCACTCTAGCGTATTTATCTTCCCCATCTTCTTGGAGGTAGAGGACTTCTAAACCTAGAGAATCTTCGATGCAGGATTGTTCTGGGTACCACTATCACATTAAGAAGCGGTGATCCCCTCAAGCAATTCGTCACCACGCATGAGTTTGCTGGAAAAGGAGAATTTTTGACGCAGAACAGCAGACAATCTTGGATTGGCCGAATTAGCGCCGAACCGAATATTCGTTGGTACTCCAATGTTAAATGAGGAGTATAAGCAAGTCAGCTAATCTATTAAGAAGTAGAGCAACGCATGCTTATGGAAGAACATATGAGAAAACCGTTACACTCGACGTACTTCCAATCCGGAAGTCCCGGAAGTTGATTTTTGCCTTCCTGTGCTCGGAAGATCTTAGGTAGAAGTACGTAGAACACTTATATATACACTTTATATATATATAGGTGGTATTGGTTTAGGTCTTAAACCATCGCCAGGTACTGCACTTCAGGCTTACCACAAGGTAGCACGTCATACACGAATACCTGACGGGGAAAATACACACTGCCGCATCCCAGACCCTGGAGATGTGCGGCAGCGGCTAGTGCACTACGCACATATGCTATATATATATTGTCACGGTTCCGGGGAAATATTTAAATTTTATCAATTTCCCTTAGAAAATCAAACGAGGAATAATTGAATTTCTGGATGTTACTTTTCCTTGGTGCCACTAACCCAGTACGAGGTTTGAGACTTGGAGGGTGTGGGGTGAAACTATCAAGGTCTAATTTGTTTTAGGGCGCCATTCCTCTAACCAAAGAAAAGTGGGAGAACTTTAGATACAATAACAACAAAAAAATATACTAAAATTGAAATTATAAATGATGGGGTAATTTATTTTCTCGGCCAATTATTGTAACATATTTACAGTAAAAAAAATTTGTATAAATAAAATAACTAATGCAAATTTGTGGCCACAATTAAAGCTAACGCAATTTACAATAAGAACAACTTAAAACTAACTTAACCTAAGATACGTTACAATAATCGGGGTAACTTTATAAATTTTGAGAAGAAGAAATCCAAATAGACCAATACGTTAGACCAAATACGTCATCCAAATTCCTCAAAATAAATTTTGCTGTTTGGGTTCCAGAAATAAAATAACTGTATATAACCAATACCAAAAACGCTGTAATTAGGAAAAATTAATTAGTTAAACGTAATATTATTTATGAAGATATAATATTACGAAAATGGCTTACCCGTTTGACAATACGGCGTTTATTACAATTATATATTTTTATTATTTAAAATGGGGATAATTTCCGTCTTACGGTTCCTTATATTAATTATAAACTTCGCACAATGCGGCTGAATCAATTTATAAAAGTTCCTTCTAAATAGGCAATATTTTCTTCAAAATTTCATAGATTCAGTTTTTCTTTAATAATTAATATCTCCCCAAAACAAATAATACAAAACCCTTTCAAACAGATTCGTTTTGTATTATTTATCACCACTGTCAAAAACGGTTCCATAGCAACTTTAATAATCTTATTACAAATTTATCTAAACTTTCAAAATTACACGTGACAATATATATATATTAATAAAAAAGGTATTTTATGAATAATAAGACATGATTTTATTGATCAACTAATACGTCTCACACATCATATGATATATTTTATACTATTTTATTTACATCAAACAATATGCCTTAGCAACGATATAGCACCCTACGATCGTTAATAAGTGTAAATGTTGCATAATTATATTTTCGCTAACACAGCCAGACTGACATGCGGAACGTTCTCGGGACGCAACTGCATTTTTCACACCATTAACAGCATTGTTGTTATCAGCAACAGCAACCTGCATACCACCAATGGTCTGCTCCATACCAACAACAGCATTCTGCATCTTGCATACCAGTAACAGCATCCTGCATACCAGGATCTCCATTCTTGAGCTGGTCCACCATTTATCTTCTACTGCATCTTGAAAGTTTTCACCTAAATCATAATCTGTAAATAGAGCAATTTGGGCGCAGAATTGATCTTTCACAAAATCAACCATGCACCAATGTCAATTAATAAAAGTAAATATTTATTTAAAACAGAACTCTCCAGGAATACTATAACTTATGATCTGAAAGCTTAGAGACTATACGTTACATTTCATTTCTCTACCACGAACTGAGTGACTAGATCATCAAGCTCAGATACTCAATAACTATCTATTAGTTTCCTTCATTACAGATTGTCTACAGTACAACAAGCTCAGAGACCGTCTATTTGTTTCTGCACACACAGTGCTTTATCATCAACATCATCAGCCCGTCGCCATAGCTCACGATCTGCCACCATGGTTACAGAGCTATTACCGGACTGATGCCACTGGCAGCGGCATGTCTTGTGGTACTCAACAACCTTTTCTCTCAACTCATTAGCAATTACATTTATCAGTTTATTCTGCCAATCCGATCCCAGTGATCTGTCATTTATCTTTTCCAATAAACGCTCAAATTCAAAACTAAAATCTCGAAACTCAGATCTTAATTATCAAATCTCAAATATCATAACTCAGATATTAAATCACAAATATCGAAAACAAAATCTCAAATCTAATTTTTACACATTATGGCTAACACGTGCCATATGATTTAACCAAAACAATAAAATGCCTCTTACCATTTTAGTCATCATCAATCTAACCAGTTACCTTCGCAAATTGTGTTTGTTAATAACAAAGCAACGCTCGTTCATCCTGACAATTTTTAGGGATCTTTGTTAAGATTCTGCATTTTTCAAACAAATGTCACATTTCATATTTATTCCAATAAGTGTCATTTCCTTAGAAACCACTTGAAATAATTTTTGACAAAATAACTTGAAATTTGCCAATTTATTATCTAGTTCATAATTCATACTACCTTTATATGATTCTCAATCGTCACCTTTAACTGAAAACTTTACATTAGCCTTTGCAATATTATACGACAATTTCTTTGCACCAATATAATGGTTGCATTAAAAAAAATATTTTTAATATAGCACTTATTTTATATTTCTTGTGGGTGATACGCCAATCGCACTTCTGATATTAATAAAAAAGGTATTGTATGAATAATAAGACATGATTTTATTGATCAACTAATACGTCTCACACATCATATGATATATTTTATACTATTCTATTTACATCAAACAATATGCCTTAGCAACGATATAGCACCCTATGATCGTTAATAAGTGTAAATGTTGCATAATTATATTTTCGCTAACATATATATAGAGGTTTAGGTCTTAAACCATCCTCCGCCATGTACTACACTTCAAGCTTACCACAAGATATGCGAGCCATATGTGTCATATACGTCATATGCGAATACCTGTCGGGAAAAATTACACAATGTAGATGTTCCAGACCCTGTAGATGTGCGGCAGCAGCTAGTGCACTAGACGGTGCGTCTTCAAAGTGCGTAGAGAACCAAGCAAACATGCTTTTTGCACTCTGGAGACCAAAGAGTTCGAAACTGATCTGCAGGCAGGAATGATGTCAAGTTCCTGCTTAAAAGACGCCTTCGTTCCGCCTAGAACGCCCATGATGAGAACCACAAGCTTAATTTTGTAAATTCTCTTGATTTCGATCTGTTATCTAAATTTGACAACAAGATTTCCCGAAGGTTTCAAGCCCCTGCAGGACTGTTCTTCGTCACGTATTACCTCTCTTACGTTTTCCTTGCGGAGACCAATTCAAATGTCCGTTTTTTTTCACACAAAACAATATCAATCCAGTTTCACTTTCGTCTTCTTATTTCTTCGCAAATCTCTTTTTAGCCAGTTTGGAGTAAATCTGTACTGTCACCGGATGCTTTCCACAGAAGTGAACAGATTTATCGTTAGTTTTAGAAATGCAGAGTTTAATGTGGTGCGAGAATCTTGGAGAATCTTGAATATCTTGGAGAAATTCTAAATTTTTTTGAGTATACTATAAGCATGCTGAAAATTTTCTATTCTGCTTTTAATATTATTAAGGCTACCTCCAGTCTTTATTATAATGGTACCCAGGTAGCAAAAGTTGCCCACATCTTCAAGTTCCACACCATTAACATAAAGTCTGTCCAAACTTGAATCACCTATACCCATGACTTTCGTCTTGTTGATGTTAATAAATCAACTATGTGGATAGTGGGGACTTTTAAATTGGGACCATTTAAATTGGTTTGTATATTTGTTCCTCTGTGTGACAACAAGCAGATCTCTACATAATCTACGTCTTCAAAATGGCGTTCGAGTTTCCATTGGATTATTTTCCTTTCTGTGAAAGCTTTGAGAAGACCCAGTCAAGTAGTATGTTGAAGAGTAAGGGACCTAAATGTCAACCTATTTTTACTCCGTTACAATATTACGCGGTCACTTTCTTAATAATAGCTAATAAATTTAAAAACCCAAACTACTGAACAGTTGTGGTGCGAACAGTTAATATTTGATCCCATTAATTGATTTATATGCCATTTAGAGAGTTGTTAGTTATTAAACGATGTGTTATACAATTGTTGTGGTTTTGTGGTTACTCACTGTGTAAATGGATGCAGGTTTAATCTCTGGTAGATGTTTTATCAAAACTATTACACACGGTGGTTTTCGTCGAAACGCCTGGATAGTTGGTAGTGAAGAAGTCTACTGCTTTTACGTTTCAAAATCTGTGTACCTTGCATTCAATACTTTACTAGAAAACCACACGTTAACTACGTGCGTGGGTTTTGTAGTTAGATAAAACGTTTCCGTCTGCACCACAATAATACTATGTTCACAAAACCGTCTGTGACCTTTGACCTGTTTTTAGTTTTAAAACTACTGGTATATTGCATGAGCTTTTATATTATTATTATTTATTTATTTCTTTATTAAATTATATGTATATCAATAACAACACTTTCATATAAATATAGATCTTGAAGGTCATCGATATTTTTTGTTCGATATAACTGATAAACACACTATTTGTGACATGGCATTTTTTGGGTATTTCTGATGTATTTTGATACGTTAAAACAAATCTGAAAAGTAAATTTTTCTATCACTCACAAATTTTCTGTTGTAGGCAAATTTATATTTTGCAATATACAACATTTTCATATTGCGTCAATTCACGACATGTATGCGGTGACGGTACACAAGCGGTTAACCCATTCAGTAATCATTAAAAAAATTAAAAATGGAAAAAAAACACAATTTTTTTATGAATTTTATTTATTGAACATATATATCCTTCATAAAAGCCATTTCGGGCCCAAAATGGGATTGAAAGTTGATATTATGGTGCATAGTGTGGGTCGAGATATAAAAGAAATTCATAAAAAAATACTCATTTTCTTTCGTACCTCGTTTGAATCATCGTAGTTGTCTTTTGTCTCGCTTCCACATACCATGAATCGTATTTATTTTTGCCCGAGTACATTCGGGAGTGATCTTTTCTGTAGGTAAAGCTTGCCCGAGTTATCTCGGGTGTGGGAATTTTCGCACATAATAACCGCCCGAGCATACTCGGGCGTAGTCTTTAAGCGGTTAAGATCAGTTTGTTCTTATTTATCAGGTATAAAAGTATGCTTCAAAATAGATTGCGTTCATCAGTAAACTACAGGTATCCAAATCTGTTGCATTTTCTATGTCGTGACTCGAGACTGGTTACTTTTTGAGTTCTAAGTAATTCACTATTCAGAAGGAGTGGCCACTACATCAGGCACTAACTCTTGGACTAAAAAACGTTAGAAGTAAACCACTGGTCGATCCCAAAAACGTATTTTTCCCACCTTCACATATTAAATTGGTCTAAATGAAGAATTTCGTTAAAGTAATGGATCGAAACGGAAGAGGGTTTTTGTATCTAAAACAAAAAATTTCGAGAATTAGTGAAGCAAAAATTAGGGCATATTTGTGAGCCCACAAATAAGAGAAATAATGAAAGATGCATTTAACAGTAGGCTAAATTAAAATGAAATAAGAGCTTGGAGAGCTTTTAAAACAGTTGTTTCAAAATTTCTTGGAAATGTGAGAGCTGTAAATTACAGAGATATCTTGAATAAACTACATGATGCCTACAAAGAAATAAGATGTCTTTAAAAATTCACTTTCTGGACTCTCATCTACATTTCTTCCCAGAAGATCTGGGTGCAGTAAATGATGAACATGGGAAACAGTTCCACCAAGACATTTTCGCCATGGAAAAGCGATATCAGGGTAAATGAAATCCAAATTGGCTTTCTGGTTACTGGATATTAATAAGGTAGGCCTCAAAAACAAATTATCGACGTAAAACATTAAAAACAACATTTTGATATAAGTTAAAATTAATAATAATACGTATATCGCTATATTCCGTTAGAAACCAACAATTTCTCATAGCAAAAAAATGATGGGTGATAGAAAAAATCTGCAGTTAGGTCTTTTAGTTAGGATGCTTTTAGGTCAAATTTTAAGTGGGATGCACTATGTTTTGTCTATGTCACAAAAAATAAGTTCATTTTTGTTTACTAGTGTATTTTTGTAATACCGTCAACTAGCAATATCTTGTGAATCAATACCCAGACAATCGATACCAGCTCTACTAGAAACATTTGAGATAAAAGGCAGAACAAGATCATAGTATAGTAATGTAAGAGTGACTCGCCATTTAAGGCAATCTAATAAAGGTTTACCACTAGACGTTGACTACAAACGTTAACTTATTCAACGGGCCACAGCATCAGACAACGGTCGGACTGAGAGAATTGAATCAAGGCATGAACAGGCGAATAAATTGGTTTATGATACAGGTCATTACGCAAATGTATGCGGGGCAACCCGAGCTACTGCCTGCAGAAAGACGAGGTGTCATCATGTACCGGGTTATACAGGGACGTAGAGGCGGAAATGGGCAGTGTATAACACGCTGTGTATGCATGTACACGAGAAAGACAAGGACACATCAAATATGGCAGTACAGAGACGCAGCCCTAAGCATAACCTAACCGGGCACGAACATGTGTACATTGAGAAGACGAGGTGTCATCATCAACGAGACAAGGCAGTGACGGCATATAGACGTCTGTGCGTTTCACCTACAGCTGTGTTCATAATTATTAGGCACCCTAGTAAATTTTAAATACATATGCAAAAAGGAGCTAGGATATTTAAAATACACTATATATTGAAACAAATGTTTATTATTATTAATAAATTTAATAAAAATTATTATATTTTTAATATTTTGTTGCCCCTTCTCGGGCTTTTATAACCGCAGCTATGCGTTTCGGCATACTACGTACTAATTTTGAGCAAGGGGTAATTTTCTCCCATTCGCTCAATTTTTTTTTGTCTAAGTTCACCCCGGGATGTCGTGGGATGTTCGTGTACTTTTCTCTTCAATATGGGCCACAGGTGTTCAATTGGCGAGAGGTCAGGGGATTGAGCTGGCCAATCTAAGACCCGAATTAGATTATCAGAGAACCATTTCCTTGATGCCATGGAAGTGTGGCAGGGCGCATTGTCTTGTTGAAAATAAACATCTCTGACATCTTCTCCCCAGTTTTGACCAAAAATTTTTTCAACAGACGGCCTTAACACGCCTCCTAACATGGTGGTTGTAGGTACCGGAGTTCATACGACCCTCACAAATAAAAACATTTTTTACACCATGGGTACTCATTCAACCCCATATCATTATACTACCACCACCCTGTTTTATTTTGGGTGAGATGCACTCATCCCGGTATTCCTCGCCCTTCCTCCTCCTCACATACTGGGGCCCCGAGTGACCAAAAATCTGAAATGTAGCAATAGAAAAGCCTTAATTTATCGTAATATTTAAAGGTCTTCAGATTTGATGGAACTGATCGAAACTAAGTTTATATTTTAAAATATAGATGAGTTTTGCTACCTCAATATTTGTTTCATCGGACCAAACCACTTTCGCCCAGTCGTTAGTCGTCCAATTTTTATACTTTTTGGCCCATAGAAAGCGTTTCTTTTTATTTTCTGCGGAGAGCCATGGCTTTTTTCTACCCTTGCGGCCTGTTAACCCTTGTTCTATTAAACGCCTTCGAACGGTTACTGATGAAATCGATGCTCCAGACGTTTCTTGAAGGTCAGTAGCAAGCTTCCTGGACGTTTTTCTGCGGTTTTGCAGCGATAAGCGCAGCAACTGGCGGTCTTCTCGCTGTGTTGTTCGCCGTTTTCTTCCACTTCTTTGTTTGTTTGTAAATGAATTGTAATCTTTGAATCACGGTTTAAGATAACTAACAGACCATAACAAAACGTAAACAGATTTCGAGGTCATTTCATAGCCGTCCTGTTTTACAGGGGGTGCCTAATACTTATGAACACAGCTGTATTTAGCCATATACCAATATATACCTAGCAATGCCATAAATACGGTTACTATTTTTCACTACATGATATATTATAATCTTAGACCAGGGGTCGGCAAACTTTAGAGGCTAAAGAGCCAAACTCACCCATTACGGCATCTAGAAACATTTTAAAGAGCCATTTTTTTTTTAATACATGACTTTTTTGACCACTTCTTTTCCTCATATACATAAATGACTTGCCTAACTTTCTCAATTCCAAATGTATTCTTTATGCAGACGAATCAAATTCAATTGCGAGATCCTCCTCAATTCATGATGTATTAAGCACATGTATACTGAATTTGAATTGGCCAGTTTTAAATGCGGACAAAACTGAACGACTTCTATTTACATTAAGAAAAAATACTCAGCTTCAATAATCCAGCCTCTGCGAAATTCCTGGGTATATATGTTGATCCTAACTTAACTTGGGAACAACATGTAGATCAACTCAGTAGTAAATTAAGCAAAACTATATATCTCTTGCGGAACCTTCTGGGCTCCGTTAATCTAGAGATATTAAAAACAGTATACTTCTCACTCTTCCAGTCGCACATCTCATATGCTCTTCCAGCTTGGGGTTACTCTTCAGCTGCTGGAAGAATCTTTTCCCTTCAACGTAGAGCTATAAGATTTATTGATGGTAAATCTTACAGAGCGGATTGTAGACGCTCTTTTATAACTCTAAGGATCACGACCCTCCCTAGCCTATTCATTTACCTATGCATCCTCTATACCTACAATAATAAAGACAAATTCGTTTCCCATTCTGTATATCACACTCACGACATCAGACACAAAAATAATCTAATTCCTAAATTTTGCCGGATAAATAAAACCAAAAATAGCCTAAATTATTATTCTGCTGTATGTTTTCATAAACTACCAGAGAATCTCAAAAGTCTACCTGTACGGAGTTTCAAGAGCTCTGTAAGAGATATATTAATTTCAAATCCTGTCTATACAATAGATTTTTTGATCTCCGTATTGCATGAAACTATTATATATGTACCTCATTTTCAATTCTATTTCATAAGTGATAATCTTTCTAGTTAATTAGTAGCTGTGGTTTATATTAAATAGTATATTTTTATATTAGTTAAAATGTCTAAATGTATGTTGATGAATTATGTCCGTAGATAATATAATAGTTAACTTTATGGGCTACAGTCCGACTCCCATAAACTTAACTATTATGTCTAAATGTTTTTGACTGACTAGACACAAATTTTGTATTATAATAGGGTCAATAAATTTATATTATTATTTTTATTATTATTATTATTGGATATTTTCTAAATTTTATTCCTTATCAACTTAATTTGAAGAGCCACATGAATGTCCCCAAAAAGCCGTATGCGTCTCGCCAGCTGCGGTATGGCGACCCCTATCTTAGGCAGCGTTTTCCAACTTCCGGTCTGTCAGATGTTTTTGCCCATTGGCATAAAAGTGACTTTATGCATAAGGGTGACCTTAAAGCTGCTTTCAAGAAGAAAATCGAGACCATTCCCCTATGCAGACCATCTGCTACGTCCTTAGTCTGCAGAATGCAAAAAGCAATGCTGCTCGGATCGCTTCGAATTATGTGGAAGCTGGATTTGGTGTGAGCCTATAGGTCACATATCGCCAGGGTTTGGGAAGTGGCCAATTGCTGAGATAAAGCTCCTTCGACCTTCCCGTGAAGGTAAGAGATGAGTGTCTCATCTTTACAGAACACGTTGTGAGCAAACCTAGACGGTACCGGCGAAACTACAAACCTCCCCTTCAAAATTAGTATTATTATTATTCTGCCACCCCTTTGATCTGCAGGATGCAGAAAGCAATGTGGCTCGGGTCACTACGCCTGTACGAGCATTGGATCTGCTGTAATTTCCATACCTGTACATCGCCGGAGTTTGGGATGCAGCCGTGTATAATGCATATTCCGCCCTAGTTACACAATATACTAGTTTTGTATTTTAAAAACCATATTTATTTTATGAAATACCATACTAGAATCCATATTACACAAGTGTGTACCAAGTTCTATATATGAACCTGTCTGGTACAAGTGTATTACCATCTTATGTAATCATACATTACAACTATCTATAATAATTTTGACTTTTTCGTAACGATCTTCCAACATTGCAATGTAAAGAATCTTGAAAAGATATACTGATTCTGGTCAGCCGTCTCTCAGAAAATATAAGCATTGACCATATATTCCGACATACGACATATGAATAAGTTTTAACTGCATTAAACATCAATCGACACAATATAAAATTTGTTATGAACTTGTAAGAGCATTGTTTCAAATTTTTGAAATCCAGAAACTTGTATGAGCATTGTTTCAAATGTTTGAAATCCAGAGAAAGAATATCCCAGAAAATTAAATATATGGATTTTTGATTCATTCATAAAAGACATGACACACTGGAAAACATGATGGTTTTAAAGATTTAAAACTTGTATCACACGGAAGAGGAAATTTAATTACTGTTTTTATTGTGAATAATTTTACACCGGAACATAAGAAAATTACATTGAAATCTACATTTTTGGCGAGTTTGGTCCTCATATCAACTTCTGTGTTCTGGGATAAAAGTATCCACCCGGTATGTTGTTAATATCAATTAAATACTTTATAATTAATTGCTACTTTTAATTATTATGGCAAAATTTCCTTGCAACAGCATTTATGACAGGAATAGATATAAACAAAAGGCGAGAAGTCACCATCTGTTGAGGCTATATGCAAGCGCGGGAGTATCGGCTAGCCGGTGGCCACAGGACACAGACATGTCTGTATGTACACATTATACTCCGATCGTCCTATCTCTCTCTCGGAGGCTCTCGGTAATCTGCCGCGGATTTAATTACAGGGAATTATGGCGGTGAGTTATGCACATACGGGCCTTGTACACCAAAAACACATCCGAGCCTGGCGGGAGATTACGAGCCGTAATTATTTACACGGGGATTATACTCGGGCATGAGGATTGAATTATCGGCAAGAAAATAACCCGGAATAACATGGGACCCTGCATCCACTACATATCCCAACATGTTACTTTGTACTTGTGTTAGTGTGAAAAGCAAATGAGACATTTGACAGTGCGCTAGTGTAATGGTTGTGGTCGAGTCGATAAGTGTTCCCGGGCAGAGGGAACTTGCACAACAGCCCTTCGTCCTTTACTCACTATGAGGAAAGTAATGTTCAAAGGAATGATGCAGCTCTGTTAACATTTTGGCAAATTAATAACCATTGACAATAGTGTTGAAGAGTCTTATTTGACAATGGTAAGCTGTTTCTCCGTGGTAAGATGGTTACCTTTCACATTCCGATATTGTTAAGTTTCCCAGATCAAAAATGTGCTTAGGCAGGACATTTTGATCGGAGGGAAAATGAAATTTTGTTAAAAATATTAATAGGAGTAGCTTTTAACCGTTTACGTAACATGATGATAAACATAAATGTACTACTAAGAAGAGCTTCTATAAGCTCGTTTAAAATTGAATATAATAACAATAAGAAATTTATTACATTCTGCCTTTCGGCTTGAATTATACATTATTAAGTACATTACACTATATTTTGCATTTGTTCATTCAATTTCTTTTTATTTTTTTCCACCGTGTCTTTGTTGAATGATGGTTCTTTTTTGTGAAACTTTATTCATCCATCTACATCTTGATCTTGTGTCTTTTAAAACTTCTTCTCGTGTTCCTCCTCTGGGTAGGACTTCTTGACAATTGTGAAGTAGTTATTCGATGGTTTCCTTTCCTCACCGACACATCCTGCATACTCTTTATTCATCTTTTCTCCAGAATTAGTTGTCTCTCTCCTCGTTCCCATATTTAAATCTTGCTAGCGTCCATTTCTTATTTCCTTTTTCCATTTTTCTTCAGTATTTGCATTGTCCGAATTTTGGCATACATATTGTTGTATCTGGATTCTTAAATTCTTCCCTGTCTTTCTTGGCCTTGTATATCTTTCATACTATGTGTTACTTCATCATTGACGTTTTGTTGTCTAGATCAGTGTTTCTCAACCTTTTCTGGCATGTGACCCCCCAAAATGATGTAAATATTTTCTGCGGCTCCCCCTATATATATAGTGTATCAAGAGAGAGGGAATACGATTTTTCTTAAAAATACGACGTGTGTGCAAATTGGGGGAAAAACAAATTATTTATAAATTTATCAAAAAAATTGAATGGTAGTATTGAAATTTTCCGTAATAAACCGGAAGTATATGATATCAAGGACAATTTCGAATTTTTAAACGGGAACGTATGTCAAATTGTTTATCTTTGGATAGAGCTATTGAAAAGAAACAACTTTTACATAAAAAAAAATTAAATATATTTTATAGTTGACAAAAAAATTTGATATCTTTATATAATGATTATATTCCCTATAACAACTTGAAAGTAAAGTGTTTTTATTTACAAGTGTTCAAAGTGAATTCCATTTTGATTTAAACACTATCGCATTCTTACTCTTGAGTTACCTGTAGGTCGGAGCATAATAAAAAAAAAATAATAATAATAATAAAAAATATTGCACTTTCAAGTCGTATCTACTTGAAAGTACTTGCAGTACCTACAACGCAAACTATTCTAGAAACATATGATACGTAGAAACGTATCAACTGACACATATACTTTATTTGACCAAGGATATAGTTTATTATAGTCTGTTTCTTTGGTTTAAGCGGAACTAGATTTACAAATCTAGTAATTTTTAGCAAAAGTACGCTTTACACATTATAAAGTTAGTAACGACAACTTAAGAAAATTAAAATTCCATTTAGTTTCGCTTAAACCTTTGGAATAACCTGTATTTTAAATAAGTATATTAGATATAATAATAAATAAAATATTTATCATATTTATGTTATGAAAGGTATATTTTTTTAATATTAATTAAGATATTTATAAATATGGGTAAAATTTATATCTTTCAAGATTGAGAGCATTTCTATTATATTTACATGTTTCGATCTTGTATTAGTTCGCGGCCACCCGACGAAGCTTTCACGGCCCCCCAGTGGGCCGCGCCCCCACGGTTAAGAAACGCTGGTCTAGATCTCTTCCATCCTACTTTCTTTAGCGATAGTCCGTAATATTGATACCGGCTTTTTCTTTTCTCTTCCCATAACAGCTACGTTAAATATATAACAACTACGTCAAATCAACGACAGCACTTCGCTGCTAAAAGAAAAATATTTCACAAATTTTGACTCATTAAAATTCGAGATTGGACTGGAAATTAAATTTATATAACAAAAAAAGCATAAATTAGATAATGAACGATTCTTAAAGAATAAACCTGCAAAATATTTTTCATATCGGTCAAAGAATACAGTAGTGTCTAGAGTTACTTATTTATGTCTACGAAACCCTAGACATTTCTGTATGATTCCGAAGGATATTGTCCGCAGATTCTTAAAGAATAAATCTGCAAAATATTGTTTATATCGATCAAAGGATATAGGAGTCTCTTGTTTATGCATACGAAGCCCTAGACATTTATGTATGTAATTATATTCGTAGATTCTTAGAGAATAAATCTGTACAATATTGTTCATATCGGTCAAAGGATATAGGATTGTCTGCCAATCACGAGAACCTTAGGAAAAATTGACGTCACAATGTTACCAAGATTTCATGCAGACACTTGCTAATTACATATGTAGGATTACACTGCAACTTTCTGGAAAGGTATTTCGGAATATTACTAATGATGTGATAAACTTCATTATACAAATAAAGATTTTAAATGCTGGTATAAACAAGAAAAATATTTGAGAAACGTATATGTACTCTGTACGGTGATTTTACCCTCTACTATATATTGCAAGGCTTTGTACGTAGTTGTATGCGGGACGGAGAAACAGCTTTGTTAGAAATTATCAGTGTATAAAAGCAATGGGGTGATACAAACGTTAGTAGTTAACGCATCTTCAGAGTTGATGAGTCCGCTGTGGTTGCGGTGTTATGGTGGTGTCTCGCGTGTTCAATCCAATTTCTGGGCTGTACGGTTGGGTGCCTACGTTGGCCAGCCGCCGGAAACGAGCCGGGACAAACATAAAAATACATACGTACGACGCCAACAGCCGTCGCCTTTCCGCAACAGTAATAAAATATAAACGTAATAGGAACGACGCTATAAAACTCACGGCAATAATGTACGATCCAATATAGAAAAAAATAAACCCGACATTGATTCGAAGGGTGGGTTCTCAGTGTGACCTAGCGAAAATATATTTACCACACAAAGCGATTTGCGCTGCAAATACCGTCAGTTAGTTTTCCATTTTCAGGAGTTTTAACTTGCTTTAGTTTAATTAACTGTATTGATATCTGACCGAAGTTAACTGCTTATTTCTGGTTGAGTTGAGGTTCTAGCCATACCTATGCCCGAGAAGCTACGGACCACTGTCAGTTAGTTGTGGAATTTATTTTTAATACACTGGAATTTAGATATTGTCATAGTCTACAGCCAGGTTAATTTTAGGGTTTGGTTGCTAAGAATTGTGAAAAATAGAACTAGTGGTGTATCGATTAACCTTTAGAAATAAATAATAAAAATGTGAAAGTTAACTACTAAGGGCCGGTTGCTGAAAGCTTGGCCGAGTTTAACCATTTGGCTAAACTCGATTACACTATAACAATCCCATAAGTAACTATGGGATTTTCCGACCTTTTGGTTATAGTTAACTAAGCTTTCAGAAACCGGCCCTAAGAATTAAAATACTACACTCATCATACTTAGAGATGGGAATTTCGGCTCAGTTTGCGGAACCGGATCAGTGGAGGTCGTTCAGTTTGTTGAGCCGGTTCATTGATCCGGCTCAGTGATCCGATTAAGTAAACATGTTTCCGAGACACAGGTCGGTCGTTAGTTCGTAGGTAGAACGTCGCTGAGAGCCGGATCTTGCTTAGAGCCGGTTCTTGCAATATATGAACTGTAAACATGATCCCGAGACACAGGTCGATAGGTCGTTCGGTCGTAGGGAGAACGTCGTTTAGAGCCAGCTCTTGCTTAGAGCCGGTTCTTGCAATATATGAACTGTAAACATGATCCCGAGACACAGGTCAGTCAGTTGTCGGTCGTTCGCTAGTAGGTAGAACGTCGCTTAGCCCCGACTCTTATCTAACATTTTTGAAACAAACAATTCACTTTATGTAGCTACTGTATTTTAAACCAGATGTGTTAAGTTTATGGCGATGTTTATTGCCCTTATAAATCCGACATCTGGGATTTGTGCAATATTTTTAATATTTTTATGGTTGTAAGAAAATACAGACTAAGCCTATTAGTTTCAAATAAACTGCCCTACAAATTGATGACAAAATACACTTTATGATAATACATTACAAGCCGAGTTCTCGTGAATTTCAACATGACATCGATCCAGATCCGGATCACTCTGGTCACTGCTCACAATCGCCCGACCAATCTTATCCTTGAAACTTGAAACTATACAGTGAGCCGTGAGCCGGCTCATTTCAATTTGGTGAACCGTGTCACTTCGGTCAGTGTACTGAGCCGGCTCGTTCATGAACGACCCATCTCTAATACAAATTACTGTCTGTTTCCTTTTCAACCAACGAAATGGATTTAAAAATCTGCAAAAAATGGGGGTATATTTTACAAATCGTGTGTTTACTGCGAAAAGTGACCAAGTCTATTGAGGTACAAATTCAGGTACTTCCAAAAATGTTTGAAGGACTTAAACAGTGCTCTTTATTAGTGCCGTCAAAGCAGGTACAATATAAAAAGAAAAATGTTTTTTTTTTTTTTTAACCCATAAATAGTACTTGGTTACTTTTTGCTGTTGACTAATACAAGGTAAACTAATTTGTTAAAAGAAAAAAAAAGAAGAAATGCAAAATATTTATTAACCACTTCAGTAACTCACATGTAAAGTTAATAAAAATAAATAAACCTTAAAGCAAAAAGCTAAAATGGAACTACTCCATCTCATTTTCTGATTTAGTTTCTGAACTAGCTGGTTCGGGAATAGCGTTCCTTCCAGTTTATCGACGAGTAGTGAATTGTCCCATCCATGGTATTCTGAAGGTACAAGGTGACTCAAAAGAAATTTTATATTTATTTAGCTTACTGCGTGAACGCAACGTATCCGAGGGGCGCGGGGGTTATGTCAATCGGTAGCCTGGCTCTTGGGAATTTAGTCGCTATGGAGCGTTTCTCGGGAGCAGACCACGCGTTATGCGTGCGAGAGTTTTACAAAAACGGTGATTCGGCGACTGTAGCGCGTAGAAAATTCTGCAGTATTCGAGGTTTTCGCCACTTAAATGATGCGCCAAGCATTCCTCTCATTCGACATTGGGTTAAAAAGTTTGAAGAGACTGGTACAATGCTGGATAAATCAAAATCCGGGCGACCTAGGTCATCAAGAACGGTAGAAAACGTGGAGAATGTTAATCAGTCTGTTCGTGACGACCCGAACCTTTCAATTCGGAAGCGCGCAAGTGCTTTAAATGTGCATAGATCATCATTACATCGCATTATGCACAAAGACCTAAAGCTGCACCCCTACAAAATTTAATTGGTGCAAGAATTAAAGCCCCAAGATGCCAGTCAGAGGCTTAATTTCGTAAATCAGGTGATTGAGCGATTTTCAACGTTTACCAACATTTTGTTTTCGGATGAAGCTCATTTTCATCTTAATGGCCACGTAAATAAGCAGAACTGCCGCTACTGGAGTGCAACGAATCCGAAACGCAAACATCAGAAACCCCTACATTCGCCTAAAGTGACCGTATGGGCTGCGATGTCGGCGCGAGGAATTATCGGCCCTTACTTTTTTGAAGACGAAAGGGGTCGTGCAGTTACAGTGAATTCAGAGCGTTATGTGGAGATGTTAGACAACTTCTTGGTACCTGAACTGCAAAACTTTCCTGGCTATAACCAAAGAACATGGTTCCAACAGGACGGAGCAACTTCACACACGTCCAATATGTCTGTGCCACGTGTTCGTGAAATTTTCTCAGGCAAATTGATCTCCCGGAGAGGTGACATAAATTGGCCTCCACGCAGTCCAGATTTAACCTCTATGGACTTTTTCCTATGGGGTTATCTTAAATCTAAAGTTTACGCCAATAAACCGACTTCACTGGCGCATTTGAAAGAAAATATCCGTCACGAAATGGCAGCCATCCCTGAGTCCACCTGCCGAGACGTCATAAGTAATTTTACTGTTCGATTAAATGAGTGCCGAGAACACGAGGGTCTACATTTAGACGATATTATTTTTAAGAAATAAATCCCCAAAAAGTCTATTTTAATAATTAATTAACATTTTTTCTATATACGGTTTACTTTTTTTTTTAATCGATCCACTAAATATAAAATTTCTTTTGAGACACCTTGTATCACGATAGTTTTACATAATATTTACCAAAATTGCCTTTTTATTTTCAGAAATAGGCAAGAGTTCTTTATATAAATTTGTTAATCCTGTAGGTATATTATTATTTAAAGGCCAACCTGTTAAAAAGGTCTACATTTTTCGTATTATAGATGTAGTAATTTGCATTGACCTGGTCTTAAAAATTGCCACAATCGATAAATTTTAATTTTGTCACTATTAGCAGGAAGCCCACGATATAATTATTAACTGTTCCAAATATTTAACGTATAGAAGAAAGTACAACATCGCAGTATCCCTGGAAGAAGCACTTTGAAACAATAAATCCCTGAAACACAACACAATCAAATTTCTACACAACACAAACATTATACAAAACATATCAGCACCTCAGAGGTAACTTGTATTAAGTCACAAATGATAAACAGCTCAGAAAAGACGATTTAAGATTGTTTACTTCCTTGCGTTGAACGACTTGATACAGTTTTAAAGCAACGTATATTGAAACTGGCTAGAGCTATAGTTCCAAATTATTTACCAATCGACGGACTATAAAGTATTAAGTCACTTGGCACTAAAATTTCATTTCTGATAAAAATGTGACTTGATACAGTTTACCTCTAAGGTGCTGATATAAAATAAAATGTATTATTATACCATACCTAATTGTACTGGTCGCCGGAATAGCCTATGCAGCGGAAGTGTCCTTAAACATTTAAATAAAAATGAATAAATAAATAAAATAGAATAAGCAAGTGACAGGGGAGTTCAACGGAACCACCCCCGCAACGTCATGAAAAACGGTATATTACGTCAAGCACGGAGAACTGGTTATTCATTCAATTACAAACTAAAAAAGTTATCCCGGAGTGAATGATGTCAGACATCCGCTGGCCGGAGCTTGAGAAGTATGAGATAAATAAATAGGCGACTTATGCGAGAGATATGGCAGAGTTTCATTTGCTTATAGCGGCGTGCGACGAGATGGAGCAACGAGGAAGTGGGGCAGAGTGATGAGTCGACGCCATGAATAATGCAGACGGTGTCCGAGAGACGGGGGGGTTGTGGCCTGAACCCACCATCGATCACTCGCCAATTCCACGCTACAAAAGCGAACCGGTTCGACGCGAGAAATAAACTTTACATGTCATAAATATTGTATGATGTTCTTGCACCTACGGCCACTTCCACAGACACGTCCGGCCACGCGGGATGCAAAACGACCGCGCACGAAACATAAATACAAGATCTGCCGCGTGCCATTCCTCCCCTTCCTAAACAGTCTCCACCGTTCCGAGCAAAGAACGCGAACTCGAAACCGACGTCTATACTAAGTCAGAAATCAGAGGATAAGATATGTTCTTGTTTTTATATAGGCCACTGTTTACGACCTACTGGAACGCTAGCAATAATATCCTACAGTTTTTTTATTCCCTCAAGAAATATTTTTCGTAATTTATTCGTTTAAGAGTACTCTGTAAATTTACGGTCGTTTCAGTGAAGTTTTTAGTCGTTTTCTACTGAGAATTATCTTAGCGAAAATTGACGAAGATCCGCGGCGAATAACTTCCGTCCTCTCTGAAGGCGGTCGGCCGCAACAGCTGCGCTAGAACATGTGACGCGCTAACACGGAAAGGGATTCGCCAACTCGACATGTCCGGCAAATGTTAACATAAACGCTGACCTTCTTGCAAAGTTCATCTCTCTGAAAACGAAAGCCGATCCTTTCCATCTACATCCCCTAATACCTATCCCTTCTAACCCCACCACGGGACGTCTCACGGGCAGTGGCGTGTATTCTATATATCCACGGTGTCCTCCCCACACCTTATAACGGCTGTTTTTTTTAGAGGTATAGAACTTTAAATTGCAATAAAACAACGATGGATTATTCGATTGACATGAATTTTTTTTTATTCGAAAGATAATCTTGTGGCATTACATTAAATCATACCAACAAGACGGCGCAACATGTCACACAGCTCGTGCCACAATCGATTTATTGAAAGACACGTTTGGTGACCGCCTAATTTCACGTTTTGGACCTGTGAATTGGCCTCCAAGATCTTGTGATTTAACACCGCTGGACTACTTTCTGTGGGGCTATGTAAAGTCATTGGTCTATGCGGATAAGCCACAAACGCTTGACCATTTGGAAGACAACATTCGCCGTGTTATTGCCGATATACGGCCACAAATGTTGGAAAAAGTCATCTAAAATTGGACGTCCAGATTGGACTACATCCGAGCCAGCCGTGGCGGTCATATGCCAGAAATCATATTTAAAATGTAATGCCACAAGATTATCTTTCGAATAAAAAAAAAATCATGTCAATCGAATAATCCATCGTTGTTTTATTGCAATTTAAAGTTCTATACCTCTAAAAAAACACCCATTACAACTGCACTATAGTCATTACACTTTTATATTTTAAATCAGCCATTTTAATTTAATTTTTCTACTAAAATCGTCACTATTTTGACCATTGGTACATCTTTTATAATATTTGATGCAAATGGAAAGGTCTTCTATCATTATTATAATATATACTATGCTATCATGAGCCTGGGCGTTATAGGATAACTTTGCACAGCTGAGGGCCGGTTTCTGAAAGCTTAGCCGTGTTTAATCTTTTGGTTAAACTCAATTACAATATAACAATCCCATAAGTAACCATAGCAACCATTTAACCATCTAACTATTTGGTTAACTTGCGGGGTCGGATTGCTACATGCTTACTATAAGCTCTATTGTGCGAGTTTACTGTCTACTCGCTGGCGAGTAAAGTCGTGCATGTGTGATCGAATCGATTACACACAGCCAGTTCGTGGAACCTTCTAATGTAAGTGCTGCAACCAGAATAATTGAGATTTTTTTTTCGGAAAAGTAAATCATTATTAAGATGGACATAAAAAGTTTAACTAAATATACAGGCTATTGCACAAGTTTAGACGGAACTAGATGGAATTTTTATTTATATTTTAAGTTATAGCACTAGCTTACTTTTTGATGACTGAAGTGGATTTTTGCTAAATAAAATAATCAAAGCATCATTTAACCAATAAAAATAGTTTTCGAAAGCTAGTTCCCCTTAAACCAAAAAACTCAACTATAGAAATATTATATTTTATGATTAGTCAAGTAGAACTAAATGTTTTATGTGCATAAACTAAGTAAATTTGGAGATAGAGACAGTGAAAAATATAATAAATGTCTGTAATGTTTAGATAATTTATTTTGGGGGTGCTGCAGCTCTCTAGCTCTTATGTAGCAGCCGCCATTGTACACAGCTAGTTAACTTGCTAACTCGCTTTGTAGAAGTTCCGCGGCAGGTTTAGTTTTTATGCTTAAATGGCGTTTTCTAATTGTTGTTTCTTTGTTTTTATTATTATTATTTATTCATTTATTTTTTATTTTACCTTAATGACCTTTGTTACGGGCCATTAGCCAGGACAATTCTATTTTTTTATGTTGAACGTCCCATGCCTGAACGGGATACGAATCCGAAACCTTAGCAATGCAGAGCACGTGTGTTACCACTAAGTTACGCCTGTCGACCTATTGTTCTTTAAAATGAAGTGAGGCAGTAATAATAACAGACAATATTAATGATTTTTTCATATTTTTTTTTTGCTATTCAGTCTTTTACCCACTCTTTGATGTGCTAGAATTAGGATTTCCTCCTATTTGGGTTTAATCCGATTTGACTGGGTTCCAGGTTTGATGGGTGCGAAAAGTAAAATATTTAATTTATTTTTATATAATACTGTTAGTATTTATTCAAGTGATTATCTGAACAACTACACCCTGATATTCAAGTAACTTTCCAAATTTCTGCCCCCTCCCGCTTTCCATTTGATTTTCTGACTCCATAAGTCATTTTCTAAATTACTGTTCTCCGATCTTCTAATAATTCCTAAATTTTTACGCCCCTCTCCTCAAATGATTTTTTAAATGTTTGCAGTTAACTCATCAAATAATATTTTTAATCCCGCGAACCCATTTGCCAAGTGATTTTTTTTGACATTCAACATTTATTTCTCTTCGGGTCAGAGCGAGGTCTTATTGGCAACTCTAGTGAGGATACGCCACTGCTCAAGGCTAAGGGATCGACTCTTTCCGTCTTTGACGTTTCTTTCATGCTCTCATTGTTTCAAGAAAACAGGCTATGCATGAGATTCAATCAAAATATTGCCATTCACGAAAGACTTCAACAAATTCTTCAAATACAAAACTGTCTTTGTCTCCACCTACTTTATCATTGTTTTAAAGTGTCTAATATATCAAAAACCGATATTTAATAAACGAGATACCAACGCAAGAATCCCATAGAGGTCAAAGGGTGGTGCACGTTAAAATTTGTGGGTTGGGAGTTTCGCGAATATAGTATGTCGTATGACAGAGAACAGGTGATGATTTAGTGTTATGTTTCAGCTGGTGGAGCTATGGCGGATCCACATGTGCAGGATACTCTGGAGCTTGGGAGTAACATCAGTTCTTACCCATACTTTGAGTATAACGTACCCAGGAATGTCACCACCGCAGTGGGACAGACTGCCTTCCTCCATTGTCGCGTCCAGCAACTTGGAGATAAAGCGGTAAGTTTTCAATAAACATTCTACTTGCAGATACATCATATATTATTAATTATTCCCTTGGAAGTAGCTTTGTGGATATCTGAAAGCACAGAGATTGTAGATTGAAAAATATTGCTATAACTCTGTTGACTGTGGCTTTCAACAAACATATCTAAATGTAAGAACTACCTTAGAATAGTATAAAACATCTAGAGACCATTCGAAATTTATAAGATAGGATACATATGATAGAGGTAAAAAAAATGTACGTACTCTTTTCTATTACCTTCCATGTGAGGTCACACATTAATCTGTATTATTTACATTTCTATATAAGATCAGAGGCGGACGGAATATTTTAGCCAGAAAAATGTTGAAGATAAAAGAGATCCTAGAAGATCAAGGATGCCCTGGCTCCTTAATCCGAGTAAACGGTTCGTGGTTTCATTCAAAGAACTATTTCGGATGACGGCGAACAAGTTGTAGATTGCCATGTTGATACCCAATGTTCTGAATGGATAAAACAATGGAATAAAGGAAAATTGGCACGTCGTCACTTATACGAGTAAAGTTCAAAATGAATCTTATTTTATTTTGTTCTGAACGTAATTTAAGAGCTATTGCAAAGAACTCTTATATCAATAATAGTAGGCATGTTAGCCAATGCCATAAATAACTACAAATTGACTGCATCAATTCAATTCAATTTATAATACTGTCAGTTTTATTAACGATGGCGACCACGGTGTTTCAAATTTGGTTTCACAAGTATAATAATTAAATTTCTTGTCAGTGAAGATTTAAAAGAGGCTGAGATTCATCAGTGACATCAAAAACAGTTTGAGGAGAGTGTTTTTGTTTGATTTGTGCAAATCTTTCCAGGATGGAAGCGTGTCAAACTTGTCGCGAGATGTCCGTCCAGCGTCTGCTGAGAATACCAGGAACATTAAAAAAGTTGACCAGCTTATTTGGAGTAATAGGCTAATATCTGTGAAGGATATTGCTGAGATTCTAAGAATTTCTAATATTAGTTCCTAAGATCCAAACGATTTGACTCTAATGAAGATGTGATGGGTGCAGTACAAAACTGGCTGCATCGTTAACCAAAAGATTTTTTTTTTTTTAGATGAGGAAGCTACCGTTCGATCGAGAAAGCGTATTTTAAAGGGATTTGGTACTAAGAAAAATCATGTGTGCTTAGCCTTGCTATAAATATTGTTTTTTATATATTATTTCACAAGGTGCCTATTTTAATTTTCTTTTGATACTTGATGCATCTTTAACGCCGACTACAGTAGCGCAGAGGTTGCGACCCTTCTTCTCGGGCTAAAGATCCTGGGTTCGAATCCTGGCCAAGGCATGGATAATTGTATTCGTCTATATCACATAATTAAAAAAAAAAAAACATCACTTCATAAATTTATCACCGCTCCCAACCCGGTTTGGGTCACCATGGGGGTTGTAGACCTGAAACTTCACTCTTCGAAGTGAAAGGCTCGTACCTAATATAAAGTACCAGTACGGTAGTGAAAACTACGGCTCGGCGAGACTACTGTGGGACGTTTATGGGCTGAAGAAAAAGAAGAAGCATCTTTAACAAGAAACACCAATCAGTTTTTAAAATGACCACCTCTGACCATTGCACAGCTCATAAGTCTTTGCTGCTACTTCTCCATAAAATTACGAATGGTTTTTTGAAAACATTTTCATTAAATGGTTTTTAATATTGAGGAAGCTTTCAACTGCCAGAATGACATAGTGTATAAGTTCACGAGAAGTTTGTGAGACATTGCCGACGATCCAGTGAGGCCATTGCTCTGTTCCAATTACGATTCGATGGGGCGGGAGCTATAGCGGTACTGCTTGCCCCACCTCTTAAAAATTAAGATGAAGGGTTAAAAACATCGGTCAAAGTCTACTAGAAAACCGCGTTGAAGTCGATTATTAAACAACGCAGCAAACTCCATCTTCGCTGGTCCCCACTAAAGCAATCTTATTGGAAAGAATCAGGACCAGACTATTAGCTGGAGACTACTTAGCAGTGGCTTTAAAACATTGTACAGGCCTTCATTTCTCCTGTTGAATGGCTATCTAGCTGCTCTTACTTCAATCCCCTGAACCCCAAATTTTGGTCCATGCTTCGGGATATTTCTAAGAGACCCTAATATTGCTAATGTGAGACGCTCCCTATTGAAATCAGCGAAGGGTTTACCTGTAGAAATTTTTCGTAATTCTATTAATGCACTCGTAAAGTCTTTGGTCACTGACGCAGAGACTTAAGAGCTGTGTGACGGCTAGAGGTTGTCATTTTGAAAACTGATTCCTGTTTCTTGTTTAAGATGCATCTAAACACTATGTATTAAAAGATAATAAAACCCACCGAGAAGAAAATACTTAATCAGTGCTGGAGGCACATTCTGGGATAGATGATATACTCCACTTACATAAAAAGTAATTGCATTTACCATGGCCAGTTCTTATGCGACTGAGTTGTTTCCACAACTATTTCATGTTATGAGAGCACAATTTTTCATTCTGGTGTCATCGACCGAGTATTTCTGCTGTGCATCATTTGTTTGTTTTAAGAAACCAAGTAGGAACATCAGTGAATATTTCGCTAGTGCTGTCCCTGTTTAGAAATATCTTGTAGCAATACAGCATAGTTTATGCAAGATAAAAGTGATATAAAGTAATACAGCAAATGAACGAGTTGAATCTTATTTGAAACTTAATAAGAAGTTTCGGAAAGATATGCAGTTATATAGTTATTTGTGCCAACAACTTGAAAGATTTGATCAACAATTTAAAAGTTTGTTCCGTGGCATAAGTACCATGCATAAGTGCATTATAGATCAAAGCGGAACATATTTTTCACAAGAAATCAAACATTTAGTTGATTGTTTACAAAAGTCTGTTCAGAAAGTTCGAGGACTCTACAAATTTATCTCAGTAGTCTTATATTTACTATTTTGAATCATGTACACAGTTATGGACATTAATTGTCTGGCAAGATCATGTAGTGATCAAGAATATCAAATTTAACCACACTAGTCTTTTTTTATAGTACTACGTTAAGTCCTAATGTTGAGTATCGGTTATATTCGAACATTTTTCGTCTTTTCTCCTTCCATTTTGGAGGAGATCCTTATCATTCTTCGTTTCTCGTTATATCAGTGTTACCAGATGAATTTCAAATTTTCCCCCAGCAGGCATGGAAAAATTGTCCAAAATTGCAGTCATTTGAAAACAAACCATAAAATTTTTTAAATACTGATTTTAAATAATGATTAATAATGTTATTATTTAATAGGGGATAGGTATGATTTTATTTAAATTTTTATTATATTCCTCTTGTTGCATATAAACATAAAAAACAGTTTTGCATTTTTTTTTTTTGTAATTTGAAGGCTTAAAAAATCATAAATGTATGTAGCGCGCGAAAACGACGTGTGACGTCATACCCCTTCTAAGTGAACAGTACTAGCCTACCCAGTGTGCAGCGTGCAGCCTACATAGTCTGTTGTGAACTTATTTGATTGTATAACTTTTATAGGTTATGTAAAGTTAGAGTGATTTTAGTTAAAATAAAGTTTAATTCTATAATAAATAAAAACAATTTATACATGTTTACCAAATTAAATTTTATATTAAAGTATATAAAATATGGAAGATCCAGGCCCCAGTACTTCGAAACATAGTCGAAAATATTGTTTAGTACCGATGTGCACAAATAGTTCAAATAAAAATCCAAAAAATCAATTTATATCATTACTTGTTGGCGAAAAACAAGACAAAAGGCGAAATTTGTGACTGAAAGCTATGAGGCGAAATAAATCCGATATTTCAGAAACAATTAAACTTTATGTTGTGTGCATAAATGCATCAATGTTGGGTAAATTATCACTCTGAGCCCTAACAAAATCTTTATCTGCCATTTTAATAATAAATGCGTGAAAAATTGTTTAAAAACAAATACAAAACTCTCGAACAATAAAATATACACACGTAAAGATTATGTTGTAGCTGTATCTGTGACGTCAAACCCCAGTCATACTCAGTCGTATTTACTCGGCAACCTTCGCGCCGTGGTCAGCTTATTTCAAATTTACAATATTTTAATTAAAAAATTTGGCTATAATATTAATTAAAATGTGATTTTTGTTTTGTTAGGTGACATAACTTACATTAACATATCAAAAAAAAAAGGAAATATACATTTTATGCGTATCCCCTATTATAAATAATAAAATACACAAACTTCCTTATTTTTAATAACTTACTAAATTATAGATCTGAAAAAGTATCTAGGTCCACGTCTTGAACAATTTTCCCCAAAAATCCCCCAAATTTCGGGAAAAATCTCCCAGTCTGGGAAAATCTCTCCAACACTGCATTATATGGACCAAGTACTCCAAATTATTATTTTTTTTTTATCAATCCACTACATTATTAAATCTTGCGAAATAAATATTTTGTTCTAGAAGATTCTCAACATAGCTTTGCTAAAAATAAATCGACTGTAATAGCAATATATTCATTTCTTCAGAGTATCTTCCAAGCCTTAGATTATAAAAGCTTAAGTCTTGGAATGTTATTGGAACAATTGGATTATGTCATTTGTCACTAGCAGAGATCAATTCGTGTCAATAACATATGCATCGAAAAACTCTAAATCGGCTACTCGTGGTTCCCTTTCAGGGCTTCCACAGGGCTCTATCCTTGGTCCTGTGTTATTTCTGCTATTTGTGAACGATTTACCTCAGCATCTATCTAATGGAGTACTTTGCCAATATGCCGATGACACTAACCTCTTGATTAACTATCCTAATTCACAAGATCTTCATACGCGACCTAATGACCAATGTTGCGTATTCAATCAATGCTGCATAGAAAATAAACTTCTCTTGAAAAAACCAAAACCAAAATACGAAAATTAGTAACCCATTAATAAGAATTCCAAACCCGTATTCTCTCCAGCAATTCCACCAAATCAAATTTCTAGGACTTATAATTTATCAAAATCTTCGTTAGTCTCCACATATTGACTATATCAGTACTAAGCTATCAGGATCATGTTATATGCTAAAAAGGCTCAGGTACTTTATTTCACCTTCATTATTAAGATCAGATCATTTTGCGAAATTTTATACAATTATAAATTATGCTATTATTTTCTGGGCAGCACCAAAAGAAGCTCATAAAATTCTTTTGCAGCAAAAAAAAGCTATTCGAATATTAACATTGTATCCATATAGAACTTCCTGTAGAAACTTATTTAAAGATCTTAAAATATTAACAGTTCCAGAAATCATTATAGTAACTTAGTTAAATTATATAGTATAGTAATTAATATAAATAGTGATTATCATAATCACAATACAAGGAGAAAATCTAATTTGAATATTGAGAGGCACCATACTACTTTGTACGAACAAAGTCCTCGTTTTATAGCTGCAAGATTGTATAATACGGTTCTTGATAGTATAAAAAGTAAAACCAGTGTGAATATATTCAAAAACAAGTTTAAGAAATATACTAGAACATACATTCTATTCAATCTCTGAATATTTAAATTACAAAGTTGACTAGTGTTAAATTTAGCATTCTGTTAAATTGTAGAATATCTATGCATGTATACAGTATATTGACTTAACCTCTGTATTTCTAATGATCACTAACAGGCTCAATAAAATATTATTATTATTCCAGCAATGAAATATTTAGTTTCCTCAACTTTTAATATTAGTAACGAATATAAAATTTAATAAAATCCTTTCTGATTAGCATCCTAATTCCCTAGTTTTCACGATAATATCAAAGGCGAAAATGTTGGAAATTAAGTAATAATATTAAGTTTCTCTCGTTCGTGAAACAGATGCGCGCGTGACGGATTAAATTGTAACCTCTGAAATTCGAATATGACGTGAGATTAAGTGGTACCTGTGCGAACAGGTATTTACTAACTGGAATAACGAATATGTGTGCGTTACCAAGGAGCCGGCCATAATTCTATTCCGCCCCGATTTTATCCACAAAAGACCGACAAACAATAAAAAAAAACATATTTTAATTTATTGCATTAAAGGTTATATGCATTTGTTAATTTACATATTGTACAAACATGACATTTTATCACTACAGTTATTATTGTTGCATTATAGTGCCATACTAAGTACCAAATGGCAGTGAAGTCGAGATACGGGGGAAGCCGGAACAAATTTTCGGGACTTCTGCAGTCAGCCCTGCTACTTGACTATTATCCAATTTCACAAACATCGAATAAATTTATTTAATGAACTCAACATTGCCACATAAAATCGCGAAACAGTTTTAAACTGTTAATGAAGTAATTAACATTCCTGTCAAAAGAATGATGCGATATTGTTAACTTTATTAATTGAATAACGTTATTTGACGTTGTTGCAATTGGATATAAAACAGTTTTTCCTGTCGCAGGAAACGCCTTATATTATTATTATTATTATTTATTTAAAAAGAACTGAAGCCAATGGCTTGTAAAGTTCTTATAGAAAAATTACAATATTTCACATTGTTGTGATACAGGAAAGTTGAAAGAAACAAAACACTTTGATAAACAACTAAAGTCAAACAATAACAAATATAAAAAGTGTACAAAAACAGAAAATTTAAGTTTATGGGGATAGTAGCAACTGATTGTAAAGGTCCAGTCTATTTTTAAAATTGTTCACACTTGAGGCAGACACTACACTTCCAGGTAGATTATTCCAGTCATTAAACACTCGGTTTGAAAGAAACTTGACCCGAACGTTCTTACGGAACTTTTCGTGACATAACTTTAACGAATGTCCACGTAAACGAGAATCTACATTAAGTACAAACAAATCAGTAAGATCAGCATCAAAATTCCGATGGAGTACACGGTAGGTAGTTATAAGATCACCACGACTTCTGCGGTTTTCCAGTTTGGGCAAATTAAGTCTTCGAAGTCTCTCATCATAGGGAAGTCTATTGAAACCAAATGGTAAGCGCGTAACACGTCTCTGGACTCTTTCCATAATGTCAATATCTTTTCTAAGACTTGATGACCAAACAGAAACGGCGAATTCTAGATGTGGGCGAATATATGTGGTGAAAATTTTGCGTACTAATACAGGAGACGGCCTAGCAAATGCTCTAGAGATACAACACACTATTTGCTTTTTTAACACACTTGATCACATGTGTAGACCAACTGAGTTTTGTGCATATTGTCAATCCCAAATCAACCTGTTCAGTAACTTGTTGAATAGTAATACCGTTAAGGTAGTACTGCAACCTAGGATTGTTTATGCCTAGATGAAGAACACTAGTTTTATTTATATTAACTGGTATAAGCCAGCTCGATGACCATTCAAACAGATTACTAATGTCCTTCTGAAGTTCATCATACTGAGAAACAGGGTTATGGAATATCTTTACGCCATCGGCGTAGAAGCAGTGTGGAGATTTTAGGATATAACCAAGATCGCTGATGTAAATAAGGAACAACAGTGGTCCTAAGACAGATCCTTGCGGTACCCCACTAATGACCGGTGCTGAGGAGGAAAATGCATTTCCTACCTTCACACAGAAATATCTTCCTGTAAGAAACGCTTCAATGCAATGTAGAAGTTTATTACTGATTCCAAAATGCTCCAGTTTTTTCAGCAACCTCTTGCGTGGAACTTTGTCAAACGCTCGAACAATATCGAAGTAAATCACATCGATAGGGTTGTTTGAATCGAGTGCTCTAGTCCAAAAATCAGTACAGTAAAGCAAGTTGGTAGACACAGAACGGCCAGGTAGGAAACCATGCTGATGACAAGAGATAATGTTATTTATATAGCAGACCTTCTATATTATTCTCGCACTTTCGGGTCAATTCACGAATGTTCTAGTATCACTGTTCTGGTTCAAGGTTACTGTAGTCTTTTGCAGGGCAATATTCGTAACAATATCTTATACAGCCGAAAATAAAGAAAGAAAAGAGACCAAAACTCGAAATCCTAGAAGAGCAAAAACGAGACAAGGATAAGTGATTTTTATGTACACTCTTGCATACCATTTATTTGTTCATAAATCTGCTGGGAGTAAATTGAAATAATACCATTTATTCAACGTAAATTTGGAATTTGAATTATGATATTGTATAATGCGACGCGATTTTCATTAAAAATCAATTTATATCAAATCAAATGTATCGCATATCAAGAGAATAACGTCAATATGACCAGTGGCAAATTATATTTTTATTTATTATAATTAAACGTATATGGACATTTCGATATCAATTATATTTAATTTCATGCAAAATGTCAGCGAGCGATACAAGAACATTTAGGGATATTTCAGGAAAGAAAAACAGTACGAATAATAATGAATAAGATGGAAATGCCTACCGGCGTAGCGTAGTAACACAGGTAACGTAGGTAACACACGTGCCTTGCGTTGCTAAGGTCTCGGATTCGAATCCTGTTCAGGCATGGAATTTTCAACACGAAAAATTACAATTGTCTTGGCTAATTGCTTTAGTAGCAAAGACAGGGCCGGCCTTAAGTATTTAAGTCCTGTTCACGGCCTTAAATACTTAAGGCTGAATCAACCCCAGAGCTGACTGCATAATATCGGAAGATAAAAATCCGAAGGAGGTGGAGGGATTCGAATCCGCGTCCCTGTGCTCTGTAGACAACAGTCTTACCACGGATAGTCTACAGAAAGCCGGCACCGGCTTTACTGGCAACAAGCGCTGATCTGTCGCAGTATCTGTCCATGTTTTCAAATATAACTGCACAAGCTAGTACTGGTCGGTGCCGGTCGGTGTTGGCTACCCGCTTAGGCCGAGAACATACAGAAAGCCGGTAAAACAGCGCTGACAGTCGGTACCGAAAACAAGCGTCCTGGGTTACTGGTTGCGCACACACTAAACGCTGATATTGCAAGTGAGACTGACAGATGACGTAACCTATAAATTGAAGTTTTTATTTATTTTTTTCTATTTATCGTACATTTTTTAATTATATTGGCCTGGCATAGAGTGAACGCTAGTTTTGAAGGGTATAGCTACTCTTTCGTATATTGGCTCAATTATATGTTGAAATAAGTGAAAATTGCGAGTTCTGATTCATCTTTGGATGAGTTGCTTTTAACAGAATCACTATATTTAAAAATGGAACCAAAAAGAAAAGGTATACATGCAATAAACCAAGAGAGATGTAAATATGGGGAATACCACCACCTTTTTCCTTAGTTAAAAGAAGATGATGCAAGATTTTTTAAATATTTTTTTGTTTCGGGGCTGACAACAAGCTGCTTAAACTGCTTAAACGTTTCGGTAAGCAGGTAGCCGACACCAACCGGCGCCGACCAGTACACAGCGTGTGCGGTTATATTTAAAAACATGGACAAATACTGCGGCAGATCAGCGCTTATTGCCAGTAAAGCCGGTACCGGCTTTCTGTATGTTCTCGGCCTAACTGAAACGTTTTAGCAGTTTAAGCAGCTTGTTGTTAGCGCAGAAACAAAAAATATTTAAAAAATCTTGCATCATCTTTTAATTGAGGAAACAGGTGGTGGTATTCCCCATATTTACGTCGCTCTTGATTTATTGCATGTATACCTTTTCTTTTTGGTTCCATTTTTAAATATAGTGATTCTCTTAAACTCATTCAAAGATGAATCAGAACTCGCCATTTTCACTTATTTCAACATATAATTGAGCCAATATACGAAAGAGTAGCTATACACTTCCAAAACTAGCGTTCACTCTATGCTAGGCCTATATAATTAAAAAATGTGCGATAAATAGGAAAAAATAAATAAAAACTTCAATATATAGGTTATGTCATCTTTCAGTCACATGCAATATCAGCGTTTAGAGTGTGCTCAACCAGTAACCCAGTACGCTTGTTTTCGGTGCCGATTGTCAGCCCTGATTTACCAGCTTTCTGTATGTTCGCGGCCTTCTTCGTGTAGAATAAGTTATATTTATATGTGACTTTTGGAGACTTGATCTGAACAGTTATATAAAAGCGATATGTATGTTTATGACTGAAACATTGTTAAAATGCACATATCGCTTTTATATAACTGTTCAGATCAAGTCTCCAAAAGTCACATATAAATATAACTTATTCTACACGATTCCAGCACGGCTTTCGAGAAGGCACGGCTGACAGTCCAACGGTCAAGCCTCAAAAACCACATTTTTTTACATCAGGTTTCAGTGAAAGTCGGCTGGTCGGACTTTCAAGGCCAAAGTGTCACAGTTATGACTTAGTTTAACTACTCATAGATAATAGGATCAGCCAAAACATCACACTAGCTTCGTGGATTTAACCTAACCTAACCTTTCCTATTATTTATTTATTTATTTATTTATTTAATTAGAATTCCACTAATAATTTCACTGGCAGTCTTCACATTCAGCCACGACTTACATGTTGAGCTAGATCATCTGTTAGTCAAATATGCATTTGTATTAAAACTTTATTTTATAACCACCATTTATATATTTAAACTTATGACAATATGACAAAGTAAATATAAAACTAATAAATATATTTTGCGGTAGTAATATTTTTGCTTCCTTTTCTTCAAAAGTTTTGAATATATTTCGAACATTTTTCTTAAGAAATATGCCATCAAGAACTTAGTAATTTAGTGACACAAGTTTTATTGTGTTCATGAAATCACGCCATGCCTGGGCAGTAAATGAATAATAAAGTATATTGGATTTTTTAATGTTAGAAACGCAACCTCTGCACCTGGCATTCAAGAATTTGTACATAACTTCTCATTTTATATGCAATAATTTTTATATCAGATCGAATCAGTACATTGATATACATAGTATTTTTTGTTTGTAATGTAATCTCAACAATTCATTTTCAAAAGAAAATAAGAATATTTTCTTTTCACAGAATGGCGTGAACTTTATGTTTGCATGATTTTTAGTAGAATACATTTCTCACTAAAAGAAGCCAGTGATGTCATCGAATAGACAAATAGGTAATACTTTTAGAATTTACTCACGAACACTATAGAATTTACCAATTTTGACTACAGAAAGTTAATATTCTAACACAAGAGTTGGAATGTTATTCTAAAGCACATATTTTCTTATGCATTTTGCGTGTATTTCATTCCATCACTTGTTATGGAATAACAATTCTATGCTTGTTGTCATTTGTTATTGTACGGTTAAATATATGCAATGTTTACATTAAATTAATGCAACATAACTTTCTAAAAAGCACTAAAATAGTGGCCGATGTGCGGCAAATTAAATTAAAATTAAACACATAATAAATAAAAAAATAAGTTTAATTAATTGATTAATTTGTTATGTAATATAAATTATTTGTTAAGATAAAATGTTTATTAAAATAATTATTTGTTATTTTTTTTTTCTTTCTGGTGGTCGTGGAGAAAGTAGGGTCTGTGACTCGGTTGGAAGAGAAAATTCGATGCTCGTGGTTCCTCACGCTCGCCTGCGGCTCGAGCTCGGAATATTCCACTCGCATCGAATTTTCTCATTCCAACCTTGTTACAGAATATACTATTCCCCACGAACACTATAGAATTTACCAATTTTGACTACAGAAAGTTAATATTCTAACACAATAGTTGGAATGTTATTCTAAAGCACTTATCATCTTATGCATTTTGCGTGTATTTCATTCCATCACTTGTTAAAGAATAACAATTCTATGCTTGTTGTCATTTGTTATTGTAGGGTTACATTAAAATATATGCAATGTTTACATTAAATTAATGCAACATAACTTCCTAAAAAGCATTTTAGTGGCCGATGTGCGCAAAATTAAATTAAAATTAAACACATAATAAATAAAAAAATAAGTTTAATTAATTGATTGAATTGAATTAATTGATATAAAATATTTGATAAGATAAAATGTTTGTTAAAATAATTATTTGTTATTTTTTTTTTCTTTCTGGTGGTCGTGGAGAAAGTAGGGTCTGTGACTCGGTAGGGAGAGAAAATTCGATGCTCGTGGTTCCTCACGAGCATCCAGTAGAGCCCTCCAGTATGGTATTGATTAGTCCTATGTGTCTGATAATGTGTCCAAGAGTTTCTTCTTTTACTTAGAGTTTTTCTTATTCATCACATTAACTCACTCATATTGATTGAAGTATACACTTGCACTGCAAAGAACAGGCTGATTACATAAAATTTATTTATCAGTGTATCTATTATGTTTTAATGCCCTGTCTTTCCACATTCAGGTAAACCTCTAGGTAACTATCTGATTGATAAAGTTATGTGATACTTTATGTGCGGAATAAATATTATCCCGTCTTTCAATACAAATTTATCGATCGAATAGTTATGTAACGGATAACGAGACTGCCTTATTGAATTCACTGATTGGTATTGACATTTATTTAGCAGATGAATTGGCAGATAACCTTATCTTTCAGATAGTTACCTAGAGTTTTACCTTAAGGTGGAAAGAAGCCTAAATTGTCTATTTAATAATGCAAGAATAAACTAGCTTTGTTTATTTATACAGCCGTATCTAAAAGCTTTCCCAGTACTCTACCTACATCGATTTTTTATTTTTTCATAAAATGATTTTGGAGGATTATTTATCAATCCTTTTATAGCAAAATTACGTTAAAAGAGATTCTGTAAAGCGAGGTGTATTGTACGTAGCATACTTATGTATTATACGTTAAACGTTATTAAAGCAGAAAATTTGAGTAATAAGGAAACTTTTAGGATCTTTACAAATTCTGAGACATTGTTATAAATTTAGTATTTTTGATAAACAGAATTTTGTAACAGAGAAGTAGTCTATTGTGATGGGTAGAAGCGTTTAAGTCCTTCATATTTTATGTTAGCTCTTAGGTTTCACCTCTCATAACTGTTTTACTGGCGTACATAAGCATAATCTCTTCCAACTTTGTGAATGATGTCACGGAATAGCAATTCGTTCATAGTAAAATGAACTGCCCAAGATTTGGTTCCATAAGAAACAGGAACGAGTAAACAAAGAAGGGATGTATATAAACCCAGGATATATGCTGATATGAATACGCTATGTGAAAAGTGGTTCGTTTTTAAGGATGAAAAGGGTTTTGGATACATTTAGACAACAGACTTGAAAAATATGTGATAAGAATATCCTCATGATAACAAATAAAGGAACTAATAATATTTATGACACATGACTATTTGAAAAATGTTTAGACTTACTTTATATCTTATTTTGTTCTGCCCTTATTTTATTTCTAGGAAAAGTTCCTATACCACGTCACTCAATAAATCTCCGGTCTAACTAAGAAAAACATTTTTTTTTTTTTAGAAATTCGACTAAATTCTTCAACATACTCTCCTTCAAGAGTGATACATTCATTCCAACGTTCCTCTAACTTTTCGATACCTTGTTTGTCGAACGATTTGTCTTTGCCCTCAAAATAGGCCTCGGTTTTGGCAATCACTTCTTCATTTGAGTCAAACAGTAGTCGCTGAGGGCCAGATCTGAATAGTACGCTGGGTGAAGAAGCTATTCGAAGCGTAATTCATTCAATTTAACCATCTTTTTCATCGACTTGTGACACGAGACGTTGTCTTGGTGAAGGAGCACTGTTTTCTATTGCATGTGAAGCCGTATTTTCTTGATTACTACACTCAATCGATCCAATAATGCCATGCAATATTCGCTATTGATAGTTTCACCTTTCTGAAGATAATCGATTAACAAAATACCATGCGCGTCCCAAAATACGGATGCAATAATCTTGCCAGGGACTTTTGAGTTTTTGGTCGTTTTGGACGACTTTCACCGCCTGCTATCCACTCAGCTGACGAGTTATGGAAATTTTTCAACTTTGGGGCCCTTCTGAGACCCCTGTGCTTCATATATTCCGTTTTTGTGCACCCATGCTTAAAGATTACCTAATTGCACACCCCGGTGCAAAATCTCAACGATATCGGCCTATAAATAAGCGAGTAATAGCCGTGCTCCACTTTCGGCTGAAACTGGAGCAGAATTTTTTGTCAAAGTCCGAATTTTGCACTTTTAAGGGTAGAGACAAAATCAACTTGATATCCTGATTCCAAAAGTGTGATTTTTTTGAAAATCAATTCATAAATAAGGAAGTTATAGCCATTTGAACTAGTATTCACATATTCTGGTCTAGTTCTCAGTCTTAATCCGCGACTAGTTCGCGGATTAAGTGAAAACTAGTTCAAATTTCTATAACTTTTTTATTTATGAACCGATTTTCAAACAAATCATACTTTTGGAATCGGGATACCAAGGTGCTTCTGCTTATAGTCTTAAAAGTGCCAAATTCGGACTTTGACAAAAAATTCTGCTCCAGTTTCGGCCGAAAAATTTTTGAAAAATGTCTTATTTATTGACTGATTTAGATGAGATTTACTATCAGGGATCGAAAATAGAGTATTATTGATAGATGTTAAAATTTGGCAAAACTGTGCACCAGTTCTCGCTGAAATTGGAGCACGGCTGTAACTTGCTTATTTATGGACCGATATCGCTGGGATTTGGCACAGAGGTATGAAATTAGATAATTTTTAAGTTTAAATGGAGCAAATTAGAATATATACAGAACAAGGGCTTTAGGAGGCCTCCAATTTTGAAAAGCGCCTGACACTCTTATTTATCGACTGATTTCCATGAAATTTACTATTAGGGCTCAAAATTAGAGTCTTACTGATACAAAATGTTAAACTTTTCCAAAAATATATTTCAGTTTCAGATGAAATTGTAGCATGGCTATGACTTGCTTATTTATTTACTAATTTATCTAATTGCACACCCCTGTGCCAAAACCCATCGTAAGCGGTCCATAAATAAGCAAGCTATAGCCCTGATCTACTTACGACAAAAACTGGAGCTAATTTTTTTAAATTTTCAACGTCTTTCTGTGTCACAAGATTAATTTTGAGCTCTCGTACCAAATTCCAACGAAATCAACTCATAAATAAACGAGTTATGAACATTTATTAAATTTGGGAGCCTCCTGAGGCCCCTGTGCTTCATATATCCCGTTTACGTGCCACCATTCTTAAAGATTACCGAATTCTACACCCCGGTGCAAAATTCCAACGATATCGGCCCATAAATAAGCGAGTAATTGCGGTGCTCCACTTTCGGCCGAAACTGGAGCAGAATTTTTTGTCAAAGTACGAATTTGGCACTTTTAAGGGTATAAACAGAATCATCTTGATGTCACGCTTCCAGAAGTGTGATGGTTTTTAAAATCGGTACATAAATAAAGGAGTTATAAGCATTTGAACTAGTTTTCAGTTAATCTGGTCTAGTTCTCAGATTAAGTTCAAGGAATTAGATCACCCACTTAATTAATGAGTTCACATACGTCATTTCAACCTATTAATTGGTATTAAAACCGAATTTTTCATCGTTAATATTCGTATTTATTCGTCAGTTGCATTAATTCCAAAATTTAAAACTGGAGGCAGCAGGAGTCAAAGAAATTTAGGAATTATTTTTTCGTCTACGAAGGTCAGATGTGCAAGTTAATTAGTTTTCAATATATTAATTGGGGGCAGCAGGTGTCAACAAAAATAATGTTTTGTTACTGAAGGTCAAAATGCTATCAGATTAATAAGTGATACGTAAAAAGAGTTATTTGAGATTTGAGTTGTTTAAATATCCAATTCCTGCCAAAACTGGAGCAGATTTTTTAAATTTTCAACATTCATCTGCAACATAACTTATTTTAAACCTCATACCAAAATCAGTGTTGAATTAAGATTTTTATTTTCATTAAGTTGAAACAGCAGGTGTCAACATATCTTAAACAATGACAAAGCAGAATGCATAGAATGAGCTTCTAAAGAAATTTGAAATGAGAAAACTAAACGAAGTGATGAACAAAAAAAGAAAAATAGGGAACTTCGGGGGCCGTAAGTCCAGGTCTATTTGGTCTAAACGGAAATCCACATATTACAACTGGTACCACTTTTCTACCTTCATTTTATAAGGTTAGTATGTTTTTTAATGTTTTCTTCCAAAAATGTACTTTAAAAAAATACTGTCCCACACCTTAGTCTAAAAGGGTTAAACTAACAATCTGAAAAAATTCTAAGTAATGCTCACTGATCTGAACCAGAAACGTACGAAAGAAATTTTTGATTAGATTAATAGCCAAGCTATTAAGAAACAATATTTTTCACAAAACTTGTAATGCAAATTAATTAATATACATCAACTTAGACAATTATTGCATTTTGAAAAAATGTATATGCTTAACTCTAAAGGAATATAAGGATGCATATACGCACCCTTGGCTAATAACAGTATCAAATATAAGTAAACATGTAATAAACAAATTATTTTATTTATGAATGAAATATTAACTTATTTGGAATGAAACATTTCAAGACACTCTGGGCACAGATGTACTTTACATTTTACACATAAATAAATGGATTGCTCTTACACAAACTGCATTTTTTTTACATTCGTTTCATGCCTCTTATTAGATGACCAATATTATCAAACCTGATGACATCTGATAAACTGTTTTTTGAAGGACGCCCATAGTTTGAATTTGTTGCTTCTCTATCAGTATCTGCATTACTCTGATACTTCATAAGAGCAACTGCTAGTCGTGACCAATTAAGAAATTTTACTATCATTTGACAACTGTACAACTAATTTTTATTTTCACTCTACTTATTCTGTCAATACATATACTGAACTATGAAAGAACACACAGTAGAAATCAGGCGCACCCAGGAATTTTTGTTAGGGGGGGCCTGGAAGACAAAATTATTTAAATTATAAAAATATAAAGTGATGACCTAAATAAAAGGTCCTCACTTTTAAAATACAAGTGACGACCTAAAAAAAAAGGTCCTCTTCTCTATTTTTAAAACTTTCTAGTGTGTTTGTGTGTTTTTATTTATATTTCCTTCCTTCTTAGGAAGGATTTTTTTTTGTAAACTAATGAATTATATGTGTGTGATTACATCAAGTCTGTATCTTGCTAATTGTTTTGTAAGATAATATATAAAAGGCGCATGAAGGTTTTGCGATGCTTTTAAGTGATATAAAAAAATTTTATTTGATGAGGAAGACAATTCAGAAGAATTTTCCAAACCAGAAAATATTTTGGAAAAAGTGTTTGAATATGCAGAGAGTACTGTTCCAAACATGACTACAAATCAATTTAAAGTACATTTCCGCTTGTATCCAGAAAAATTTAAGTCTTTTTGAGTGCATTTACCAGGGATGGGGAGTCGACAGAAAAATTATCGACTCCCGACTCCGGAGTCGGTATTTTCGAAAATCGACTCCGACTCCGACTCCGACTCCCGACTCCTTTCACTGGTAAATTGTAAAGTCTATTCCAAATGTTTAAGTGGAACTAAATGGAATTTTTATTTTCTTAATTTATCACGAGTTCACTTTTTAACTATCAAAGTGGGCTTTTGTTAAACAAAATGATACAAAGCTTCATTCAATCCTTAAAAGTTAGTAGATTTCGATATCTAATTCCACTTAAACCAAAGAAACAGACTATACTTACATTAAATATCTTGGGTTTAGGTGAGCTGTTTTTATAAAATGTCATTTTCATTTCATCTTGACTATTGAGTCATTTTTAATACAAATTTTCAAATATATTAGTTTAAAAAAAAAATTGTTTTGTATTTTATATAAAGTCTGTTCCTTTGGTTTAGGCGGAACTAGATTTTCGGTTAGTTCCACCTAATCGTTTGGAACAGACTATAATTTATTTTTCATAACATGTCACTTTTTTCTTTTGACATATAAATTTTAGCTGCCAACATGAAACATAAAATGATCACAAAGCCCGTTACTTGAGACCTTGAGAACTTGAGAAAATAAAAATCCAGTTTAGTTTCGTTTTAACATAATAAACAAAGTATACAGAAAAAGAAAAATTAGATATGACTAAAAATAAATTAAATTTTTAACTGGAAAGCGTGAAGGAAACCGGAATTGAATATTTTTAATTTCATTTTCGTTCATGAACAGAGAAAAAAATGACGTTCCTGTTTCCGTACTTTAAAAAATTCTGGTAGTATGGTATTTTACTTTCGTTTTCGGATTGTTCTCATCCTTGATAAATATGTAATCAAAGAGTCGGGAATCGATAACTTTTTCCGACTCCCGACTCCGACTCCGACTCCTCCAAAAAGTTTCAACTCCTCGACTCCCGACTCCCGACTCCGACTCCGACTCCCCATCCCTGGTATTTACATGTTCCATCATGAGGTTCAGGTCTATTTATTCGTAACTATTTATTTTGCAAATGCTGCAGGCATAAAAAATGATATCTTGATTGTTTTCACTCATATTATTTTGTAGAAATAATAACTTCGTATTTTTATCGCGAAAAACACAATTGCACAGACTGCCGCACGATCTGAACTTGTGACGGTTTTGCAACACAAACTGCACTGCACAGTATATGCCGAACGATCTTCGTGCAACACAAAGCACACAGAAACTTTATGACGAACGTTTCTTGTGTAAATTATGCAGAATGTGTAGATTGTTAGCTTATGCCGAACGCACCTTTGCTTAAACAATATTTAAACAATAATTAATTTACTTGCATGTGGTAATAATTAGTTTTTTGCATGTAAACACTTTTCCTTTATTTCACGCAATTTCTCAAACCAGTTCACAGTTGTAACTAATTTTTTCTAACAACCAAAGCAAATAGAGTTGTAAAAATAATATGAGCAAGCAATGTAGTGTTTGAGATTTTTTTCCGGTTGTGTTAAGTGCCCAGTCTGGTTCGGTGCAAAGGTTTTTATTCGTTTATTGCCTTATAAGACACTCCCAGTAGTTCCGGTAACGTAAACTAGATGGCGGATGTACTCAAGACAGCCAGAAACACCGGAACAAACCTAATCGCTTGATGTAACCCTGCACTCTTCCTAAAATACAGCCCAGTATTAATATTTCACAGAACCCTCTGTTTATACTTTAAGTGCTGCACTTTTTCACCACTGTTTATTATAGATAAGGAAATTAGATTTTATTTCTCAAATATTGGTATTTATACAGATTTTCCTAAAAAATCACTGTCTCTTCTTCTCTTTTTGGTCTCTAGAAGTTACGTTGATTATTGTCAACACTCACTTTTTTAGGATTTTGTAGGTATGACCACCAAAAAACTCTTATAACTTCATTCATGTGTCTGTCTGTCTGTACGGTAGAAATTGTAGCCAAACGACTTAGAAAGTTGAAATGCTTATACAACTCTTTGACCCACATATAGGAAAAATATTGAGTGTTCAAAAAAACACATCCCAAGATAAATATAAACAATTAGGTATTAAATAAAAAAATCAGCTGTGGTCACCACAGGACCGACCGCCATCACAAAGTACTTGTTTAATTTATGCTGCTTTATCAAAAAATGTCTCAAATAAAAGTTTTTAGTTCTGTTAAATAATTTTTTTGGAAATATTTCTCGGTTGTGAAATATTCGCAAAAATCTTTAATTCCCAGGCGGATAGACAGACAGACAGATATTATACTAAAAATAGTCAAAACTTTTGTAGGGACCTCAATTCGTGGAGATCCATCGAAATCTCGAAATTTCAAATTCGGTATCATCGCAATACCTACCTTATATATGTTGGCGGTCGCTAATTAATATATTTTTTTAAATTTTGAATGGCATACCAAATGAATGTTAATGTGGGGATCAACACGCAAATTTTTATTTTTGAAAAATAATTTTTTTAATTGGATTTCTGCCACCTATGTATGTCAAAAAAGGCATTAATCTAAAAATCTCACATTCATAATAAACATTGATGGGAACTGGAATAGTTCAACAGGAATTTTTGACCAGATTAATATTTCGAAAAAAGTCGATATTTTACCCGACAAAAAAAAAAATCTGAAAAAAATATAGGTAATGAAGATCTGAGCCGAAAACGTACGAGAGGAATTTTTATCCGATTGCGTTTTTAGAAAATATTGAAATTTTTGTGTTCTTGACAAAATTAATTATTTTTTTTACGGACCGCTAACACATATAAGGGAGGTATTGTGATCATATCGATTTTGACATTTCGAGATTTCGATGGATCTCCACGAATTGAGGTCCCTTCACAACGTTTTGACTATTTTAAGCATGATTTCTGTCGGTCTGTCTGTCTGCCTGTCTATCTGTCTGTCTGTTTGTCTGTCTGTCCGTCTGTCCGTCCGTCCTTCTGTCTGTCTGTGTACACGTGCAGAGCAAATTCGGCTAAAAGGATTTTTATTAAACTTCATATTTTAGCTTTTGACATCAATGGCACAAATTGATCAACTTTTGTCAAAAATCGGTTGACTAGAAATGGAAGTTTACTCGTGTCGATTTTAAGATTTTTGCGAATATTTAACAGAAAAATATTTAGAAAAAATTTATTTAACAAAAGTTGCTTTGTATCTTTTATTTGAGACAGGTTTAGATAAAATTTTGAAAAATTTTTCAATTTTTTTTGTAGGTAACTATTTTTTCATACTTATATGTAACGTTTCCATGGTCATGATAAATAATATTTCTGTTAGAAAATATTAGGCCAAGTTATTTCTACTCTGCTGCTAGAATCTATTTTATGCAAGTCGGCCTTTTGTCAGTCTTTTGTCGGCCTTGGTAGCGTAGAGATAGCGCTCCTGCTTCACGAGCCAAAGGTCCCGGGTTCGAATCCCGGTCAGGGCATGGATGTTTGTAAGACACAGTGTAATTGGGACATTTAGTCTTGTTCTGTGTTTAAAGTATTTTATGATGGCGGTCGGTCCTGTGGTGGCCACAGCTGATTTATAATTTCTAGCCTTAATATTGCTGGATATATGAACTGTCACAGATATTTATTGATTATGGTGTTTGGTCAATATATTTATCTCTCTATCTTCAGGCATTTGTTGAAAATATCTGGTAGTTGGTGGGTAAACTTTTTTGCCACTCGCTAGGTTTCACAGGCAAAACAGATTTAATATAAAATGTTTACTCAATGAAAAAGCTGCAAATGCAAATGCCCAAAAAGGGGTGACACATTTTAATGAGGTATAAAAGATGCATGTTTTTGTATGAAATCAAAGGTGTGTCAAAAGCTGTACATGTATCATTGCTGATTTAATTTCCATAAATAACGGCATGCGATATGATAACATGCCCTGCATTGCTTTCATTAGATCAATTAATGGGGCTGCAATATCAGAAATTCTTGTGATCATGTAAATTTCATTTTGCAATTGGTTTTAGCATTGATTAATCTCTGTATTTATACATTGCAATTAGGAATTACACTTGGAAAAAAATCTGAAATAGCCAATATATAAGATACTGCAATAATTACATTTTTAATTTTCCAATCAGTATAAAACTACAAAACAAGGAATGAAACTAGGTTGAAAAATAAATCAAAGGCAATTCCTGAATTCACATATAGTTGCGAAACTTTTATTTACAAACAGTTGAAAGCAGAATTTAGACAGGGGAAGCGAATTTTTGAGAGTCATGAAAAGATTATTATTATTATTATATTATTTATTTTACATCGGCCTTTATTTCTGCAACGAGGCTAATCGCCGATGCCAGAGGGCGAGCTCCTACACCTGGATGAAGGGTGCATGATTGTGAAAATGAGAGTAATGTAAACATATTATTCTCGCCCGAATAATATCACCAACGAAGCAGGCTCGAACCACAGACCGGACAATCGTACTGGGTTTCCACCAGTACAAACCGCACGACTAAGTGCGCTCGACCACCACGTTGGCAGTTATGAAAAGATGTGGCCTTTGAATATAAAAACACAGGAAGGAGCCTGAACGCGACCTTGAAGGGAAATAGAGAGCTCTTAGTAGTGGGGGAAATTTTCCGGATATTTGAACAGCCACAAACATTACAACTAACCATTTTAATATACAAGGTGGCCACTGAAAGTCTGAAGGATTTGAAAAAATCAACTATTAAATAATACTTTTTTTAATTTCCTTTTTTTTTTGTAGGTTATAAAGCATTCCTTGGAGATTTTTTTAAATAAATTTTTGCATCTGGTATACTTAGGGGATAAAAATATGTTAATAAAAGATTTTTGCACTATTTATTAACTTATAATAATAATAGTTTATTTATTTAGCTAATGCTAGTAAGATCCATGTTACTATTTTCTAATAATTTTGTCTATTTCAGCCTAGTTATAACCGTTATTATTAGCAATTTGATAAATAATTTATTATTGCAATACAAACTATTTATATGAAAAAAAAAAAAAATACCCTTTCATGGCCAGGTTAGTTTCAATAGGATCAGCCAACGGAGTGGCCGAGCGCATTAAGTCGTGCAGTTTGGACTGGTGAATACAGTCTGGATTGTGCGGTCGGTAGGTCGAATCTCCGTTGGTGATATTATTCGGGCGAGAATAATATGTTTACATTACTCTCATATCACAATCATTCACCCCTCATCTAGGTGTAGGAGCTCGCCCTCTGTCATCAGCGATTAGCCTCGTTGCAGAAATAGGCCGATGTAAAATAAATAAATAAATAAATCAAAATAGGATCAAAATTAAATAAATCAAATATATCTCCAGCCTTTTATAATAAATATACAATTAAAAATTTACTTGTTAATAATAAACTAGATAAAGCTGATTCACACATCAAAAGTGGAGTTTATCAAGCATCGTGTCAAGATTGCTCAACAATATATATAGGCCAAACTGGTCGAAAAATTGCTACAAGATTTGGAGAACATTTGAAACCCAACCAAAATAAAAAAGTAGATCAATCCAACATAGCAGAACATATGATCATCAACAATCATAACCTTTCCATAAATCACATTAAAATCTTATACATTCATGATAAAAGTCTTAAATTCTGGAATTCCCTTAATGAATGACCAGATTGACGTTTACAACTCACCCCTTATAAATCGGCAAAAAACTTTTTTCCCTATCCTGCTAATATGGTTTACACTTGTATTCCCTACCATTAATATTTGTTCCCACTGAATGTATCTGTTAAAAATAAGTTTAGTTTGTAATTTGAACTCCTGTAGATGGCGTCACTGCCGAAATACGTACAGAGTAACATTAAACTTGTGAAACTTACCGAGTGTTTTATTTCCTTATTAATCTTATAAGACGTTCAAATATTGTTTCAAAATTACTTAATTTAGAAATCTGTCTATAATTGAAGTTCTGGTGATTATTTTCCTTTTTTCCAACAAAGCTGCTCTCACATTTCGCTGATTTTTCGATTTCCAATGTCTTTATTTTCCAGTCGATAAAAGCGTAGATATTCATTTTTTTTTTCTGGTTTCTTGACTCTTTTATTTCTGCTCAGATACTTAGCCCAGCTTTGCGCTTTGCTTCAGTATAAACACTTACTTATAAACTAATGGATTGTATATCACTGGTTCGCTAGTATCGCCCCTCTTATCGCTTATCACCATTCCAAAATAAGCCCTAATGCGCTCATCGCTCATGGACCCTAATCCATGAGCAATGACCCTAATGAATAATGCTTAAATTGCATAAATAAATACTGAACACGAAATACATCCTACAAAAAAGAAACACAAAATGTTATTGACTGCTTGATACAAATTAATAATCTCGTGTTCTTTGTTTTTTGTTCATCTTAAGACAAGCGTTTGTAAACAAAAATCTTTATTTTCCAAACATGTATCTTGTGAAAAAAGCTGAAACATCAACACAAGTCAGTCGGCATTTATCTAGAAATATATTTGAAAGAGGGTTAGTTACCCTTGTATTCTTTACGATCTGGCGCTCAATCCTCTCCGCTAGAATTGTGGGATTTTAACTCAGTCTTGAGCGCAGAAATTATACCACAGGAAATAAGTGGATATTTTAGGGCAGATATTGTAGACAGAGACATATATCTTTATCTTTATCAATTGTAGTGCTTTGAAAGTGTGGGCTGGAGAACTAATGATTTTATATAGTCAGGGCGAATGAATCATGTTTAAAGGTAACGTTTTGACTTCTTCCTCCACACCAGAATTTCCCAATTGACGGTTTATGGCCCTTAGGGAACCGTAAACAAGGGGTTCACAGCCTTTAATGGACCGCGAGTGACGTCAAAGTGGACAATGAGACATAAGTGCAATATTGATTTTATTTTCTTCTTCTGATTTTAATTCAAGGATTGGTTGGCAGTAGGTCTCCACACGTCTCAATCCTGGGCCAGTATTTTTAGTTGGACGTAGGAGAAGCAACCTAACTCTTCCATCAACTGTCCAATGAAGTCCAATCTAGGTCTACCTCTACAGTTTGTTCCATCTACTGCTCCCTCCAGTGTGGTATTGATTAGAGATGGGAATTTCGGCTCAGTTTGCGGAACCGGATCAGTGGGATCGTTCAGTTTGTTGAGCCAGTTCATTGATCCGGCTCAGTGATCCGGTTAAGTAAACATGTTTTCGAGACACAGGTTGGTCGTTAGTTCGTAGGTAGAACGTCGCTTTGAGCCAGTCAGTTGTCGGTCGTTCGCTTGTAGGTAGACGTCGCTTAGAGCCGGCTCTTTCTTAGCCCGGCTCTTTCTTAGACCCGGCTCTTTCTTAGACCGGGTCAGTTGTCGTTCGTTCGCTCGTAGGTAGAACGTCGCTTAACCCGGTCAGTTGTCGGTCGTTCGCTTGTAGGTAGACGTCGCTTAGAGCCGGCTCTTTCTTAGACCGGGTCAGTTGTCGGTCGTTCGCTCGTAGGTAGACCGTCGCTTAACCCGGTCAGTTGTCGGTCGTTCACTCGTAGGTAGAACGTCGCTTAACCCGGTCAGTTGTCGGTCGTTCGCTCGTAGGTAGAACGTCGCTTAGCCCCGGTTTTTATCTAACATTTTTGAAACACTCAATTCTTTTTATGTAACTACTGTATTTTAAACCAGATGTGTTAAGTTTATGGCGATGTTTATTGCCCTTATAAATCGGACATCTGGGATTTGGGCAATATTTTTAATATTTTTATATAGTATGGTTGTAAGAAAATACAGACTAAGCCTATTAGTTTCAAATAAACTGCCCTACAAATTGATGACAATAAATAATACACTTTATGATAATACATTACACGCAGAGTTCTCGCGAAGTTCAACATGACATCGATCCAGATCCGGATCACTCCGGTCACTGCTCACAATCGCCCGACCACTCGTATCCTTGAAACTTGAAACTATACAGTGAGCCGTAAGCCGGCTCATTTCAATTTGGTGAACCGTGTCACTTCGGTCAGTGTACTGAGTCGGCTCAGTGAGCCGGTTCGTTCATGAACGACCCATCTCTAGCAATGATTAGTCCTGTGTGTCTGATAATGTGTTCGAACCAAGAGTTTCTTCATTTTTTTCTTATATATTCAAAAAATTAATTACTTTGTGTAAGTGGGTAAAGTAAACCAAAAAATCTTACATTTATTGTATCAACGATTGTTTTTTTATTTAATCTTCGTCGTTATCAAAATAAGTATAGCTACAAATTAAACCATTTCTTTGCACTACACGTCTAAACCCACGTATACAGTCACTGAAAAAGGCAGCCACGAACACAAAAATTAGCTAGAAAGCTAGAGAGCTTTCGGATTCCTGTTTTTCCAGAAGGTATGTAATACAGGAATAGAAGGGTATGTATTATTTATTTTTCTATATAATCACTATTTAGATTCAAAGTCCAAGATTCCAAAGCAAAAAGGGCAATTGGTAAGACCATTTAACTACTTTAATTTTCGTCTTCAGCATGACGTTTTTGTTTTTCTATATTCTCGTTAGATAGCACCAGAACTGTTATCAGATTTTTTTTTCTTTTAGTTTTTACTTCAATAAAACTTAATTACAAATTGTCAAGTAATGGTTTAGTTCTTGTTAAGTTATTTTGCAGATAGTTTTTGTTAATAGTCTATAGTTAGTACTCTTCTATATATCAAACTTATAGGTTGTAAAAATAAGAGCGATAAACTTTAAAAACTTGTTGAGGGATCGATTATAAGTGATGATGGATAAGGTATCAATGATTACCGATATCACTTTAGGAGGCTAGACGTATTCAAAGTTTCAATAACAAACCTTGTATGTATTAAAACATATTAACATTGGGCCATGTTCATAATCTTTTACTAAATATTGCGATTAAGCGTTACTTGTTAAAATAAGCAAGTACTATACTATCGTTAGTAGTGTTCATAATCACAATACTAAGATATTTTAACTAATATCGATGTAAATTTGACAACGTTGCTCTTGGCATTAGAAAGAGATAGACATATGCACTGTTCAATATGTTAAAAGAGATGGAAGGCGTGTTACTAGCTTGTATTATCGGTTATTTTACAATTTGCATCACAAATAACCTGTGAAAAAATATAATAAATTATCTTATTGTAATACATTTTGGAAATAAATTTACCTGTACATTTAATGAATGGAAACCTTTACGACATACATATGCATCACGATAAGGTCCACCTGGGTTTTTGATTTTTATGTGCGTCCCATCAGTAGCACCAACTATATTAGGCATTTGAGCAATGTCATAAAATTTTCGTTTTACAGTTTCTAGTTCTGCAGGAAATAATATAAATTGTGGTCGTTTTCTGGCTAGGGTAAAACTAACACGTTTTATAATTCGCGAGACAGTTGGTCTGCTGACTCCATGTAAATCAGCTACAATAAGCATTGTTATGTTAAAAGAATTCTAAATAAAAACATAATGGTAACTAATTATTCATGTTATTAACTACTTACCTATATCTTGTTGATATGAACCTTTCGCAAAATAACGTAAAGCAATACATATTTGGAGTTCAGTAGAAATACTTCCACTTTTTGAAGTTACCGGTTTTATATCGTCATGTAAGATTTCAATTAATGTTCGAACTCTGTCTTTTGAAAATCTATAATCTTTTTTTGAAATCTTCTTCACTTAATATTTCCAATATATTTTTTCTTTTACTATAAAATTTTCTTGGCAATTGTGCCCGTAATTCACGAACATCACGCAAATCTCTCATATACATGATTAAAGTCAATCAGTATTAGGAACACAATTGCTATTTTAATGTATTTAATACAGCCTTTCCGCACTTCTAAATCTGTACTACTAAAATACAATTTACTAAGCACTACTAACAATAATTCTGTATTATGAACACCCATTTTTAGTAACGCTTAGAGTACTTGTCTTAGTAGTGCTACTAAGATTTAGTAAAACATTATGAACATGGCTCATTATGTTTATTAATAATAATGTTGGGCCCGCTAGGTGCCCAAATTTCCAATTCTGTAATGTTATTTAATTTAAATGAAAGAACACAGGTTCTGAGTATTTTTTTTATGTTTTAGTCCAGCTAGGGCCATCTAAAAATTATTTATTGCACTTTTATGCAAAACTAATACAATAGTTGACCACATTCGACATGTTGCTAAAATTCCATTAATTAATTAACCTGTCGTAGATATAACATTTTTGAGCGCGAGAAAAAAGCACATGTTAGGTTAACCTATAAACGCTGTTTTTTTCTTCTCGGCTATCTTTTTCCAAGTTCTTTCGGATTTACGACCCGAAATTACAGTGTTATTTAAACCGCGTTTGTCAGCCTTACAACCTGACAAATAAATTCAGTGCAAACTTATAAATTTTGTGTGAAAACCTCGCATCGGCACCATTCCTACGAAAACCGTTGCAACCGACCAACCAGATCAGCTGATATCTTCAACCGAAGAGATATCCGTTTCCTTAGAAGACCCAGAATCCAGCTAAGTGTCAAACACTGTTGTTTTATTCTGTTTATATTATCTGAAAACATTCTATTTTGAATTTCATGTTTTTTATGAGAATATTGTTTATTCTAGAGTAAGTTCATTCCGAACTTACTTCATTTATAGTTTAATATTCTTGTTTAATTCTTTACTCTAGCCTTCTGCTAATATAATTTAGTAACAATAATTTTGTAGATTATTGTTAATTTGTGAATATTGTTGTTCTAACATTCAATTAATTGTAGTTACTATTACATGTGCCTTCAACTGATATTTTCTTTAATTGTCAGTGCAATAAAACCATTTATTTGTTTAACATTATCTAGTAGTTCTTTAATATTGCACTAAAGACTGGTTTTCACTACAAAACTTTTTATATTAATATTTCTAGTGTTAATTATAAGATTTGTACCATAGATATTATTGTATTGTATCCGACCAAATACACTGGCCATTTTTACATCGCACCATATCTTGCCAGGTGTACTTTACTCCAGTGAGTTGAGTCCATGAATTTTTGTGTTAGGTAATCCGTCGGTAGGGTGTCAAGATCACCGAGGGAATACATCGAGTATCCACTCCACTTTACACCTTATTTGTGGGCCTAGATTTTACCCCTTCTTTCCCCAGCTAGGGCTAACTACTCCCTATGTGCTAGTCTCCTAGAACAGCCCCTAGGAGCAGAAGAGTTAAAATCCCCCTCTCTCCTTAAGGTCGACCCGCGTCTACTCAGCTCACTGCGCGTGCTCACTATATACCGCGCGCTGCGCTATCAACACTTTATCGGTCCTTCGAGTTATAATCGTCGACCTGTGTAGCTCTGTCATGACCTACGGTTACGACCAATCGTAGGCGGATGCTACAAATAATAATCAACGTAGTTTGACTGCCAAGATGATTAGCCTACTGGAATAATCCCTTCTGGTAAGTAGTCCAGTAACATTGTCATTATTATGGGGCAAAAGTTGCATCAAGTGGGGGTAGTTAGTTTCGTCATTTTTTCTTGTATGGGATATGCCTGAGATGCAAAATCCAAGTTTTCGACCTCGGCAGCCTTCCGGAACACTTTTGAATTTCTCAAAAACTACTAAATTTTCGAACATTTTTCGGTTTCTTACCATTATGACCATAAAGGAACACGTTTTTGACAAACATTATTCAATGCATTTTTAAACTAGATTAAATTTGCTACAATTTAAGACCAGAATGGGTTCAGTAGCTTCAATAGTTTCTGAGATACAGCTAACTTTCAACTACAATACGAGTGTAACAGTTTTTCGACGAAAAAATCGATGTTTTTAAAAAGTTTTTTGCGAATAACTCGAAAAAAATGCATTTTATCAAAAAAACTGTAGAAAGCCAAATTGTAGCTTTAAAAAAAAAAACAAAATCCTTTTTTTATTATTTTTCTACGACCAATACGAACCGAGATACGGCATGTTAATGGTTAAATTTTTTTCGCCAAATGCATAATTTGAAAGATTCAAAGTCAAATAACAGGAAAAATTTGCATTTTTCGAAGAAAACTCATTGACTCGTTTTTAAAGTATTTGATTAGATCTTTCAAACAAAAAAAAAAGTCTCTAGTATAAAAATTAAGCGACTTATGATCAAAATAAGGTCGGTACCTACTTTTTTCTACGAAAAAATCAGTTAAAACAACCCCCTATTTACCCCCCTAATTAAAATTGAGCCTCACCCTTCTGTGGTTCTCTTCATATATGTATTTTCAGTACACCCAAGAAGTTTGACCAATTTAAAATGCCTAATTTTAGAAAAATTGGAGTTTATAGAAAAAACGATTTTTTGCGATTTCGTATTTTTCACCCTTTTCTTCAAAATATCTCCGAAATTACTGGAGATACGAAAAAAATGATAGAGCACTAAATTGTAGCTTTTTTAATGACTTAAATTTCCCTGTGCATATATTTTCTGTACAGTGAATATTTGGCGAGATATAGCCGTTTAAAACCTCTATTTACAAGCGAACACCACCTTATTCGAGCCCTTCAAACTCACCCCATTTAAAAACTAAGGGAGCTTAAGGAATTTAATTTACACAGTCTTATAGCTCTTGAAAAGCCCTACAAAATCGTTGTTGAAAAAACTTTCTATCACTAAAAATGAAGGAGCTATGTTTAAAAAACTAATAAATTTTTTTTCGAAACATCTACATAACCAGTATTTTTGGCAGCAATATAAGGTTCTGCAATGTTATTTTATAATTTTTGACAATAAGGAGTAGTTTTCACTTCTAAAAATAAACAGTGCCCATGAGCATGATATAGCATACAATTTTCAAGTTTGGAGATTATTTCAAACTTTGAAAAGCTGTATCTCGGAAACTATTAAGACTACCGAGCCCATTTTGGTCTCAAATTGTAGAAAATTTAATCTAGTTTAAAAATGCATAGAATGGTGTTTGTCGAAAACATGCTCCTTTATGGTCAAAATGGGCAGAAACCGAAAAGAGTGCGAAAATTTAGCAGTTTTTGCGAAATTCAAGGCTGCCGAGGTCGAAAACTTGGATTTTGCATCTCAGGCACAACCCATACAAGAAAAAAAAAACGAAACTAACTACCCCCACTTGATGCAACTTATGATGTACTAGGTTACTGGACTAAAGATGGATGAACTAATTTTGTTTTGGGAAAAAGTTTTGTTAACTGTGTTTTGATATATCGTCAGATTTTGAACTGGTCTAGACCAGTAGATGCTTGTTAATCTTTTTTGAGCAGTGTGTTGAGGACTGAGTCTACCAACAGCGGGATACTCGATTTTTTCATTTCTGGTTAAGAGTCCTACTTTACAAGCTCTAATGTCATTAAGGCCATTAAAGCATATTATATATCTTCCACCTTAATTGAAATAATCAGATCAATTCTGTAAAAATTTTCCGTGTATTAACGTTACTACAAGATAAAATATTATAAAAAGTATAATGACTTTCATCCATGATAGTAACTGACCTTGCTCATAGTGACACTTTTAGTTCCTATCATCATAGTAAATGAGGTACAGAATTGATCTGATTGTCTGCAATATTGTATGCACACCATCTGCATAATCTAAAATCTTGTACCGATTAAGCTGTAGATCTGGTGGTTGGTATCTTGAGTTTTCGTAGAACCATCTCCAGCACAAGGTTAAACAGCAAAGGTGAGGTAGCATCTCCTTGCTTGGCTCCAGTATGAAATTCGAATATGTTGAAACACACAGTATTGTTCTTGTATAGGGATGATCATGAATGTACCACTCAGCTACCAAAGGGTGTGCTGAGGTACTAATAGATTACGGAAATTTGTAGTAGGGCTTACGTATTACCACGTGGTAATTGGATAAAAAAGGCGACTAAAAAGATAAGTAATTAAAATATGTAAGAATTTAATTAAATACTTATCTTTTAGTGCTGGATCGATATGGGAAGCAAGTAGAAATATGGTTCTGGTGGCCTGGTATGTGTTTTGTTGGGATGAAAATTCCAAGGTAAAGCCGAGAATTAAACTTCCCTGTACTGGCAAGTGATTGCTCTACAAAAGAGCTATGACAGGTAAAGGATCATGTTATATAAATTCATAAAATCACCCCAAAAGAAATTTTGAAGTATCTTAATTAGGGATATTCAGTTAAACCGGGCACCTGTTCTCCAAATTACATCATTATTGAAACTGAATTAAAATAAGTTATCACAATGTAATAATGTTCTAGACTTAATTAAAATTTAAATTTATGTCCTTCCGAATGATAAGTTTCTAACAAAGGCAATTTGGTTTGTAATATTTAAGATTATTTCATACCTTAAAAGGCTTTGAGAATTCCGCTTTTCCTTTTCTTTGTCACTTTATTTTATCAGAGACACTGAAGATGCATTAGAAAATTTTATACCCTAATAAAATTAATTCTTCTTAAATAAAATTTACGTAATAATGCGCTGAAAGAAATTAGTTTAGTTTATTGTCATTAATTCCTACGAGATTTGGGGATTTTAATTTTAAAACAAATGTAAAATTTGTTAATTTTGTTGGGATTGATGCCCTTATTCACACAAAATCCTTATTCTTACCCATCTATATCAGTAGAAGAATTGAGAAGGAGGCATAAGGAGGTACAGGAACAGGAAAGAACAGAGAATAGACAAATCGCGCAGTGTAAAAAGGTGTGAAGAGATAAAAGTGATTGGAATACCGAGAAACTTGAAGGGGAAAAGAGCAAGATCAGTTGGTAGTGTCAAGAGGATAGCCAGGCTAAAATGCGGCAACGAAGAGAGGAACAATAGGTACTGGGCAAAACCAGAGGACAGAGAATGTGCAAGGCAGAAGGAAGAAGAGGAAACCTTGGAGCATTTAGATAAGAGTTTAGCAAAGGGATGGCATTCTGGGAGGAAGAGCTAAAGAAACTGATGAGTGAGGAAGGCAAGAGAGAAATATGGGCGAGAGAACTGGAAAATGGTAAAATAAGTGGATAATACTGCACATAGGTAATCCTAGGTCAGGATTACGACATCTAGACATTGTGACGGCAGCTATCTGATTAAAAACTATTCGTCAGCGTCTGACGTATTTGGCCTGATTACGAAAATGCAGACATCGCATTTTCATAATGAAGAAATATTTGTCATGACGAATGAATATTGGAACTGGGTTAATTTTCGTTACAAAAAGGCTGGAAATCACAAAATATGGAAGCAGTTGAACATAGCCAACTCCGTTGCACGTATTAGTCCAGAAGGTGACGACCACGACACTGACGCCAGATTCTTGTATCGAGAGAGAAGCCAAGCAAGTAGTGACCATTTGAGTGGGAGAAGACTTCTCCAGGCTCCTCGACTCCCGGATGGGTAGCCCCCGCCTCGGAGATAGGTCCAAGCCGATCCTGGCCAACACGGGGTGGACCGAAGACTTCCCCAACTCCATGGACCAATTCAAACATATATTGTAAATGTGATATACATATTTAATAAATTTGTTATGTTGAAACCAGGAGTTGTGTCTCAATCAAACCGCCCACGTGACAAATCCAGAAAAAACGGTTGTACTGCGCATTAGGCCGAATAATCCATTAGTTCGGTACCAAATAAATGGACAACAAATTAAATCTGTTTCGGAACAAGTCGATCATGGGATTACGATCACTTCAAACCTGAAATGGTCCAGACATGTGCTGAAATGTGCAAGCAAAGCGAATTCAATGACATTCTTAATAAAGAAATCTTTCTATCATCCATCTCCTGCTTTGTTCTGCTCTCTGTACAAAATGTTCGTCCTCATCTGGAATTTGGTTTTGCCATTTAGTCAACATATTTGCTGAAAGACATTAACCTTATTGAAAATGTGTAATGCAGAGCAACCCGAATTCCATATGGGTATAGCAGGCCATCATATGAAGCCCGATTACGTGAATTAAAGCTCATTAAGTGGATCGACGTGTTCGCGGTGACTTAATAACTATGTATCGACTTGTGTCCAAATCGTTTTCTTGTGATGTATCGTCATTAATTATACTAAACAACGATAAGAGACAGTATGGACATAGATTTAAACTGAAGAAAGACTCTTTTACCAAGTGTGTGGGTGCTAACTTTTTCACTAATCGAGTGTTCGATATGTGGAATTGCCGAACTATGTGATGCTACCTCTATTAACAATTTTAAAAATAAACTGGACATTTACCTGTTTTAACAAACGTTTTTTAGTGTTGTACATTTTTTCTAAACCATTAATGTATTTTATGTTTTTTTTTTTTGTAATTGTTATTTTCTTTATGCTATTCTGGAACACACAAACTCTGCTTTTGTTCTGTTGTATTTAATAATAATAATAAAAGAAGGAAGGATATCAGTGTTTCTCAAATTAGGGTAGCACGACAAATTCTGCACAGCAAAAAGTGTACTCAGGATGAAAATTATGCCATTACTAGTGCACCCGTTGCCAACTGTGTTGGCAAACACACCATTACTTTAATGTGGAACTTGCTCGACACCTCAGACTTCTTTCTCTAGCTATACGCCTTATTTCATCCAATTCAAATTGAATCAACTCTTCGTCCATTATTAAAAACTGGACAAAGAATGAGTATTATTCCGATTTATTTATTCACTAACTTTTTAAGATTGGAAAACGATTCATTTTCACTCAGTGCATTAAATTTATAATGTTAAAACTAAAAATGATTTGAGACGTTAAATGTAAGATGTATTTATTAAAATAATTTTTCCAATTTCTTGTATAATATAAAAATACGCACACGGAAAAAACGCATACGGATTAATACGCACACGGTAAAAAGCGCACAAGATAAAATACACACACGGAAAAAATCGTACTTACACTATATCTCAAATCAGTTTGAAATAAATCGTGAGAAACTATTACACAGTAAAATTTAATTGTTTGCCCGCTTTAATATATTGTGTTCACATTTGTAAGGTCAAACCAGATCTGGTTATTTTGGTTACTTTTATAGTGTAGTACTGACTTTTAAATGTAAATTTGTCATTTTAAAATATTTCTTACGCTGTAAAACCTACTTCAGATTTGTTGGTTATGATCATTATAACTAAGATATCATTTTTATGACATATGTCAAATGGAATGACATTTTAAGAAAGTGAAAATTTTTTACCATGTTTTAATACCAACATGACATACAATTTCAAAGGTGCAAACTATTGAATGTGTCAATTTGTAATTTTTACCAAAATATTTCGAACCAATTTTAAATTTACACAAATAAGTTGTCACTTAGTGGCGCTGATATGAATGACCAAACTCGGCCGGTAATTTTTGGTAAAAATTATTCTTTTTTACCAAACCGTGTTTTACTCACTGCATTATATTTACATTTTTGAAAATTTAAAACGTTAGATAACTTAAAACGTTAATCGTAGAAATAAAAAAATAATAAAGCATTGAAAAAATAATAATAAAGAAAGTTACATTTTTCTTACATAATTTCATCAAAACCAAATATTTTTTAAAATAATTATTTTACTGCTACTAATAATTTTAATTTATATTATTTTTGTGTAAACATCACTTAACAACTATTATTATCACGCGTTATATGTCAATATACACTTCGGTAATCTTCGGAATATTTCGTTACATTTCGGAATCTCGCTTCAAATTTGTTTTTGACGTCATAGCACGCACCCACGCAGGGACACACGTTGGCGTATTATGTTATAGATGACGATAAATGATTTTATTACAAATTAGGTCCTTTGCACGACAGAAGATGACAATTGAACTACAAATATTGTACTCACTTCTGCGTACGCATAAGGAAGTTTGATCCGTCTGCATCAGTTTCTCATTCCATATTGTAAATACATTTAAAAATTGTTATGCAGTTTTTCATATATCATTCTATTTAGCAGCAAATTTGAAAACTAGAAGTTTAATAAACTAATTTGAAAAAGTTTTAAATTGCTAGTAGCAAGTTTATTTTTAAAACAATTATTTTAAATTGTTTATATGTACAGTTGCATGTTTACGAGGTTGCATTAACAACGTCTATTATTAGTCAAGTTATTTTCTATAAAGGTTTAATAATAATTGATGTTAAATAAAAGTGCAGCTCGGGAAACTGTTCATTATTGAGGCCATTCATGCAAGTCAACAATTTAATAACTATGGATAGCGAATTAGTTGGAATATATTACTAGTTTTCAATGTTATTTTGATGATAAAGGTCGAGTAACTGATCTTGGTAATTATTAATTTGCATTTATTATATTATGATGCATCAGAAAACGTAGATAACAAGAGATAATAATATATGACCTTTAAAGAGATTTTCAAATGTTTACTACTGAAATTTACGTCTCATAAGTTGGTAACATTAATAACGTCATAATATGGCGGCTCGGTTTCTTTGTTACTCCTTTGACAACAGTGTACTGAATGTGAAATATTTAATTTGCGATTGAGAAATTCTTATGACGCCATGATGCAACGTCGCATTGTTTTTGGGAATCATCAAACAAGAAATATATGTACATACATTTACATTATCCAATCTTCTTCTTCTACGCCATCTCTAAAAGTTGCTGTACTTGTTGTCGTACAGACCAATTCTGTAACTCTGTTACTATGATAATTGTAACTAAATTCGTCACTATGAGCAAGGTCAGTTAATATTATGAATGAAAGCCATTATACTTTTTATAATATTTTATGTTGTAGTAACGTTATTACACAGTAACTTTTTACAGAATTGATCTGATTGAGGCAGCGATCCTGCTTCAGGAGCAAAAGATCTCGGGTTCGAATCCTGGATAGGGCATGGATGTTTGTGTAAGCCACAGTGTAATTGAGACCCAGGTTCTGTTCTGTGGTATTAAAAGATGTGAAGTTTAAATTTTCACACATTTCAGGGTTTCGCAGGTATATAATAAGTGAAAACGGCATGATGAGTGTGTAGGACAAATTTTGCTTTGTAGTAATCACGGCAAAATGAACGGTATTTTTAAAATAATTTATGGTTAGTTAATCTAAGAGCTTTAGAAACAAATTTTATGTTAAAATATTTTTTTGTTAATTTTAATTCGAATGCCTAATTATTTACGTTTCAAAATATGTGCAGTATTTTTTTTATATATATAGCAAGGTTCATTAAGATTTTGAAAATTGCGCGTATGGCTTCCATTGGTTGTGTCATATGCTCCGCCTCTTTGGTTTCGTATAGATGACAAATTAAATGAAAATATCATTCCAACAATTCCAACTGGTTATTAAATTTACGCTCTTAAAAATTAAATGCAACATTTGCCCAAATATAACTAGAATTTTGACAAAATAATTTAAACAAAATAAAAGTGGAAAAAAATGTCTCCTCTGCCCGGGAGCGAACCCTAGTTTGCTGCGTAGCAAGCGAGCAAGCTACCCATAAACCAAGATACGCTTTCTAGTATAGTGTGTTACATAACTATAACTTTGGTACATCGTCAACCAAAAAACACAAAAAATGCGTTATTTTTCGAAAGCATAATCTCATCAAAAATTCCTGTTGTACGTTTCCGGTTCACACCAATGTACATTACTTAGATTTTTTTCCGATTTTTAGTTTAAACCATCTGGGCTACTACAAGGTGTGGGTCAAAAATTTTTTTGCACAATTTTGGAAAAAATCGCATCAAAATATTTTTTTTTTTTTCAAAAATAAAATTTTGATCGTTAATCCATGTACTAAGTGTTTTCATTTGATAACCTACTAATTTTAAAAAACATACTATTATATATATATTTTTTTTTTCGATGAACACATATTTGTTGATATTTTTAGGCGGATATGTTTTCTAGATGTTTTAGTATTTTTCCTATGTGCGGGTCAAAGAGTTGTATAAATATGCCAAATTTCAACTCTCTAGGTTTAGCCGTTTGGCTGCAATTTTTACCGAACAGACAGATAGACAGATAGACGACCAAATGATAGTATAAAGGTTTTTTGGTCATACCAACAAAATCCTAAAAATAAAATAAAATAAAATAAATAAATTGAAAAAAATCATAGCGTTTGATCTGGCAACATTCGGGACGCGGGACTTGGAGGGGTGGCAGGTGAACATGTGATACACCTTCAGTACGAGTTTAAACTCGCTAGAGTAATTTTGTTGTCCATAGCGATTTTTTTCGGAAACAATTTTTAAAAATGAGTGATTTTTATTTCGAGCAACGGTGTGTTATCAGGTTTTGCTTCAGACTTGGGCACACAACGGAAACTTTTGCAAATCTTCAGCAGGCCTACGGAGACACTGCTTTGTCAAGGATCCAGGTTTTTTGTGGTTTAAGGCATTTTCAGTAGGAAGAGAGTTGAAGATGAATCACGCAGCGGAAGGCCTTCATCTTCAAGAACCGATGAATCTTCAAGACAAAATTCAGGATTTTATGCGTTCAAATCGTCGATTGACAGTCAGAATGGCTGGGGAAGAGTTGAATTTGACTCACACTACCTTTCATCAGTTTTTGACCAATTAATTGGGGAGAAAAATGCGCCTTGTCATACAGCAATTTCAATAAACGAGTTTTTGGCCACTAAAAACATTCCTGTGGCTCCTCAACCTCCTTACTCTCCTGATTTTAGTCCTTGTGACTTTTTCCTCTTCCCAAGATTGAAAAATTACTTCAATGGACGTCATTTTGGGACACTCGAAAACATTCAAACTTCCGTAACCTACCAGCTGAAAGCTATTCCAGTATCCGAGTTCCAGCACTGCTATGAGGATTGAAAGAACCGTCTCTAGCGCTGTATGGCTTACCAATGAAGTTATTTTGAGGGAAACAATATTGAATTGTAATTCTATTCGAATAAAAAAAAATAAATAAATAAAAATCTGTCTGGTTACTTATTTTTTTTTTTTTTTTTGAATTTAATAGCCTATTTAATGTGGCAATTAGCCAGGACAATTTATATTTGAGAAAATTTCCATGCCTGAACAGGATTCGAACCCGAGACATTCGCAACGCAGAGCACATGTGTTACCACTACGCTACGCCGGTTGGCATTACTTAATTTACTTATACGTAGTACGATATGGCTCAAAGGGTTACTAAATTTTGAGACAAGTGGATGCTTGTCAAGATCTGACAAAATCCCAATAATAACTTTATTGTAGAATGTGACCAATGAGAGATATTTCACAGAATAAATTCAAGAAATACAGATCAATTGAGGTTAAGTGAGACTAATTCAAGGTCATATGGTGATACAGCAACAAAGAATTTACAATTTTCTTAGTGAAGTTTTGATAAAGTGAAAATTCTTTATACAATATACATTATTCATAAGTTTATTAATATTGATTGTACGTTATTACTCTCGTATCCGAGTTGTAGAGTGACAGCATTAGCTATTTAATTAGTACTAGATACCAATTTACGGCAGAATTAATTTATAATTAGTACTGGAAATGGTTTGACGAATACTGAAAGCAGATAACTTAACAATTGTTTTGTCATTATATTACCATATTACTTACAAATATACTCATGTTGATATTTGACTCTGACAACATTAGATGGCATTGAACTAATTGATTTGTAACTAACTTCCTCAATATTTCTCGCGTTCTCCCAAATATGTTATAGTTGAAATTCTAGATGCCTATGTCTTAAGGGCAATGAAGGAGAATACTTCTTGCCTTACCATCTTGTTATTATATTACGACATGTTTAGACTGGTTCGATATTTAATAATAAACTCAAAACTAATTTGTAGTTTATATAACAATATCTGGATTAAACCCACATGTGCTAACCAGATTATTGTTATTGTCAAGTAATCAAAAAATGTGAATCACCAGACATTTCAGGATTTCGTTCGTATTTAGTAAGTGACAACATCTTTGATTATATTGCTTGACTTCGCTTGACTTCTATTACTTATTTCATATATTAGGGTGTTTGTTTGAAACGGGGTACCCCAAAAATCTCCTTTATTTGTAAAGATACAAAAAATCTTCAGAACAAAAGTTAAACTAGACAAAAAGGCCCATCTAAAGGTTACTATAAGAATTCGGAGGCACTTCCGGTTTCACTGGAAATGATGTCAACTTTTGATCTAGCATAGGGAATCGATAATTTTATATTTTTTTTCCTAAAAGTACATTAAATTAGCTTTACAATGACACCAAAAAGTCATATTTTTATGTTAACCATTTCAAAATGGCGACCATTTATTTACAAAATATTAATCAACTTAAGTTTTACAAAGTTGAACGTAGCAAGCTTTGAAAACAATAAAAAAAGAAACAAAATATCTCTAAAATAAACTGTTATAACTAGTTATTATATGAAATAACATGAAATAACTTAAATTTTAATTTTTCAATTAAATGTTTTATAAATAACAAGAGTTTAATAGTTTATTTTGCTTATTTTTGTTTGAAAAAAAAAATTGTATTAATTGGTAATAAGTGCAATCCGGGATATCCAAGAGTGTACTCTTATAAGGGCGATGGAAGAGTTTTTACTAAGAATGAGAAAATGTGTGGACAATAATGGTGGTTTGATCGAACATTTTTTTTTTTTTTTTGTAAAATAATTGTAAAAAGTAATAGTTTTTTTTTCTAAATAGTCAAATAGTTTATTTTAGAGATATTTTGTTTCTTTTTTATTGCTTTCAAAGCTCGCTATGTTCAACTTTGTAAAACTTATGTTGCTTATTATTTTATAAATAAATGGCCGCCATTTTGAAATGGTTAACATAAAAATATGATTTTTTGGTGTCATTGTAAAGCTAATTTAATGTACTTTTAGGAAAAAAATATAAAATCATCGATTCCCTATGCTACATCAAAAGTTGACATCATTTCCGGTGAAACCGGAAGTGCCTCAGAATTCCTATAATAACATTTAGATGGGCCTTGATGTTTAGTTTAACTTTTGTTCTGAAGATTTTTTGTGTTGAAGATCTTTACAAATAAAGGAGATTTTCGGGATGCCCCGTTTCAAACAAACACCTGTATAAGTAATAGAAGTCAAGAGGTCACCATTAACGGCTTCACTTCTGATTTCGTAAACATAACTTCCGGTGTCCCTCAGGGGTCCCACTTGGGGCCAATTCTTCTCTTAATTTATATCAACGACATTTCTAAAGTAATAAAACATGCAAATTTCTTGTTATTCGCCGATGATATGAAATACCTTCCAATTAAGAGGCCATCGGATACCGCCCTTCTACAATCAGACCTTCAAAACGTATACCTTTATTGCCAACAAAACAAATTATTTCTTAACCTCGATAAATGTCACATATCATTTACGAGAAACAAAAACGTACATTTTTTTCAATATAATTTTAACGGTCAGGATTTGAAACGGTCATCAGTAATTAAAGTTCTAAGAGTACTTTTAGACTCAAAACTTTCTTATGAACTACATGTCGAATATATATGCAGCAAAGCCCTAAAAATGTTAGGTTTTATAATTCACACTACTAAAAGTTTTAATTCTATATACGCTTTTAAAAATCTTTACTTTGCGTACGTCTCTAGAATCTTAAACCAGTGTTTCTCAACCTTTTCTGGCCTGGGACCCCCAAAATTATGTAAATATTGTCTGCGGCCCCCCTATACTATGGTGTATCAAGATAATAGGAACACGATTTTTTTCGAAAAAGCTACGTGTGAGCAAGTTGGGACAATTTTTGAACTAAAACTTATCCACAAAATTGAATGGTAGTGTTAAAATTTTCCGTAAAAAACCGTACAGGATATCAAGGACAATTTAGAATTTATAAATGGGAACCTATGTCATATTGGATATCTTTGGATAGAGCTTTTCAACAACTTTTACTTAAACATTTTTTTAATATCTTTTACGGTTGACAAAAAACTGTGATATTTTTAAATGACGATTATATTCCCTTTAACGACTTGAAAGTAAAGTATTTTTATTTACAACTGTTCAAAGTGCCTTCCATTTTAATTTAAACACATTCGCATCCTTACTCTTGAGTTATCTGTAGCTCGGAGAGCAATTAAAAAAATATTTAATAAAAAATATTGCACTTTCAAGTCGTACCTACTTCAAAGAACAACTTGAAAATACTTGAAGTACCTCCAACGCGAACCATTGTCAGAGAATACCATCAACCGACACATACAATTTATTTTACCTTGATATAGTCTACTTATAGTCTATTTATTTGGTTAAAGCGGAACTATATTTTCAAATTTAGTAATTTTTATCAATTGAATGAAACTTTTGTTCATTTTGTTTAGTAAAAGCCCATTTACTCATTATACCATAAAGTTAGCTAGTGACAACTTAAACGTTTGAATAGCGTCAAAATAAGTAAATTATGTATAAAAATAAATAGATTATTTATTTTATTTATGTTATGAAAGGTATATTTATATGAATATAAATGTAAGATATTTATAAATATGGATAAAATTTATATCTTGCAAGATTTAGTGCATTTTTATTATATTTTCATGTTTCGATCTTGTCTGACTTCGCGGCCCCCCGACGAATCCTTCACGGCCCCCCGGTTGAGAAACGCTGTCTTAAACTATTCATCCTTTATTTGGAATAGTTCGTATGACAAATACATTTCCAAAATTGAAAAAATTCAGAAAAAAACCATAAAGTATTTCTGCTTTAAACGTAATGTCCAATACGATAACTACTACGATTCCTGTCTCGGAATAAATATTCTACCGCTTCAAAAACGTAAATTTGTGGTTAATTTTGTAAACTTAAAGCTAGTGAGTTGTTTTAATGAGACAGACATATAAACACATTGGCTATCTCAGTATATAGGAGAGACCGTATATATTGTTTGCCTTTACATAACCTAACAAAATGTCATCATTAACAAATCTAAAATTACAAAAACGGACAGAAAATATGATCAATTTAGGTAATTAGGCTAGGTTTAGTTAGTTAAAATCTAGGAGAGCAGAAATACAAAAAAGATAATAGATAATAAACGTTTTGCGAAGCCACCGTAGTTGGTTTAAAGACACACAGATGTCGGACTATTCGTAATCCACTAATTTCCAAAAGCTGTAAACGCTACATAGAACATTAGAACAATGTGCAAAAACATATGCACAACGTAACAACGTACAGTGTATTAATTTAAAGAGTTCTGAATGCGGCTTAAGTAGGGTTACCATTCGTCCCACATTTTGATTTGGTGTCCCCAGGGCCGAATTTTGCTCTCTACTTATATTTGGGCGGTGAAGTCCTTTTTTTGCTCTTTACTTATATTTGGGAGGTGAGGATCTTTTTTGTTTGCTCTTCACTTATATTTCGGAAGTGACGACCGTTTTTTGCTCCGTCCCGCATTGCCTTCTCCAAGAAAATGGTCACCCTAGGCTTAAGCATCTTGGGAAATTTCTCTGAAAACTTTTTGGCAGTGTTTATATTAAAACTAGGTATATTGACTAATATAGAAACTGCCTCCACCTAGTTATAGATGCTAGAACGTGTTATAAGTATTTAAACCACTTACAATTGTTGTATTAACTACGCAAATGTGGCGCCTCTATGCGGTATGTTTGGTAGACAGGGAGATAGGAAGTATAATATTTCAAATTGATGCTGTTGTGATCCAGTTTGATGCAAGATGATACAATTTGCATAGCTGATTTATATTACAAATAGCTCGAATCTTATTAAGCAAGAACCCTCAACAATATGATACTTAAGATGAGGGGATGGATAAAAATTAAAATTCAAGAATGTCCCGAAGTAGTATTATTTTCGTAACTTAATTTGGTATCGTAGCTCCCTTATTGATTTTATCATGCTAAATATAACAAGAGATTTATACTAATGTTCACTTTTATTAAAGTTAATTTTATTATTTCATTTCCTAATTTTAATTTCTTAACTTTAAACATAAAAATATTTTTACTGCTGTGTTATAAACACTGCAACAGACAGAATTACGAGGGTTACCTGTTATATTTCGGGATTGCGCTAAACTAGTGCTGTTATCTGGCAACTGATGCTTCTATCGTAAAGTTTGACATTTTTAACGATATACCTACTCAGAACGTTTTGACGTACGAGCACTATCTGTGTTGTTTACAGTAACTTGAATAAATTCATATCGACTAAAATGGACTTAAATCGTGAACACTTTCGAGCCATTTTTTACCACTTTCGACGTGGATTAACCCAACAACAGTGCATTAATGAACTTAATTCGACTTTTGACGATGAAGCACCATCAAGGACTACTGTTTATCGATAGTTTGCCGACTTCAATCGTGACCATAGTTCGCTTAAGGACGAATTTCGTGAAGGTCGTCCAAAATCGGTTGTTGTTCCGGAAATCATTGATGCTGTGCGTGAACTGATACTGCAAGATCGTTATGTGACTTATCGTTAGATTGAGGTATACTTGGGCATTAATGGGACCAGCATACATTCCCTATTTCATGAATATTTGGCCGTCAAAAAGATTGGTTTACGTTGGATCCGATATAAATTAACAATCGGAGTGGAAAATGCCTCAATCGGAGTGTAAAAGTGCTTCGAAAATTAGTTCAAACGCCTGCAAAAATGTATTGATCTTCATGGAGAATATTTTGAAAAACAATAAAGCCACTTTTGTTGATAAATAATTGTTATTGATCTCAAATCCCGAGATATAAAAGGTAATCTTCTTGTGTAGGGGACAGATCCTGTCAATGGTGATATCACTTCCGTAGCAGGTCCTGTGCCAGAATACTATAAAGGTGCCATGAGTCCTCATTGAACGAAGAGGTACCCTTATCTGAATCCTTTCTAAAAGTTCTGGTGTAGGAATTACTCCATTGCATTAATGAGCTTATGAAGTAGGCATAAGGCGTTCACATCCTGCTTCATTCGATTGACTCAACATTGACCAATTGTCTCCGTTGACAGCTATCCAGTGATAGCTATAGCTGGGTCTTGATGTGAGCATATCTCAAATACGGTTCTGTAAATAGAAGAACATTGATTATTCTTTAAAGAAATTATGATGTACCCATAATTTGTTATTATTTATTAAATATATACGAGGTGTGTAAATTAAGTAACCAGGCAACATAGCGTTTAATCTTGCAACATTTGGGACGCGGTACTTGGGGGGGGGGCAGGAGAACATGTGATACACCTTCAGTACGAGTTTGAACTCGCTAGATTAATTTTGTTGTCCGTAGCGATTTTTTTCGTAAAACAGTTTTTTCTAGTGCATTCAAAAATGAGTGACATTCATTTCGAGCAACGGTGTGCTATCAGGTTTTGTTTCAGACTTGGTCACAGTATAACGGAAACTTTTGCAAAACTTCAGCAGGCCTACGGAGACAGTGTTTTGTCTAAGACCCAGGTTTTTCGGTGGTTTAAGGCATTTTCAATAAACGAGTTTTTGGTCACTAAAAACATGCCTGTGGCTGCTCAGCCTCCTTATTCGCCTGACTAGAGTCCTTGTGACATTTTCCTCTTCCCAAGATTAAAAAGTCACCTCAAGGACGTCATTTTGGGACACTAGAAAACATTCAAACGTCCGTAAGCGACCAGCTGAAAGACATTCCAGTATCTGAGTTCCAGCACTACTATGAGAACCGTCTCCAGCGCTGTGTGGCTTCCCAAGGAAGTTATTTTGAGGGAGACAATATTGAATTGTAATTCTATTCGAATAAAAAATAAATAAAATAAAAAATCAATCCGGTTACTTAATTTACACGCCTCTTAAATCTTGAAAAACACTTGACATCAATTTTTTATTTTAAATTGAGCAAGTTATTTTAGTTTTGTCTTCTCATTTTCTACTTTATAGTATTTAATATATTTTACTGTCGACAATTAAATAAATTAAAGTATTAGTCAAGAGCCTGGCGGGTAAAATTATTCTTTACTCCTTGTAGTTGTAAAAATAGTAAATAGCTACTATAAAAATTTTATCCAAATTGTCATTTTTAGGGTTTTGTAGGTATGACCAAAAAACCCTTATACCGTCATTTTGTCGTCTGTCTGTCTGTCTGTCTGTCTGTCTGTTCGGTAAAAATTGTAGCCAAACGACTAAACCTAGAGAGTTGAAATTGGGCATGATTGTACAACTTTTTGACCCGCACATAGGAAAAATACTAAAACATCTAAAAAACATATCCCCCTAAAAATATAAACAAATATGTGCTCAACAAAAAATAAAATATTTTTTTAAAATTCTGAATAGGGTATCAAATGAAAGCCCTTAGTATGTGGATTAACGATCAAAATTTTATTTTTGCAAAATAAATTATTTTGACGCGATTTTTGTCAAAATTGTGCAAAAAAATTTTTGTCCCACACCCTGTAGCCCAGATGGTTTAAACTAAAAATCTGAAAAAATTCTAAGTAATGTATATTGGTGAGAACCGGAATAGTACAACAGGAATTTTTGATCAGATTATGTTTTCGGAAAATAATGCATTTTTTGTGTTTTTAACCAAAATATGTTAAATATTTAATTCGTTATGTAACCATGTTGATACGTCACCGCTCATAGCTACGTGCGATTAGTCATTGGTTTTCTAATTTGGCAAGCAGGTAACTTGCGAACTAGGGTTCGAATCCCGTCAATTTTAATTTTTTTTGCAGTTTTCATTTGTTAAATTATTTTGTCAAAATTCTAGTTATATTTTGGTAAATGTTGCATTTAATTTTTAAAAGCGTAAATTTAATAGCCAGTGGGAAGTGTTGAAATTATAATTTAATTCTGTTTGATGTATACGAAATCAGAGGGCGGGGCTAATGATTTAAGCAACCAATAGAAGCCATATGCGCAATTTTCAAAATCTTACTGAACCTTGCTGTGTAAAAAAAATACTGCACATATTTAGAAACTTAAATAATGGTATTAGGCATTCGAATTAAAATTCATAAAAAAATATTTGAACATAAAATTTGTTTTGGCATCCCAAATAATCATCATTCAGTTATTAAATACCTGCAAAACCCTGAAATGTGTGAAAATTCACACTTCACATCAATTTTTTTCGATATATGTTGAGAGTGGACATTGATCATACCGTTTTACATGAAGGGTAATAAACAATTTTATATAGCAAAACAGTATCACCCTTTCTAAATATATTGTCTTATTTTATAACCCCAAATATGCAATTCAATTTTTAATTTTCATTTCAGTGATAATATCCATATAAAAATTTAATACCCATTTTCGAAAATACGACTATAGGTGAGCATTTTTAAAAGTTTTCTAGACGTCATAAACCTTTTAATTACATATTTGAAACTATAAAAGTACTTCATTACGTTACTACTGAAAAATGTATATGCCCGATACAAAATTATTTTATTATTTTCGTAATAAAAACTTTTGTTATAAGTTGATTAAAAGCATTATTAAGTACTGTAAAAATATAGATTTTATAAATTAAGGCTGATCATGCCATCATATGTTTTTTATGTAATACCGGAAGTCGAGAAACAGAATTTACCTTATCTTTACCCTTCATAATTAAGCGTTGCCAACCTTTATATATTGCTTAACTATAATTAAATAAATTCCCACCGATATCATTTTTTTTTGAGTTTACTCGAACCTTTGATTAGCAGCCTCTAAAGAGACTAGGGATGGGAAAAAATATCAATGTATCGAAAACATCGATGTTTTTACCATCGATGTTCAGATGGCGATAGATCGATTAAACATCGATGTCTATTAACGATATCGATGATTAAACTTTGAAATCTTAAAAATTTTATTTTTATTAAAATTAGTACACAAAATATAAGTGCCATTTATTGAGATATAACAATACTAATAGTGTTAGTTCTTATTCTTCTTAGCAGTTAGCAGCATAAGAAAAAAGAAAAGAAACTTCTAATTTTTGCAAACAATGCGAACGACCAACGACGCAAGCACACTTGTTTCTTTTTGGGTCTTGTTGACACTTTCCCAGTTGTTATTCCTCGAATCCCTAGAATTACCGTATTAGGAAATATAATTATAATTTATTTATGAATAAAACTATTATTAGGATTATTATATTGTAATGTTAGTATAAAATTAATATTAGGATTGCTATATTAGTGTTAGAAAAAAATGTAATATGTACAGTCTATTCCAAACGATTAGGCGGAACTAACCGGAATTTTCATTTTTGTAAGTTGTCACTTGCTATTTTTTTATATATTGAAGTTGGCTTTTCTTGAATAAAATGATCAAAAGCTTCAGTCAATCGGTAAATGTAACTAGAATTGAAAATCTAGTTCCGCCTAAACCGAAGGAACAGATTTTTTTTCAACTTAAAAAAGTAAAAAAAAAAAAATGTGTATGACAGTATGTTATTGTTAAAAGTGAAAACATAAAATAATCAAAAAATGAAAATATGTCCCTGGATAATTTTTAGCTAACAACGTTTTAAAATTCTGTAAGAATTTACCTGCTAGTGCCTTCATTTTATGGAAACAATAAATACATAGTATTTAACTAAATACATTAGAATATATTCGCTGCTTGATATGAATATTTTTGACGTATTTATTAAAAAGACTTATTTTGTCCGGTCACTAATTATTGATGTTGACATATTGTATACTTTATTGTTGTAAAAGGGAACAATTCAAGACTTACGGCTTCAGTTCCTTATTTTCTCTAATAATAATATAAAAATTCTCTCAATTCTTTCCGGAACAGAATTATTTTTAAGTGGTAATAATTTGTCCACAGTGGAAAACCTATATTTTTTCATTCTTCGCTAAAGATTTATTCAGTATTTAAATTTGCATAGTTAGGCCGTGGAGCCGATAATTATCTTATTTCCAGAACAGCCGGGTTAATTCGTGTTTGAACGCCGTAATTAATTTTAACCGTCTTAATTAACTGACCTTAATTTGATGTGTGAAATGGATTGCATTCGCACGCCTTTTTATTTAACTGTTTATATCAATTGTTTCATCAATTACATTTCGAGATACCATTTTAACAACCTGTTAAAAAGGCAATTATTTTGTTTGAGTCTGAAAGGAGTATTGCTTGTAACACATTGGCTCTGCATTTATTTGTAATTTCTTAGACTGTGAGGGCCGGTTTCTGAAAGCTTAATCGAGTTTAATCTCTTGGTTAAACTCGGTTACAATGTAACAATCCCATAAGTAACAATAGCAACCATTTTCTAACTATTTGGTTATAGTTAACTTAGCTTGCAGAAACCAGCCCTATATCGCCCGGGTTTGGGATTCAGAGTTGAATATTCAGCTCCACTAGTCTCTAGTATGACGCAGCTCAAAAGGTTGCTGAAGTTTGAGATTATTGGACGCTTGTCAAGACATGACAAACCCCATAATAATAATAATAATTTATTTATTAACCATAATACAAAATAAAACATTGTTTTAGTCATTCATTCAAGCAATACAATACAAAGTACAAATACATGTTAATATGGAGCAAAATAAATGGCAATAATTATTAGGGTAGTACAATAATATAGGGGAAAATTTTTAAGATCGTAGCGCCACGCGGATTTTTTTGAAACCATTCTAAATCAGATACCACTTGACATTTACTAGTAAATAATAGCGAAAAGTGTATCAAAAAACGACAAAAAATAAATAATTGTTTGGGATTTTCTGATTTTGTGAAGTGACAACACTTGTAAACATCTAAAATACTACATTTTGTGATCTGGTTTTAAGTTATGGCGGTTTTCCATTGTCGATTATTTTAACTATATTGGGGGAAATAATAATTCCCGTGTTGTTTACCAAGAGGTAGAAATCTACAATGCTGGGCATATAATATGGTGTGGAGTCACTGAAAGAAACAGAGAGTTCATAAAGATTTATGCATTATGCCTAGAGACTTGTGCATTACAAACCCACACACAATAACAGGAATTTTCAAGATATGCGATAATAAATACAAAATTGAAAATATTTTTTGTAGTCACTATCATTAAAATGTAATGAGTAAACTTTGATATAAGGGCTCACTTTTTTTCCAATTTTTAAATTGTTTATCTAAACATCGCGTCGATTCCTAACCTCTTGCTTTCCCAATTTTGTTTCGAACCGTACGGTGTCTGATATTAGTGGAAACAAATGAAACGATATTTCCGGGTTTCTTCTTTTCAATGAATTGCACATAGGCACACAACAATATGTATTATACATTTTTCAATGATTATAATAAAACTTTAAAAACAAACTTCATACAAAACCAATACACAAAACGAAATGTTATCTGATGTACACAAGTTCATGAAACGCTCACCAGATGGTAGGGTGCTTAGCTGCAAATCCCTATATGGTGTTAATATATGGACACAAATAAATTTAAAATTTAACATTCAAAAATTCATCAGTCGAGTAGAATGGGTTTCTAATTAAAAATTCTTTTACAGTTTTCTTGAAATTCAGAAAACGCAGATTCATCTAGCAGAATACTAAAAATTTTTATGCTGTAATAATTAGAAGCATTGCGTGATTTAGTTAAACGTAAAAATTTGGATATATATGGTCTTTATTTCTAGTAGCATACGAGTGCATTCTGTCCCCAGTTGGCCATACATTTCTATTTTTATAGGCATATTTTATAAATATAAAGGGAAGGTAATGTCATTATTTCTAATTCTTTAAATGCATTCTTACAATCAGCTCTATAGTTAATTTTTGCTAAAATTCGAATAGCACGTTGTTGAAGGGAAAAAAATCTATTAGCTGAAGCAGAATGTCCCCAAGCTAGAAGAGCTTAAGAAATATGTGACTGAAATAAGGCATAATATGATACTAACATTATTTCTTTTGAAACAGTATTGACCAGATTGCGAAAAAGAAATATAGTTTTGCAGATTTTTTTGGTAAGAATCTCTACGTGCTGATCCCACGTAAATGCAGGGCCAACAAAAAAGCAACAGAAGAAGGATTTGAAAAATTATGGTTTTTACAACTAATTAAAAGGTTTTGAGTTTTAAAATTATTGAGCGATAATTCGTTCCAAATTCGAGCAAGATCCGTATCCAAATCCACGGATCAAGCCGCAAATAATCCGTATCTGTATCTGTATCCACGGATATGGCTTTTATGTGATCCAGCACATAACTAGTTATGAGCTCATCTATGTGACGATTTCATGCGAGACTGAATTGTGAAATCAGGAGCCACTTGTCAAGGCAATTTGGGGGTTGCCTTGACAATATAATACAATACCTATGTGGAGCAAACGGTTACATAAATTATTAATTTAATACAATGATATGCTTCATAACTGTATTAAATATCATTCCTTACGTTATTATACTGCAGAACAGATGTCAGAAAGCTACGTCCTGCAGACTTAACAGATCTCGCCACCTGATATTTTAGGATCTAAAACACAAACGTTCGGAACGTAATTTAAGTTAGATATACTTTATATTTTTGCATCTGCGCTTAATATCTCTAAAAATTTACTAGCCATTCACAGAAATAGTTTGCCGACCGCTACTCTAGAATCTGCACAAAAATAAGACACTTGCTTTATAAATTATATTAATGGGTCATCTACGTCAGCGTTTCTCAACCGGGGGGCCGCGAAGTCATACAAGATCGAAAAATGAAAATATAACAAAAATGTACTCAATCTTGCAAAATATGAATTTAATTCATATTTATAAATACGAGTATTTTATATTTATATTCATAAAAATATACATTTCATAACATAAATAAAATAAATATTTTATTTATTTTTATACATAATATACTTATTTTGACAACAAATTTAAACTATAGGCTATTTCAAACGTTTAAGGGGGGGGGTATGGTCAGAGCAGCACATTTTATACCCATTTTCAAGATTTTTTTTTAGAAAACTGTTAATAGTAACTTGATTGGGATAATACCTACAGTAAAGAACAACCTTTGAAGAGTATCCAAAAAAAATTTTATTGAAAAATATCGAAAATTAAGCTCGTGACATGAATTTGAAATTTTCGTTCAGGACAAAGAGTTGATTTGCGGTGGAACACATAACTAATGACTGGATCATCTAAAACAAAAAAACCAAAAATATTTCGTTAGTTTATAAGTTTCTTGAGGTAACGCTGTCGAGATATTTTTTTTTTTGCTTTCTTTTTTTTTATGGAATTTTTTACAACTGAAAACAGAAATTACAAAAAAAATAATTCCGTTTTTTCGTTTTTTTGACTTCAAACTTATACCAAAAATTAAATAATCTAGATACTTGAAAAAACTCGACAGCGTTACCTCAAGAAACTCATAAACTAACGAAATATTTTTGGTTTTTTTGTTTTAGATGATCCAGTCATTAGTTATGTGTCTCACCGCAAATCAACTCTTTGTCTTGAACGAAAATTTCAAATTCATGTCACGAGCTTAATTTTCGATATTATCCAATAAAATTTTTTTTGGATACTCTTCAAAGGTTGTTCTTTACTGTAGGTATTATCCCAATCAAGTTACTATTAACAGTTTTCTAAAAAAAAATCTTGAAAATGGGTATAAAATGTGCTGCTCTGACCATACCCCCCCTTAAGTTGTCACTAGTTAACTTTATAGTAAGTAGATGTGCTTTTACTTTACTTTTAACAATATGATCAAAAGCTTCATTCAATCAATAAAAATTACTAGATTTGAAAATGTAGTTCCGCTTTAACCAAAGAAGCAGACTATAAGTAGACTATATCAAGGTCAAATAAATTGTATGTCTCGGTTGATGGGTTTCTCTGACAATGGTTCGCGTTGGAGGTATTTTCAAGTTCTAGTTTGATGTAGGGACGACTTGAAAGTGCAATATTTTTTATTACATATTTTTTAATTTCCCTCTGAGCTACAGATAACTCAAGAGTAAGAATGCGAATGTGTTTAAATTAAAATGGAAAGTACTTTGAACAGTTGTAAATAAAAATAATTAACTTTCAAGTCGTTATAGGGAATATAATCGTCATTTAAAAATATCACAGTTTTTTGTTAACCGCAAAAGATATTAAAAAAATGTTTAAGTAAAAGTTGTTGAAAAGCTCTATCCAAAGATATCCAATATGACATACGTACCCATCCCAAAATTCGACATTGTCTCTGTTATCCTGTACTTCCGGTTTTTTCCGGAAAATTTCAATACTACCGATACTATCAATACCAATACTATCAATTTTGTGGATAAATTTTAGTTCAAAATTTTCCCCAATATATATATATATATATAAATAGGGGGGCCGCAGACAATATTTACATAATTTCAGGGGGTCCTAGACCAGAAAAGGTTGAGAAACACTGATCTACGTATTTCATATTCGTACCTACAATTGTTTAGAGCTTCATTTAATAGCTGTTGTAAAAATTTCATCGAAATCCGGCCACGTTGTGAGTAAAAATCTATTTGTTTTGCCCCTTTGCCCTTAGGGAGTAAACACACTTATCATGGGGAGACCACAAATTCCAACTACGCTAGGTTGAAGGGAGAATGGTATAATGTAAAATTGCTGTCCAAAAATTGAATTAATTTTCTATTGTCTCAAGAGAATATCATATAACCGTAGGGTAAATGTGATTTTGATCTACGAAAGATCCTAGAATTGAGATTCTGTTTCCACTGTATTTGTAAAAATATATAATATAGTCGGATTGCTGATAGGTGACTGTTCGTTGCTACAAGTATCGATATACAATACTATATGCTTTTTCTGTCTATATCATTATAATTATTTGCATACCCATAGTAACGTATAGTGACGCAAGTTGACAACTAACCTTCCAAATTATTTTAATAAAAAACAAAGCATTAGAAAGAAACGGAATGATTCGTAGATATCTTTACTAATTTGAGCATGAAAATAAATTTACAGCAGTACTCAAACAAACAAAATTATTAATTTTAAGGTAATAATTATAAATAAGGAAAAACTTATACTCATACGTAAATTTTGGATTATAATTTGTTGTTTAATTAAATTAAATTTTTATGTTTCCCGTAAGTATAAAGTAATAAAATATTAAGTAAAAATATATTTATTCATATAATATATTGCTACAAGTTGTATTTAAATGTTTATTTTTATTTAAAAAAAATTAGTCACTGTAATGCTTAATATCGTCGTCATCTGAACTATCGCTGTCATTTCTTGTATTTATTATTATTGGATTAATATCATCAATAATCATTTCCCTTTCCCACCATTCATTTATTAAATTTTCGATTTTTTTAACAGATTTTTCCCAAGTTTCACAACTAATTTGATCACAGGCTAATTGCCACATTTTCAAAACTTCGTTATCACTATATCCGTTTTGACCAATATGTCTATCATAATAATTTTTTGTTATACCCCAAATTAGTTCAATGGGGTTAAACTGGCAGTGATAAGCAGGTAATCTTAGTACTTCATGACCATATGTTTGTACCAATGTATCAATAAAATAAACTGGTTCAGATTTTAATTTCCTTCGTTTTCTCGTGATTTTGTTAGTGAGAAGTTCAGATTTATTACATTTTATAATTCTACAAATTGTTGATTCCGAAATCTTTAAGGCAGCTGCTACTCTTTGACGGACACAAGATAGAGAAATAAGAGGTCCATTGTTCTCTTTTTCGAATTTAAAATATTCCAGCAGATTTAAAAGTTTGTAAATTTAATAATTGGCCGCAAGATCTACTAATAAATATTATTAACAGACACTGACAGCTAAGGCAAATAACAAAAAACATTTTTTAAATCTCTGAAAAATGGTAACTAGATTATTATATGAATACATTACTTGATACATACATGTAACAGTCACCTATCAGCAATCCGACTAAATGTGTTTATATATTTAATAAAACTAAAGAATTTAGTTTATTACTTTCTTATTCACCACAATAATTGACTTGAAACGGGTTCTATTGTTATATAATAATAAAAATAATAATTAGCCTATCCCAATTTCGGGTAAAAGTCCTATTCCATATCCTTCCCTTGTGTCCTGCCTCGATATATCTCGTTTAAGAAATCTGTGATACTTCCTTCTGTTATTTCTGTTCTTATCAATATGCCAATATGCTGCATATATATATTTTCAAGTTTTTCACTGTACAATTTTGATGAGAATGTCATTTTTTAATATTTCAATATATAATAAAATAGATCTCCAATCAAATATATGATACATTGTTGAAAATGTCATATTCTTTGGATTATATTCATTATTTTGAATTGATGCCGTGGGATTTGACAAGCCAATATTGTAAGTTAATGCTGCTTCTTAAACAAAAAGTTCTAAGGAAGTTTATTTTATTAATATTGTTTGTTTTTAATAGAAACTTCCTGCAAGTTGTTTTCCAAATGTTTCTGTTTCACCAAGTTGAAAATATAATTACAGAAAATAGAACTAAAGGTATAATTAAATGGTAGACATAAAATATTGTTTTTTGCTAAGGAAACACGAGTTTAAAAACAATTTCTGTTTCAACTGTGAATTAAGTTTTTAAACTAAACTTATTTTTATAAAATTGTAAAATTACGTTTTCGGGGGTGCGAGAAGTCTAGAGCAGTGTTTATCAAAATTTTGACTTCCAACTCACGTATATTCGGTATTCGGCCGTGTACCAGATAGTGGAATTAAAGGTTTGTTCCAACAAAAGTTCAGAACCGTTCAGAACTTTACTGAGCTTGCGCAAAACGATTTGAGCGTTCCAACAAGTCGATTTAAAAATTCAGAACTTATAGTGCAGTGTTCCAAGAACGATTAAATTCTGTTCGCAACTGATTCTGAATCGTTCTTAAAGTTCCAGGATTTTACAAGAATTTTTAATTCTGAATAAGTTTAACGTGTTATCTAACCTCACTTATTTGTTTTTGTTAAATTTTGTTAAAAAAATTTGTTTGATTAAATAAGTAGTAGTAATGAAAGAAAACAGTGATTTTTCTGATTTGTTAGGATTTTCAAGCGAAAGTGATAATGATGGAGAATTCTTGAATGATGTTATTGTTGAAATAAGACAAAACAATGAAAATTACCTACGGATGATAGTACCACAATATATAGTGATCAGGTTTTTTTGGAACATTTTCGAGTTAGTAGAAATGTTATTGAACCACTAGCAGCAAGTTTTGAAGTTTGTGAATGCAATAAGTACCATTCTAGCTAGGGTTACCAACCGTCCTACTTTAGTAGGACATGTCCTACAATTTACCTCCTTGTCTTTCATCCTACCTACTGTTAAATAATATCGGAAATGTCCTACTTTATAGTATTTTTACTTTTGAAGACGCCTTTACCGCTGAGTCGACGTTTGCCGATGAACGCGATCGAGGCATAACGTTTTGACTAAATTTCTATGATGTCATTAAGGATAAAGCTTTATTAAAAAAAGCAGGTACATCTAAAAAATATGATTTTATTTAAAAAAAAAGAAAAGAAAATGTTAACGTCAACGAATAAACATATCTAATTATATTTTTTATTACCATATATATTTAAACTTGATTGTTAATTATTTATTGGTTGTTTCTTATTAATTACTATATACAAAGAAAATTAAAAAAAATTTCTTATGATTTATTTTATATTTTTATTTCTAAAATGTGATTTTGTTAAATATAAAGAAAGATGTGAACCAATAAACATATAATTTAATTTTCATATTAGTAGTATTACTTATTATTTATTGACTGTTTCTTGTTAATTATATGTTATGTTGCATCCCATAATAAGGCCTTTTTTTCATAATGAGGCCTGTTTGAAAATTTGTTTAATAATATATAATCTATAATAAAATGTTTTTATAGTATTATTAAACAAATTTTAAAAAAGGCCTCATTTTGAAAAAAATGCCTTACTATAAAAAAAGGCCTTGTTATGGGATTTGAACTTAATTAGGTACCTATATATTTCGTAGCATAATAAAAATTTAAAAAAAAAACTGTCCTACTGTGTCCTACTAAACTACTATTTTTAGTTGAAATATCCTACTCTGTCACGAGAGACATTTGGTAACCCTAATTCTGGCCAAAATGGTAAAAATAATATCCAGGATCCACTTATATTTCTCTGGCATATTAACCATCAGACTGCAAGTTTTCGAGATGTATCAGACAAGTTTGATATTTTCAAAAGTAGTTTGGAGAGAATAGATAATAGTCGGAATTCCATATTTCTTGAGCAACAAGTCTAACATAATAAAATGACTAAAAAACGAAGAAAAGGTCGTTATTGAAAGATATTTTTGGAAAAAAAGATTTCCAAATGTAATCCAATCCTTCCATTAGTTCCATTTCTTCAGTTTAAAAATACAAAGCACTGTGTTTTTAACAGATGTTGTTTTGATTTTGTGATTTAATAGGTTAGGATAAACAAGCCAAATTCTCAACGGTTCTAACTCGTTCCAACACTAGTTAAGGTGATTCGAGAACTATACGTTCGCACATGGATTCTTAGCAGTTCTGATTCACGTTCTGAACTGCTATGAATTTTCTGTTGGAACAAACCTTATAATTCGTTGTTCGCTGCATTTTGTTGTACGATAACGCTAGAATTAGAACAAATACAAACCCCGACCAGCGACAATATCAAACATGCATACCAAAATAGTCTATAATTTTAATTAATATCCACGTCATAAATGTGATATTTACGATTCTATATTTGATATAAACTAACATATAAAAATTGTATAGGTCAAATAGGGAAATATGTGTTATTTTTACGGTCAGCTCATATTGAATGTCATAGTATAGCACCCTATGAAGTAATATAAAAGGTCGCCAGCATTCAGGAAATAATTTTCAACCTGATGCGGTTGAAGAACCGTCATAATTTAACCTCACTAGATGTCACCACTGAATTCTAACAAGCTACAACTTGAGCTACGGTCATATGATTATGACCGTAGTACGGGATCTAAAATAGTCTTATTGATAGATGTTAAAATTTGGCAAAACTGTGCACCAGTTTTCGCTGAAATTGGAGCACGGCTGTAACTTGCTTATTTATGGACCGATATCGCTGGGATTTGGCACAGAGGTATGAAATTAGATAATTTTTAAGTTTAGATGGAGCAAATTAGAATATATACAGAACAAGGGCTTCAGGAGGCCCCCAATTTTGAAAAGCGCCTGACACTCATATTTATCGACTGATTTCGATGAGATTTACTATTAGGGCTCAAAATTAGAGTTTTACTGATACAAAATGTTAAAATTTTCCAAAAATATACTTCAGTTTCAGACGAAATTGTAGCGTGGCTATGACTTGCTTATTTATTTACTAATTTATCTAATTGCACACCCCTGTGCCAAAACCCAGCGTAAGCGGTCCATAAATAAGCAAGCTATAGCCCTGATCTACTTACGACAAAAACTGGAGCTAATTTTTTTCAATTTTGTCTTCTGTGTTACAAGATTAATTTTGAGCTCTCGTACCAAATTCCAACAAAATGAACTCATAAATAAATGAGTTATGAACATTTTTTAAATTTGGGGGCCTCCTGAGGCCCCTGTGCTTCATATATCCCGTTTTCATGCCCCCATGCTTAAAGATTACCGAATTCCACACCCCGGTGCAAAATTTCAACGATATCGGCCCATAAATAAGCGAGTAATAGCGGTGCTCCACTTTCGGCCGAAACTGGAGCAGAATTTTTTGTCAAAGTCCGAATTTGGCACTTTTCAGGGTATAAACAGAATCATTTGGATGTCACGATTCCAAAAGTGTGATGGTTTTTAAAATCGGTACATAAATAAAGGAGTTATAAGCATTTGAACTAGTTTTCAGTTAATCTGGTCTAGTTCTCAGATTAAGTTTAAGGAATTAGATAACCCGCTTAAT